>JAYESA010000010.1:56743456-57087693 GCA_036927795.1 Iris macrosiphon
TCGCCAAGAGTTCTATTCTTTCGCTCTACAACACCATTTTGTTGTGGAGTTCTAGGACAAGAAAATTTATGAGAAACTATTTTCATTATAAAATCTTTTGAAATTACTATTTTTGAATTCGCCTCCATGATCACTTCGGATACGAGTAATCATGAAATATTTTTCGTTTTGAACCTTTTTGCAAAAAGTGACAAATTCAAAAAATGCTTCATTTTTATTTGTAAGAAAATAAACCCATGTGTATCTAGAAAAATTATCAACAATAACATAAGCATAAAGCTTACAACCAAGACTGGCGACTCTACTGGGTCCAAACAAGTCCATATACAAGAGTTGTAGAGGTCTAGATGTACTTACAGAGTTGCTTGATTTAAAGGAAGATTTAGTAGCTTTATTCTTTTCACAGTCAGCACATATCATATCTTTCTTGAAAGTAATCTCTGGTAAGACTCTAACGATTTTCTTTGTAGATAGTCTTACAATGGTATCCATGTTTGCGTGTCCTATACGCATATGCCATAGCCTGTCATCTTTCTTGGCATATAGACATTTGCCTACATTGTCAGTATCTTTTGCAAGATAGAAAAAATATATATTGTCTTCCCTGATCCCTTCAAAGATAACCCTACCAGTGGATCTTTCATAAATAGAATATTTATTTTTAATGAAGTTAATACCATAACCATGGTCAGCTAGATGACTGATGCTGAGTAGGTTATGTTTTAATTATGTTACTAGACAAACGTCTTTTATGAAAGGATAGGGAGGAACACATATATTACCATTACCAATAATGTATCCTCTGAGGTTATTGTCGAAGGAGACATAATCTTCTTTCTTCATCGATAGCGTTGCAAATAGGTTAGCATCACCAGTCATATATCGTGAGCAACCACTATCGAGAATCCACTTGCTTCTAGCATGAGAGGGTTGGTCCACCTACAAAATGAGTTATAGATGTAACCCTTGGTACCTATTTCATTGAGGGTCCTGCTGTGTTAGTTTTTGGTACCCATGCATAAACATTCATATCTACTAACTTCCTTATTCTACAGAATCTAGATATATGTCATTTCTTACCACAGTAGTGACATATAGCTGTGTGATTTGTGCTTGGTGCAGCATGATAAATATGATTGTGTGAAGCAGTTCTTTGTGGTCTATGTAGATAGATTGCATGATTGTGTGGGACATTTCTTTATGGTCTTCTATAATAGAATGTATGATTGTGTGGGATATTTCTTTGTGGTCTTCTATAATAGAATGCATGATTATGTTTGGTTCTATGTGTATGATGTATTCTGAATATATGATTGCAAGAAGTATTATGCATGTAGATAGGATCATAGCTGTGAGTATTTTTTGTCTTGCTACGTGTCTCATATTAGGTTGGGTGGAGGTTTGTTCGACCTGTTTACCCAATCTAATCTCTAACTTTTTAGAGGTAGCATATACTTCATCATATTTAGCAGTGAAAGCATATATTCTATGTGCAGCAATGGAATACTTCTTCTTTTCAGATTCGAGTTCTTCCTTAAGTTTACCGTTCTCCTAAGAGCTCTTGTCAATACTGACAAGTGCCTCATGGAGGTTAAGCTTAAGTTTAGAATTCTCGTCTGAATCGTTTGAGGTATCCTTTACTTTACTTAGTAGAGATGTTAGTCTTTCTATTTCAGTTTGACATTCTTGAACATCTTTCTTAGCATGCTTGTACTTATTTCTAAGTTTTCTAAGATCATCAAGCAGATCACTAAAAGCATTACCTAGTTTATCAAAAGTAAAATTATCATAAGAGTTGTTATCCGTTACCTGATCAGCTAACGCAATGAAGCATAGGTTTTCTGCTTCTCGAGGATTCTCTTATTCGGATACACTATCTTCACTTTCATTCCAAATACTAGTGTTTGCATATTTTTGTGATGATGTTCTTCTAGATGAGTAATTATGGCAATTTTCTTTTCTTAGGGTTGGACAATCTCTCTTTATATGCCCTGTCTTCTTACAGTTGTAGCATATAGGCTCTTCATTACTGTTGTCAGTTGGCTCCTTCTTTTTTGATTTCTTAAGCTTTAGAAATTTTCTGAAGTTTCTGGTGGTCAGGGCAACTTTCTCATCTTGAGACTCATTGTCGTCGGAGTTATAGTTGGCGACCTTTTTGTGATGCGCCTTAAGAGCAATCGTCTTCTCCTTGGGAGTAGGTTCTTCAAATTCCTTGAGATCCAGCTCGTGAGTCATCAGCTTGCCCATGAGCGTCTCGAGGGTCATCATGGTAAGATCATTCCCTTCTATGATTGCAGTGGCCTTGGGATTCCAATTCTTAGTGAGTCCCCTGAGTACCTTGCGAATATTCTCGTGATTATTGTACTCATTTTCAAGTGATAATAGAGGGTTGACGATATCGAGGAATCTCGTGAACATTTGAGTAATCGTCTCATTTTGCTTAATCTTGGATGCTTCATACTCTTGTGTTAGACGACATATTTTTGATTCCTTCACTTGGGAGGTTCCTTCATGAGTGACCTCAAGAAGTTTCCATACTTTGTGCGAAGTTCTGCAAGTGGAGACCCTGTTAAATTCAATTATGTCTACAGCACAAAATAGAGCGTTAATAGCTTTAGCATCAAGACTAGCTTATTTCTTTTCGGTGTCTGTGTACTTATCATGAGGTTTCTCTACAAGGTTACCATCTATGACTATTATAGGTGGCTTCTTGTATCCTTCTACTACTACAGCCCAAAGGTCAAATTCAAGTAACTTTAGGTAGAAGCTCATACGTGTCTTCCAGTACGTGTAGTTAGTACCATCAAATAAGGGTGGCATATTTGTGGACTGGCCTTCACCATTGTTGGTGTTGATAGATCTAACAGTTGCCATAAGTCTTTTAGGATGTTAAGCCAAATATCAAGAGAACTAGCTTTGATACCAATTGAAGGACGGTGAGGCAACTCTAGAGGGGGTGAATAGAGTGCAGCGGAATAATCTACCCAATTTAAGATTATCAGAATGAAGGCAATTACTAACTAACATTGTATATATATAGACAATAAAGTAAATTAATAAAGTAGAGAGAGAAAGTAAACGCAAACACCTAGATGTATACTAGTTTCCCTCTAAGAGGACTAGTCTAGTCCCGAGAACTCAAGCTCGAAGTTTTATCCACTATAGTCACCAATAGTGAATCACAAGCTTTGATCCGAAGACATGCCACTTCTTTACACCACGAGGTTTGATCCAAAGGCTCGCAACTTCACAGCTTAGAGAGAGAGTAACTGATGGAACAAAGCTCTTTACAACTCTGAAGACTTCTAGACCGAGATCGCACTTGGCATTAGGAAGGCTAGGGAGTTGCTCTTTGAGATGGAAAAGATAAGGATTTAGAGGTTTGCTCACAATAGGATAGAAGACTAAAGAATGGTTGAGTGAGTAAGAATAAAGAATTATAATCCTAATTTAGGGTGTAGGCAAACAGAATTCGGCCAGAATTTGGATGGGGTTTAATTCAAATTTCCAACTGTTGGGCCAAAAAATCAGGAGCTTATTAAATTGGTTGATTTCATACCAAAAGGATAACCAAGTTCGGTCCGAGTTTGGCACAAATTCGGCCCGAGTTCGATCTCTTAGTATGGTAGACTTTATAAATGAATATGTCCTGATTTGGTGGATAGGTTCTTTGGTTCATTTGAGTGGACTAGGTGTCTGGGTATAGGTATTTAGGATTTGCCAGTGCGACTCAGCTTACATCTGTCCTAGACTCAAATAAATAGAAGATTATATTTGAATAGACGTAATACAGATGACATGTAATAGCAGTGTTGAGGCTTCAGATCATGACGTATCAATGCATGGTTTAGTTAACTATCAAAATCAAGTTGACTGAGACTGGATGGGCCAACACTTACCACTTTCTAGCGGCATTAATTGTTAGGTTCATGTTTCTTATCATTCTTTCCGGATGTTATTCTAGATTAACCTGATTGGACTAACAGTTGCCTTATGTTGGGATTGTGAAGGATAAACTCGAGGATTGAATATTATGTTTCATTGGAAGTATGATCATGGGATATTAACTTGGCAAGCTCTTGTGTACTATATTGGACTTTGCAGGCCTGGGCTAGAGGCATAATATTGTTAATATTGGATTTCTTGGACTTGGATTGTTTTGCAAGCATTTTGCGGAATGAGGCAAATATTGAGGTTACCAATATATGATTTTACCCAAGTGCACAATACTTGGTACCTCTACAATTTAATAGACTTCAGGGATCTTGTTTGGATGAGTAGCGCAGTATTTAGTGGTTTTGTCCCTTGTTTGATAGGTATATATATATATATATATATATATATATATATATATATATATATATATATATATATATATATATATATATATATATATATATATATATGTTGGATCAATGAGTTATGTACATGACATGGTGAATCAAGGAGTATATATGGTTGACTTACTACCCTAGTGACTGCTATTACTAAAACTTATAGATGACTAACCTTGTTAGGATGTATCTATGTTTTATATCCCAGATGTTATGATACTTATCGACTGATAGCATGTGATCATTGATTCAGTGGATTTCCGTGAGCCAGAAGGTCTGACATTTTCATGGTGATTGGATTAATGTTTAATTATCGTATTTTTTTGACCTGATATTCATATTCCATCATAGATGTAGGAACTGTGATGGATTGATCCGGCTAGTGGATCGATTCAATAGATAGACCGATCTATTTGATCAACTGACTGACTATCCCTGTATACCTGACCGAATGTACATGGTACGATCTGAGCAGATGTTTTCACTGACTGACTGTCCTTATTTCCCGACTTGACTACCTTTACTCGTGCTATCGACTACCAGGTTACCCTTTAAGGTACTGGCCCTGTTATCGCACTGAGGTGCTTCTTGTTCCTTATTGTACCACGGTGCTATTCTTGTTTAGAGTGCACTGAGGTGCGACTACACTATTCGTGTGCACTGAGGTGCTAGCATGTTCCTGTTATTATATTATATTATATTATTACCTTGTGCGGGTACCTTCGTAGTTGTTCAGTGATCGTAGCTTAGCGTGGTAGAATGTTTGTTTATTGATTGTTGCTTTACGCTCTGGATGAATCTAGGTTGGAACCGATAGGAACCAACGCGGATTCGCACACAATATACCCGTGTTGTGATGCGACATCCTAGGATGATGATCGTGTGAATATGACACGAGATTCTATATAACTATAGGGTTAATTAGGTAAATAAAAATTGGTAGAAGCATTGGAAGGGAACAGAATCCCGAGATCGTACATGCGGGCCGCCCATCTTGGTGTAAGGCTGGCCACCACAGATATTGTATAACATCCGCACTAGTGTAGTGCAGTATCTGATTATTATATATATTATATGACCGAGCCAGCATCTCGATATAGGTGAGTTGGAACTGTTACTGATATATATTAGTGCGGTTACCCTACGGGGAACTGGTGTGATCTATTAGCGCGGTGGCCTTACAAGGGATTGGTGTATTATTATCTCTTGCATGTATCTTACTATTTGGCTCGACTAGCCCTGTTCGGACATAGCACGATCTAAGGATTCATATATATTGCATTACTGGGGTAACCCAGACATCACCTAGCCAGCCGTTGGCATTTTAGTGGCCGTTTTTTCACATAATTGTATGGCATGTTGCTTGCTAGTCGGCTGGCACGTAGTCTGTCTCGGTGCAGTAACTCATTCACTTGTCCTTGTTTGGTGTAGGGGTGGATTACTGTTCTGATGACAGATTATAGGTTCCAGTTGACGATGCAGGTATTAGTAGATGTTAGGATGATTGTGATTGATTATTGATTTCTTATCTGGGGTGTGTTGTTTGCTAGTCAGCTAATACGTACAATGTCACAGTGCAGTGATTCATTCCATTGTCCTTATTTGGTGTAGGGATGGATTACTGTACTGATGATAGGTTACGAATTATAGTTGATGATGCATGTATTATAAGAAGTTAGATGTTACACTGTAGATGTTGTTTAATTGATGTTTTATACTTTATAATCGTGCGTTGGTACCGCACGATTCCTTTACCCTGATTATTGCTATTATATATATTTATTGTCTTATTTCTTTTTGGGTTTTCTGCGTCCGTCCTTGAGACTTCCTTTCTGGTACTTGATGCGGTTGGCCTGACCAACCCTAAATTTTTCCCAGATTGCCTGTGACCAACCCTATGGATCTTTCAGACCTGGCTTGGAGGATGTGCTTCAGTTCCAGATCATATTGAGGATTATGTGGGAAGGTACCCTTGTCAACATCTTTTTTTGATGTAGACTTCTTGATTATCATTAGTATTCTTGATCGTTTGGTCTTACATTATTTCTAGTTGATATCATTCTTTCTGCTAATTTCATTGTGGTTGCCTGTGGATATGAGATCAGATTTAGGCTATAGATTGCATTGCATGCTAGGATACCCAACATGACTAACAGCCGTAACCGCCGTACGACATTCTATACTTTGTACGGAGTAGCTGGCCATGTCCGTCCCTATATTTATCCAGTATTCTGGGAGCGGGGCGTGACACTACCTTTCTTGCGGGTCCGGACTGGGTCCAAGTTACCGACCCGCAAGCCCGGCCCGGTTGACGAACGGGTCGGGCTCGGATTAACCGTTGGAGCCCAATCAGACCGGCCCGGTCGCCAACCCAGTCAGGCCCGGTCTGACCCAGTCATTTTTTTTATGTAACCTTTTAAGGGGGTATATTTTCCAAAATACCCCCGATTTAGTGGCAGTTTTTTGAATATTTTAGGTATATTTTGGTCATTTTTGCTGACAATGACCAAAATACCCTTATAACAACTATATTTTTAGGGTATCAGGGGTCATTTTGGCTCAAAATATTTCTATAAGTAGCCAAAAAATATGAAAAATAATCAAAACAATATTTCTTCTTCCTTCTCTTACAAAATTTTCTAAGCAAGCAATTTCTGAAGTGCAACTCTCTGGTGGCCAAACAGCAGTGTTCTTGAGTCAACTTGTGCAAAATTTCTTGGATGCTTCAAGTAACAACTTACGTAATGGTTATTTTTTCTTCTGATTTTCGATTTTTCTTTTCCCCTCTCTCTCTCTTTTGTTTTGTTGGTAGATAAATATATTTTTCAATATTTATTTTTAATTTTTTTTAAATATGGATGGTACTAGTTATAACAATCCTTATGGAGGATTCATAACAAAATTTTGATTATTATGTTGAAATATTTAGAAATAATCATATTCCTAATTCTACGCCACCGACACAAAAATCACCTCCTGAAGTTAGAATTATGGCTACTAATGTTGTAAATAAGAAAAAAATATGTTTTATGAAATTATTTTGAACAAATATTTGTCACTGATAGTGAGGGCGTACCGGTTTTAGATCCAAAAGATCAAAAACCAATAGCAAAAAGTGCGCAATACAAGAAATGTAAGCAGTTTTACAAATATAAAAAAATGATGTCACAGGAACTTTAAGAAGACACTACGAAAGTTGTTGTGGCAAGGACACACTGCAGGCTAGACAAACATATCTAAGTACCGGTGCTCAAGGATCTTCTATAGGTAACTTTACTTATTCTGATGCTCGCAACAAGACTGAGTTAACAAAATATATTATTGGTGTTGAACAACCTTTTACATTTGGTGAGAGTGATTGGTATTATGATTATGCAACTAGTACCATTAATTCTTGTTTTACTAAAGTTTCTAGATCTAGTACTAGAGCAGAGGCTATGAATTTTTTTTAAAAAGAAAATGCTGCTTTGAAAGAAAGTTTTATTCATGTTAGTAAATTAGCACTAACTTCTGATTTATGTACTACTAAACAAAATTATGCTTATATTTGTATCACGGTACATTATTTAGATCCAAAACAGATATTGCAAAAATAATAACACTTCTTCTATTAATGTTTTGAAAACACATTTTTTGTCTATACTAGAAGGTAGACTTTTTTGTGTTAGATGTTCTTGTCATATTATTCATTTGATTGTACAATAATGCCTTGAATTCTTTCAAATATATTTATAAAATGTTAGATTATGTTTACAAAGTTTAAACATTTTTGTAATTAGACAAGTTTTTAAAATTTTATGTACACAATATGGTATTACTTTTAGGAGATTTGTTAAGGATGCACCACATAGATAAAATTCTACTTATTCAATGTTTAAATCTTCTATTAAGTTTAAAGATGTTATTACACATTATTGTAATGCTAATCCAAGTTTTGATTTTCAAGTAATTGAGAATAATTGGTTAATTTCTCCTTATATTTTAAAATTTGTAGAATTAGTTTACAATGCTACATGTATTTTATCTGGAGTTTATTATCCAACTTCTCCTTTAGCTTTAATAAAAATTATTAATATGTTATTTATTTTTTAAATATATAACTGTTCATGGTTTTGATTATGTTGTTTCTAAAATGGAAGCAAAATTTAAAAAAATATTGGACTGATATACCTTTTTTATATTGTTTGGCTTTGGTTTTTGATCCAAAGATTAAATTAGATGGTATATATATTTTATTAGACGATTTTAAAGACAATATGAATGTTGACGTAGGTAGCTTAAAAGTAGAAATTTAAGTAGTTTTAAATAGTTTAATTAATTTATATGAAGAAAGAGTTGTATCTGGCCGACCCGGTAACCGTTCCAGGTAGTAGTAGCTCCGGTTTTATGTCTAAATTATTGCATGCTAAAAGTGTACTGCAAAGAAAGAAACAAAAATAATCTTCCCTACCCACTCAAGAATTGTCCTTATATCTAAATTCTTATGAAGAAGATGAAGATGATTCTTCATCTTATTTTTTAATTTTATAATGGTGGAAGAGACACAAAAAAATGTATCATGTACTTCTATTTCACGTAATATTCTAATGGTCCCGGTGCCCATGGTAGCATCGAAATCCTGTTTTAGTGTAGGTTCAAGGATACTAAGCAAGAAGAGGATTAGGTTGCTGCCAGATATTTGGAAGCTTGTGTCTACGTTCAAGATTGGGTTCGTGCTGAAAAAAGAACTCAAAACTCAAGAGATGAAAGTGTCAAGATCACTGAGCTGGACTTTCAGTCTCTTACTTTGGATGACGCTACTGAAGGAGTAGCTAAGCAATAAATTCAATAAAAGACGAACGACGGACGTCAAAATACTTGTACATTTTTTACAAGCTTTATGCAAATAAAAAATTATTTACAAGTTTTCTATTTTTTTTGTTACTTAATCACTACAAAATACAGTTAAATAGCGACAGATCGTAGCAATGGAAACTAATATGTCGTTGAATCAGTGACAAAAATATGAAGGAATAACGACTAAATTATTTAAGTAAACCAAATATATTATATTTCTTCATTATTCCATCACTAATCCGTCGCTGTTACTTTATCGACGGATTAGCGACGTAATTATCCGTCGCTGCAAAAACTTAAAATTTTCCTAGCCCGTTTTATTTTTTCCATTCTCCACTCTCACTTTCTCTCTCTCTCGATCTCTCTCTCAATCTCTCTCGACCCCCCCCCCCCCCGCCCCGACCCTTACCCCTCTCCGGCGACCTCCTCCTACATCGACCCCCTCCCCTCTCTGGCGACCTCCTCCTCCACCGACCCCTCCCCCTCTCTGGTGACCTCCTCCTCCACCGACCCCCGATCGCTCTCCGGCAGCCCCTCCCCCTCACTCACCCTCTCCTCCTCCTCCTCCTCCTCCTCCTCCTCCTCCTCCATCGACCCCCTCCCCCTCTCCGATGACAAGTAGCTCCTCCCCCTCTCCGGCAAGCCCTGACATCCTCCCGAGCGCTCCTCCTACTCCTCGACTCGAGCGACGGAGACATCCCCCCAAACCCCTTCTCTGACCTCAGGAATTTGAGCCAGGCTGTAAACCCCCTGACCCAAAAATATGTATCTTGTGTGTATTTTGTATTCCTTGTATTTATTTTAGATTATTTTTAAATCAATTAAAACCCAATGATTATATTAGGACACTTCACCGTGGTTTGGACAGTAATAATATAGGATGGCCCCAAAATCTGTATCTCCCTTCATAGGAATTAGCCTACACATGAGACACTACTTGTAGGATCTTTTCGTGGCACAGAAATTTGATCCCTTGTTGTTAGTATGACATTAGTATAACGACCATAGATTAAGTGTTAAATATTTAGATATATTATATATATAATTTAATTATGGTTATTTTCTAATTTTGACTCTTCAATAATTAGTAGCCCATAATTCCCCGTGCCGAGTTAGACATTCCCTTTTTGTAAGATTTCACATTATTTACTATTATCTATTTTGTTGGATAACCATTTAATTATTTACTTAGTTGATAAGATAATACAGTTAATTAATTTAATATAACTAAATAAATATCTAATTATTAATTATAATTTTACATAAATTATTTTGGGTGTAGTATATTATTAAAGCTTTACAAAGTATAAAAAATTTATTTTGTGTGCAAATATTATTTTTGGATTTTTTATAAGCTCATTTATATATATATATATATGTTAATAAATATATGGTTAATAATAATAATAGTAATAATAATAAATGTTGTTAATAAAATAAAAGAAAAATAAAAAAACAAAGAAAAGAAAAACAAAAGAAAAATAAAAAAAAATAAAAAAAAATAATACAAAAACCTAAAACCTAATACTAATTAATTCCTAAACTATACTATTACTAAAACCCCAACTAATAACTACTTAAACCTACTCTACCCACAGAACCCCCCAAGCAAACCCACGCGGCCCAGACCTCTCCCCCACTCCTTGAATATATATATATATATATATATATATATATATATATATATATATATATATATATATATATATATTACTTATACATAAACAATCTAAACCAAACCCTAACCCTAACCCTAACCCTAGCTCGACCTCCGGCGACCGCCCCCACCAGCCGACCATCGCCTCGCCGCCGGCGCCGCCGCAGCCGCCGCCGTCCGTCCGCGCCGTCCGCGTACGCACACGCGCGCAACAGCACAGTTCCGCCCCCTCTTCACGGTATCATATCTCCCTCATTTTTGATTATTTTTGTGAGTGGTTTGTCCGTGTACGTTCACAACCTAACCCTCTAGGATTTTTATTCAAGCGGGACGAGTTTTCGTGTCCCGAATTGGTCGAAAAATCGACCGGTAAATGGTCGAAAAATTGACCAAAACAGTCCAGAAATTTTAACCCAAACCCCCATGTTAACAACAAATTTGCCACCAACATGTTTAATATTTTCAAAAACTAATTAAAGTGTTTTCTTCTCAATATAACCGAGAATTCTTTTGTTCTTTTAGTTTTTATTAATTCGTTCTATGAGTTAAATTATTCGGCCTCCAAGACGACCAAAAACTTAATATATTAAAACTAAAATATTGTGATACGGAGTGCACCCCGCCAAACGGGACCACCTCGTCGCGTACCAATTGCACCAAAAGACGTGTATGGTATATCCTGACGTGTTGGCTTTCGCGGAAGCTGATTCGGACGTGTGTGCGCGTTGAAATCAACCCGTATCCATAAAAAGTCCCCGTATCACGATTTTTGCAAACTATCACCCCATTTTGTGTGCACTCGTCGGAATGCGACGAAACTTGCGTCATTGGATTCGTGGTATCACACTGGTCCTGTGACCCAAGTTTTACACGATTCTGAGACAGTTGACCAAGCCGCCTATTAGTGGGCCCCATGGTTTGACTTTAAGGGCGAATTTGTGATCGGCTCACCGGAATCCAAAATTGGACATACCGTTGAGTTCGTATCGACGTTTAGAATCTGTTTGACCTATAATTTGTCCCATTTAGAGACATTTACCTCTGGCACGTATTTCGGTGCAAAGTGGCCCACATGTGGACCCGCTTTAACCCAAAATTACCGTTTTGCCCCTGTGTCCAAATTGGACGAAATGGTAGTATTTTCTAGCTATCTCGCTTATTCTGGGAATGTTGGTGATGTTTATTTCAGCATCCGGAGACGTTCATTTGGAGGCCATAGTTTCTGATCCCTTGTGCTTGACGTCTGGATGCTTACACTACGCAGCTTTCTTGCCAGGCAAGTATATCTTGCCTTGTTGTACTATTTAAATTCAGTTATTATTTAATTGCATGTTTATTTATTTTAATATTATATAACTGTGCGCGTCCGAGAAAGACTCGGATGCAGTCAACGAAGGCGTTGACGTTAGGACTTGTGTCTGACCTAGTGTTTAGTGGACCCACCTAAAGTTGTGGAGTTATCAATATGACTCTCCAGGCCTTGATACGTATCATGGCATGTCACAGAGTGAGTTCATGTAGGGACACGTGCTTCATATTCGACTGGCCATCGGTGTGAGCAGCACGTATGACGGTATTTAGCTTAGTTGTTTATTTCTATAGAGATTTGTATTATAGTACGAGATGTCCACGTCGTGTTCGCGACTTGTACATTGGCATTGGGCGGGGAAGACAATTAGTAGGCGTATGGGACAGACATTTGGCTACTATAGTTTCAGTGTAAACTACAGGGTCATGAGTGTCACGCCCCGATCTCCCGCAGGCAAATCGGCCGTTCCCGCTAGGCAGGAATCACCCTCGCCAGCGCTCCCGCGAAACGATCGCTTGACCCATCCGGACGTGATGCCGCACGAGCGTGAACCGCGCCCGTACAAGGCCGTGATCCATTGGCTGGCGGTAAGAGTTCTAAGCCACAGAGTCGCACAGATTGTCCGAGTGCAACAGAGTCTTGAACGCATAGGCGATCGGTAACAGGTTCACTGAGTCGACAATATAGCGGAAGCATTGAAACACAAGTTTGAAGTAAAGCAACTCTTTTTATTGATATAAACATGTGTTACAGGCGGCGTATAGCCGAGATTACAAGTCGCTCAAGCCTCTCTCTCTGAAACATAAAGCGTGCCAAGTGGCTACAATTGTGGATGATTGTACAGGCGATGATCAGGCGATGTTCACAACATTATGTCTTCTATATGTGCTTCAGTTCCGGACGCACCGTTGCTTCGGAGTGATCTCCACGCCTTAGCACGCACGAGGAAGCATCCGTACCGAACGAGGTTCTCCCGCACCCTGCAAGCAAACTGGTGGATTATCAGTACATTGAATGCACTGGTGGGGAAGCTACTCGCCCGCTCGACAAATCCAAACACGTAATACAGGTTCCGTGCACAACTATTAAGTTGTCTTTCTAGTTGCCTTAGGATCAGTTTCATGCAAACATTGAATAGCCTAGTTCGTGTGGCTGCACCGTGCGACAAGAGAGGAAACACGGCGAGACTTACCAACTTACCATCTCCTTCCCTGTCCAAGGCAAACATTGAGGCAAACGTTGTTAATTCAAGCACGGGCAAGTATAAGCATTCAGGAGGCATAGCATATGCAAACACGAGAGTCGTTTTAACATGATCGTTCAGGTGTTCAGTTGTTTCTTGATGCGATGCAGTGACTCGCACGCGGATAGCCGCTAAGCGAGGATGACTTATCTATATGAACATGAGTCGCTGGCATAGCCATAAAGGACCAATTTTAGTCTCTAACGCGAATGGTGTGCAGCGAGAGCACAGGATGCGCTCCACACCATTCCGTCTTTGCACAGGATGACTAAACAGTAGGGTTACCAATTTTAGTCCTAACGAGAATGGGGTGCAGCGAGAGTACAGGATGCGCTCCACACCATTCCGTCTTTGCACAGGATGACTAAACAGTAGAGTTCCATCCGGATCGGGTCGGCCCCAGTGCCCCGGTGACCGCCCATGGAACGGTGCCTCGTTTCCGAGTTGTCCGCGACATGCAGGTCTGTATTCAGGTCTGGCTAGGCACAGGATCAAGTTCAGGATAGGACATATCATATTCAATGTACAGGCATGATTGTTCACAGTAGTATATCGATTGCCAGGCCAGTTAATTCAGTAGTTGCTCCACGAGCTATAATTCCGTGATTTATTCATTCAGGGTGCAAATTCCCTGGTTCAGGAATTGCCTTGGTGACCTAATGGTCCCGGACACTTTCAGGTTCTTCCAGGCACGGAACGACTACGTAGTAGTCTTCCGGGGTTTGGATGAAAACATGGCAACATTACAAGCAGACAAGCATGCGTTTCTAAGGAACATAAACAGGCACGTTGCTCGGACCCGAAGGTAAGCCGAGAGATGAAACTGTTAAGGGACTTAGCATGCAAGGGTCTGAATATAAGCAGTATTTCATTTCCATGTTCTAGCAGGCAATACAAGTTGGGATTATTCCCTTAGCTAGGTGCGTTGGATTTATTAGCATGCAGGGGGTGAATCACCTAGCGACTAGCATGAATATTGCAGATTTTATGTGTGCTGGCTAAGCAAAGACAAGTTCACCGTAGCCACCCACCTTAGCGATGATTCACCTCGGTAGAGCGATACGTCAAGCGAGCCTCTGAGAGCCTAAGCCGGATTCCTGTAGGGACAAGTTTGAATATCCTTTGCTTCTTCTTTGAGGCAAAGCGGGTCGGGACAGCTGCACTATTGCCGTTTGAGTCGGCAGTCCGCTAGAACGGAACGGGGTGTTACAATGAGCCTCAGTGTTACCCGGTTATGGGCTATGTGTTATCCGGTTATGGGCTATATTTTACCCGGTTATGGGCTCAGTGTTACCCGGTTATGGGCGTATATGCTTGTCGATACATCCGGCAGAGGTTACTAGCTGCGCGCTATCATGATCGGTGATGTAGTCAGCATATACTCCTGGCATCTAGTTTGCAGCTAATGCCAGGTACTTAGCCTCTGGCTCGACGCTACGCTTTATACCTTTCACCTACCCATATGTACCAAAGTTGTCTTCAAATTGCATTTCACTTAGCTGGTTAGTTGACCCTCGAGTTTTCATAGTATTTACTTTATGGCATGCTTTTATGTATCTTGTTACGTCCTTTTGAGGACCTGGTCCCTTTCCAGGTGTAGACGATCATGACTATTCGCAGGAGCACGGATCAGGACTTGCTACTTTGTTATCTTTCGAGGAGGTCTTCTCTTCGAGCCTCATTGTTCATTAGATGTACTTATTTTGTTCTTTTATATTCTAGTTTGGTAGTGGATTTGTCTCCACCCAACTACTTGTTCTTATCAAGCATCTTATACTTGATTCAGTTATATAGTTAATTGGTTATTTTTTATATTTGATTCTGTGGATGAGATTTAGTTATGTCCTGTGACTTGTGATAGTTATATACCACTTATGAATTTTTCTTCATAATACAGCGTACGTATGTGTTATGGTTTCCATATATTGGAGTTGCCATATACATACGGCTAGCATGCTTACGTATTCCTAGTCCTACGTATTTTGGGACTGGGGCGTGACATGTTTTTGTGGTGGCCCATGCAGGTCGAGTTAGCCATTTCGGTTACGTAACTGTACCGAGCGGGCATGCACCTATGATTAAAATTTTAGGTCTCATCCACATTTGACTATGACTCACCTTCCTTCTAATTCGTTCTATTTAAATAATTACATCATGCTTGATTCATATACTTCCCTAATAGTTCCTCGAGTATAGCCTTCTGCTAGAATATAGGAATCCTTGTTGTTAGAATGATAATTATGGTAACATTCCTACTAAGAATACAACTAGAATATTGACACATCACTAAGTTTAGAATACCTAATGAACCCTAGCATCCCTTACCTGTAGATTAATTGACCATTATCCCTTGATATATTTATGAAGGACTTGAGAGTAGTATAGACACTACTAGGGTTAGCTAAAAATTTGACCGTATTGTTTGACCCTAGTATTGAGGAACCAATAGAAATCCAAGGTTGAATATTAGGACTAAACCTAACTTTCATAGTGAGATAGTATTAGAGAACTATAAATTTAGATTCTTGTCTTGATATTAGCAGAACAGTACCTTAGGAAGCCAAGAGGAATGAATAGAATATTTTTCTTGATCATACCTCGAACACAGAGATTAACATACCATATTTTCTTAGGAAACCATGATATTATCAAGAGTCTCCCTATTTAATTTTATATCTTGTTCCTCTGAAACCTTAACGCTCGCTATTTGTGCGACGACTAAAAATTTTCTTTCATCTTTCAATTGTGCCACCTAACCCTTCTGATTGTAGGCCAAGTGATTTTCTTTTATGTTAAGGATATATAGTTTGCTAGGATTATAGTTGTTAATCTTGAATTTTAAAATTATGTGCTTAGTAGTTAGAACTTGATAGTTGAGTTGTTTATTTAGATTATGATTTGATAATTATCCTTTATCTTCAAATCACGTAATTCGTACCCATATCTCAATACAGGTTATGTCCTCTTTCACTTGAGAGCCAGTAACTTCTTCATTCTTAATATTAACACTTTTGTTCTATAAGCACTATGATTAAAGACTTAAGATGACCATTACCTATATAATGCAATAGGATACCCTAATAAGTACCAAGATCTTTATCCCCACAAGCCAGAGACTAGTACGGTTAATGCGGGGCCTTGTAGCGGAGCTTGCTACCCGCACTGCAAGGGTCACCGTCTTACTGTAGTTATTGTCCACGGTGGCAACGCGTGCCATGACCCAACATATTACTGCATTATTTGTTCAAGCTAATGATGTCTTCTTGACAGGGAAGAACATGGTAAGTCTTGTGCAGGTGGGTGAAACGCCGCAGGTAAAAAGCTACCAAACGGTGGCACAGTTATTAGAGTCACATTTATATATATGCATTGCATTGCATGCTGAAATTTGAAATAAGGCAAGATAGAAAATCTACATCAATAATATGTTTGCCTCACCTGAATACTGTGTCGATTTGGTTAGTTGGGTTAGCTCGCCCTCACCGGTACTTTTCAAAGTACTGACTCTCGTTACAGCAGGTTCCCCGAGCCCAAGCGACGCGGCGAGGAGATGAACCTTTCTTCCCCCAACCAGTCCAGTACTCGACGCACCCCGTTCGTGACTTTTGAAACTTGTACAAAACACCCGGAGCCCGTGCAACCCTTTTATGCAGCTCCGAGGAAAGACGATATAACATTTTAAAGTTTTAGTAAAGGATGTGATGTATGAAACGGCTATCTCATTTTGTATCCAAGTTGTAAGTCCGTGTGGCATCCTTATCGCTTTTGGGTCAAGAGTCTGTAAACAGATGTTCATTATCAATAAAAAAAACTTTTTTATGCCTCAAATGTGTGTTATCTTATTTGCGTACTTTGTTGCATATTTTCTAAAAAGTATATCATTATGTCTAGTCCTTGTGCACGCGCGTCTTACGCGTGCACGACATCACGCCCGGTGGACGATTATCGATTTAGCGAAAATCGGGGTGTGACACAGCGACGGATCTGCGATTCTTTAGCGACGGATCTGTGATTCTTTAGCGACGGATTAGCGACGGAGAATCCGTCGCTAAATATGTTTGGTACGAAAAAATGTAGAATTTTGGGTATCAGACATAGTCGCTATATCCGTCGCTATGTCCGTCGTCTTTAGCGACGGATTAGCGACGAAAATTCCGTCGGCGAGCTTCTGAAAAATTTGGTAAAAATGGGCTCACATTTTTCTTCCCCAATCCGTCGCTAATCCGTCACCAAATAAAGCGACGTAAATATTTTATCACTAATCCGTCGATGTAATTCTGTCGCTAAGTTTGTCGCGAATCCGTCGCCATGTCGACGAATTAGCGATGAAAATATGACAGCGACACTTTAGTTAGTGATGCCACATTTTCGTCGCTAATCCGTCGCTATATTAAAATAGCGACGAAAATATGCATTTAGCGACGGAAAATTCCGTCGCTAAAACTCAATATTTTTGTAGTGAATGTTATAATACATTTATAATTTTTTTGACATTAATAAAATAAATTCAACTTTTTCTTACTTAATATTGTTAGTTGTTTACATTTAACTTCTTTATGTCTATATAAATATCTATATAAAGAAATTAAAGTTATATAAATAACTATTTAAATTTCAACTTATAATTTTATATTTAAATTTTAAAAAAAATATAAAGATTTATACTTAAAGTTATATAAATATCTATATAAAGAAAATATAAAAAAAAATTATCTATATAAAGAAAATTAAAAAAAGAAGATTTATACAATTTTTTATAAGTTATTCAAAAAAAAATTTAAAAATAAAATTCAACTTATAAATATTTATATTTAAATTTATACTTAAAGTTATATAAATATCTATATAAAGAAATCAAATAAAATTATATAACATAAAAGTTTATATAAATTATAAAAAAAAACTTACTAACAAATAACTTATAAATTTTAAATTATACAAAAATAACTTAGTAATAAATAACCTATAAATTTCAACTTAAATTTATTAATTTATTATTTATATAATATAACATATATATAAATAATATATACACATATTAAAAAAAAAAAATCTCGGGCCGACCCGACCCTGAACTGGCCCGGATCCAGCAGGTTCGACCCGGACCCAGACCGGTTCGACCCGGTCCTTCGCAGACCGGATCATGAGTACTAGCTGGAACCGCTTTCAAACCCACGGGCCCGACCGGATCCGCTCTCTCCCACGGGTTGGATCCAGACCAATCCGAATTTGGTCAAACCCGATCAATCCGTGTCCGGTCCATTATACAGCTTGATCTGTTGGAGCGGTACACAGACTTGTAGGTAGCATTAGCAATGTGTTGGACCCATCAAATCTTGCATTTAAGTTCCAACGGTCACAAGAGTCTATTCTTGTTTGATTATGTCTCAATTTGATTTGGACCCAGAAGTCAGAATTCCTAATTGTATATTTCTCACGCATTCTTTGATCTAGTCAAACAAGAAAGAGTTCAGCAGTTCAGTACTTCTGTAGTTTTTTTCTATTCTTTCTTGTTAAGCATTCTCTTTTTGAGCCACCGGTACATGTTTCAATCAGAAGATCCGGGCATTTGTATGAATAAATACAAAATCTTGAGCCATTGGGTTCAAAAGTACTGTATGTCTATAGTGTGGGCTATTGATAGACAAGAAAATGTACTTCACGAAGCAACCTAGGTCTGTGCTAGCTTAGTATAGGTGCAACTGCAATCGAACATCAAGAGTTTGGCAACAACATACGAATATTTGCTCAAATGAAGTATGTTTGATCACACAACAGTAGTTATGTTTTCTAGCAGGATCAAGGAAGTTTGATATTTTGGAAGAGATTTTGGAGGCATCGCCAACATTGGCAGTACATGGACACGTCAAGGATAGGGCGAGGGATCTGACCGCCTCCATACCGTTGGATCATTTTTCTAACCGTATCTCTGGTGTTTGGTCTAAGGCCACGTTTGGTTCACATAATGGAGACCTTGGAAAAGAAAAATTATAGCGTTTGGATGCTAAATAAAACGGATTTTTTCATATAAAGTAATAAAATATTGTATATTTATATAAAACGGGAAAAGTTTTGTGGAATTGCGGATGGGGGGACCACTCTCCAACTCAGTTGGCGAGTTGCTGAGTTGGCGAGTAGCTCGCCAACTGAGTTGGCGGGGCACCCTACTCGAGGGGCCGCTCGCCAACTCAGTTGGCGAGCCATGGACCGTTGGCTATCCGTTGGGCAACGGCTCCCTCCAACGGCTCTCTCCAACCCCTATAAACACCCCCACCCCCCCCCCCCAAACACTCCTCACAGAACACATTCTCCTCCTCCTCCTCCTCATATTTTCACAGCTTCCTCCTCCTATTTTTACAGCTTTCTCCTCCTGTTTTCTGTAGCAAAAGTTCTCAACCGTCATGGATCGTAGCGTAAGAATTGTATGCTCGCACGGCGGTAAAGTAAATGGGTTAAATTACGAAGGAGGAGAAAGTATAATTTTTTCAACTTACCGGAATATTAGTTTTGAAAATATACGTAATCATATTATTGAACGTTGTTCTATTCATTATGATTTTATTCTGAAGTCTATTTTCTGTTCAAATTGTTTTTTGATAGATAGTGAAGATGCATGGAATTATATTCTTGAGATTAATTCACAATCACGATATATAAAAATATATGTTATTAAAGTAGCAGCAACCTTAGATAGTAGAAATAATGAATATTTTTCTGAATATCAGCATGTTAGTTCGGGTGCTAGTTCTTCTCAACAAATAGTTTCATTTATCCAAGAAGGTCATTCATCAGATGAATCTAACCATGATGATGATAGTGACAACGACGATGAAAATAGTGATGATTTAGTTGAAAATGTAGATTATACAGTAGATGATGATGTTGTAAAAGCTATCACTGATGAATTATTTAAGGGACAATCATTTCCTAGTCGTTCTCACTTTAGAAGCTTTATAAGTAATTTAGCAATTAAATATAATTTTAGTTGTTCAGCTAGTCTTATGAATAATGCTCGTGGAATTATATATAGTTGTGATCAACCGAATTGTAATTGGAGAGTATATGTCAAATCTATTGGAAATGGCGATATAGTTAAAGTTAGTACATTAGAAAATCGTCATTCTTGTTTAGGAAGACTTAGTACAGGACGTCATCGACTAGCTACCGCTTCATGGATTAAGACCATGATAATTGACATTATTAGAGATAACCAGTCATACAGTCCATCACAAATTGTTAAAGATATATATAGGGAGCACCGTATACAAGTTAGTTATTCCAAAGCATGGAGAGTCCGAGAGACAGCATTAGCTGAAATTAATGGTAGTTATGATGAGGCATACGCTAGTCTTGAGGAGTATTGTTATAGAATTATGGAGACAAATCCAGGTAGTACATGTTTTATTAAAACTACCGAAAACAATAGCTTCGAACGAATTTTTATTTGTTTTAAGTCATGTATTGATGGATTTTTAAGTGGATGTTTACCAATTATTAGTACTGATGCTACATTTCTTTCGTCTAAATATCAATGTATCTTATTTATTGCTTGTGCTCACGATCCTAACTATCAATTATATCCTATAGCTTATGCCGTTGCCGAAGGTGAGAATAGTGATTCTTGGTCTTGGTTTTTAAATTCTCTTAAAATATCTTTTGAAAGTTGTTTTAATGATTGGAGTTCAATTTCATTTATATCTGACAAGCAAAAGGGATTAATAAATGCTGTTCGTGCTATTTTTCCTGCATCTCCTCATTTTTTTTGTATTCAACATTTTAAACAAAACATGAAAAAAGTTACAAAAGAACCAGTATTTCAACGCTTATTAGACTCGCTTGCTAGATCATATAATAAAACGGATGCAGAGAGTGTGTTTGATATAATTAAAGCCGAGAACATAGTGTTGTACGATTGGCTTCTTGGTGTAAACGATGAAAGTCGTCGATTTGAACATTGGATAACAGCGTATGCTACTTGTCCTATATTAGATATTAACACTTCTAATCTTGCTGAATGTTTCAACAGCTGGATTAAGAAATTACGAGATAAGCCAATAACAACACTTCTCGATGGTATTAGAGCCAAGATTATTACACTTCATGACAATCGTAGAAAGTTTGCTGAAAATATAGACACAGATTATTGTCCGAAGATGTTAAAAAATATGGTTTCTATTATCAAAGAGAAGAACCACCTAGAAATATTAGCTATTGATAGTTATAAGTTTGAAATAATAGACCGGACAACAGGTAGAACCTATATTGTTCATATAACTGACAGAACTTGTACATATTTTAGATGGTACCATACTTATATACCATGTATACATGCATGTTTTGTTTGTAGATATTGCAATATTAGTATTGATACTTTTTATCCTGCAGTTTTTTCGACGCAAAACTTGAAAGCTGTATACGCGCATAAAATGGAGGCAATTCCAGTTCCCTACGAAATCCAAGGTCCTTTGGTTAGAGGACAAATTGGGGTGCCAGATGTAAGACGCAAAGCCGGAAGACCAAAGAAGAACCGCATCAGACCCCGGGATTCATCGACAAGAGATCTACGTTGCAGTAATTGTGGTGCTATGGGACACAACCGAAGAAGATGTACTAGTCAACCGAGAGATTAAAATAGAATTGTTCAATACCCAAATATTGTAATAAAAAGCCATTACAAATCATACAAAAATTTTAATGATACAATGTTTCAAATTTTTTACTAATCCTCGTCCTCGTCTTGTTGAGTTTGGGTAGCCAGCGGTGCTGATGGAGTCGAAAAAAATTGTGTGAATATCTGGTAGCTTTCATCTCCAGCAATTTGGTAACTCGGATCCGCTCCTGCATACTGGTAACTAGGGCCCGCTTCAGCATACTGGTTACTCGGGCCCGCTCCAGCATACTGGTCACTAGGCCCCGCTCCAACATCACTGAGAATGCTGGTAACAGGCCTACCAATATAAAAGTGCTCGTAGGACCAGAACTATAAAACCAAAAAATGACATTAGTACAAACATAATTTGTGTATAAAATTACTCAAACATTTTAAGGTCTTTAATTCATACCTGTATCAGTGAAATACATCCACAAATACTCTTGCGATTGCATCTGACAAATTCTGTCAGCTGGGCGTACAAAAATGCAAGAGTAGCAGCTCCCCACGCATGCTCGGTAGGTTTGGTCAGATCATCCAAGAATGGTAAAAGCTGCACATTTACCATATTTCCCGATGCATCGGGAAATAGAATTGCACCACATAAACAGAGCAGATACGCTCTAGTGCAACGAATGACCTGGATTTATTAAGTGTTATATAGAATTGCACCACTAAATTAAGTAATAAACAAATTTACTAAAAAAATACATACCCGATTTTCATCTACATCAACCACCCCATCAATAGTTTGATGTAGGTCTATAAAGTTGCCACGGAGCCATGAAAATTTCACATAATTGCCGTCTTTTAGACCTGAAGGAGGGCTAACACCAAGATAACTCCGGATCAGATCAGATCCCTTTAAGTGCGGATCAAAATATATAGCTTTACCTTTAATAGGTAACCCTAGTATATTCGCCACATCATAAAGGGTGATCGTCATCTCGCCGAATGGGAGTTGAAAAGTGTTGCGTTCTGGCCACCAACGCTCCGCAAGGCTTACAACTAAATGAAGATCGTGAATTAAATATCTAACACGATCTATATAGTGGAATCCAAAGGATTCCACCAAAGCCTTTTGAGCTGGATTAAGCTCCCACGTACGATAATTCCTTTCACACCGCCAATGTACGTGGATCCGGGTTCGTAAAGCATTATCATGGTCGCATAACTATAAAAATTATATGCATTAATAAAGTAAACATAGGCATTATAAAAAATATATACATTAATAAAGTTGGCAACTTGTAATTTAAAAAATTACCTCGCCAGTAAAAATCTGACTAGATATGTGCTCTTCACGTTGCTTAATAATAAGCGCGGTTGTCGGTCCGCCAGGAATACGACCGTCATTGCGGGTAGCCATCGCCAGTAAATATCAAGAGGAGGAGAATGGGGTGTCAGGAGTGTTTGGGGTAGGAGGAGAATGTGGTGTGAGGAGTGTTGGGTGGGGGGGTGTTTATAGGAATTGGGGAGGAGAACGTTGGAATATAGCCGTTGGAATATAGCCGTTGGGGTCCATGGCTCGCCAACTGAGTTGGCGAGCGGCCCCTCGAGTAGGGTGCCCCGCCAACTCAGTTGGCGAGCTACTCGCCAACTCAGCAACTCGCCAACTGAGTTGGCGAGTGGTCCCCCCATCCGCAATTCCACGAAACTTTTCCCGTTTTATATAAATATATAATATTTTATTACTTTATATGAAAAAATCCGTAAATAAAATGAAGAGAAGAAAAAAAATTCTCGAAAAAAAAATAGAGAAAAAAAAAACGTCCCCCACCAGGACCGGTCCTGAATAATTGAAGGTCATGTACGAATTTTAAAATATGGTCCTAAATTTATTTACTGGTATTTTTAAATGTAATATTCTATGTCTTTATGAAAAATCTCTGGATATATTGTTGATTGTATTTTATAATTGAATCTATCAATAGTTACTAAACAAAATAACCAAAGTTCAAATTATCTATATTCAAGCATATTACATAGTTAATAAATATATTTTAGATAGAAGACGTACTAACCGTTAAATTGTCAAAATATGGCTTCAAATTCTTCTTTTATTAATCTGTTGATGAGAACATATAATAAAATAAATAATGATCAATACCCAAATGAGAAATAATCAGTAATCACACAATAAATAAAAGTAAAAGTATATAACACTAAAATTTATTCGACAAACTTTTTCAATGGATCTTCAATAATAAATTGAAACTATTACCATATATACTACCAAAAGAACCAAAAAAGATAACAGCTAGTGCATTACTACCTTATC
Source organism: Iris macrosiphon (assembly GCA_036927795.1). Classification (NCBI taxonomy): domain Eukaryota; kingdom Viridiplantae; phylum Streptophyta; class Magnoliopsida; order Asparagales; family Iridaceae; genus Iris; species Iris macrosiphon. The sequence goes on from JAYESA010000010.1 coordinate 56,767,767, forward strand.
AACATTGATCTTCTTGCAATTTTAGAAGCAAAGTATGAGGGTAGATCAACCACGGAAAACAAGTTAAAAAATTAAAAATATGTGGGACATATACTGTTCCACATCATATTGAACTTCCTGCTTCTTGATCTTTTCTCCAAGACCTGATGCAAGATCAAGAGCTATGGTCTTTGACATCATTATTTCTTAAATAAAGGCTAGAGGCCTGCACATCCAAATTTCTAAATTATATAAGTAAAAAAATATGATAATTATTGTAGAAAATAAACTCACATCAGATCATTATTGTAGAAAATAAATTCATCTAACAATTGAGAAATCTTTAGAAGCAAAAGAGCAATTGAACCTCTTAGAGATGATAGACAGCACACCGGTCAGAGCTAGATCTTTGAGAAATCCTAGAAATTTTGTATTATTATAAATATGAGTCTTATAGTCGATAGGGAATAGGGATTGACGAATTGGAGATCTTGTGCGGATCGTAGTGTATAGAAATTGATGAATAAATATGATGACTTAAATTACAAAATTATAAAATTAACCCTAACATATTTTTGTATGTATCAAAAAATTGGAGGCCCTGTGCAGTTGCACTTTTGGCACAGCCCCAGGGTCGACCATGTCCTCCACTCACTCTATGAATTAACTTTTCCGCCATCAATGATTCATTTTTTCTCTCAATTGTTCGTACAAGAAAAATTAAGAGAAAATATAATTTTCCAAAAAAAAAAATATATATTATTTTTTCTTTCCTCCAATCAAAGAGACCTAAAAAGTCCAAAATTGAGCTTCATACTCTTGCTACTTTTAACCAGACCACATGTAGCATAGTGCTAGCCAACACTGTTATAGTGTTTATGAAACTAAGGTTGGGGACTGGTCCCCTTAAAGTAATGTTAATAATAAAACTCTTATCATTTATATTTTATATTTTATATTTCAACTCAAGTCTAAATAAAAATTTAGCACAATACTTAATTAAAAAGTTCAACAAGTTTAAAATTTGACAGATGCATGAAGCATCTCAATGCTAGCAAACGTACGTTCCAACACATAAATCTGTGTTGGTCCATGTGTATATATAACAACATTCCTACTCCCCATGCCTCCCTCCCAACGCAAAGCAAGATTCAGAGACATGGACGACAATCTCCTCCTCTAGAATTACTTTACATCTGTACCTTGATCGGGCACAAATTGAAATTGTGTTTTGGATTGCTTGCTCTGACAGGTGGGCCTACGGCATTACATGAGCGGTTGAAGGGTTGTCATGATCCAACCACAAGGACATTTCAGGAAACAAATGGGAGAAAAATATTTAGGATTAATTACGTTGACCATCCTATATTTTATGTTTATTATACAAAAATTTTTACTTTGAAACTAATTACACGGATACCTCTCCCTTTTAGAAAAAAAATTAAATAAGAGATATTTAGTGTTATAACTTTCTACAGAAATTATAAAACATATGAATGGTCCGTGTAGTTAGTTTTAAAGTAGGAATACACTGTGTAATAAACATAAAACATAGGAATAGTCAACGTAATTGTCCCAAATATTTCAATGAGATAGTTCTCGTTCAAAAAAAAAAAAAAAACAAACGTTACCAAACAAAATTTTCAACTGTTTTCTAAAAAGAGAAGAACTACCACAAATAAGCAAGACTAAGCCCAGGTACTACCAAAATACTGCTAATCAGCAATGGATGGTTGGCGACGGACGACACCCGTCGCCAGTTAGCGACGGATAATCGTCCGTCAGACAACCAACTTTAAGTGTTTCATATTTTAATTATAAAGGCGTCGCTGAGTCGTCTATACGTCATCAGTTTACGCGGTTAACTACAAAAATAATGTGGAAAAACTATGCGACAGTCCAGCGACGCCTGGCCTCTATTATATTTTATTCAATGACGGAATTTGACGTCGCCTGGTCGTCGTTCTGTACTGTACCCTAGTTAAAAATAGGCCCCCGATCGAAAAAATTCACTCACATATCTCTCTCTCGATCGGTTCCCTTCTTTGGGCCTCAGACGTACCCCTTCTCGGCTCCCGCCTCTAACGTGCCGCCTTTCAGCTCCTCCTTGCCCCCTCTCGGCTCCGACTTGACCGTTCTCCCTCCTTTGTGCCCCTCCTCCTCATTTTCCTCTGTGCCCTCCCACTGCAAGCTCTCAATCTCTCGATCTCTGTTGTTGTGATGATTTAGATCATTGGGGTCGGGCCTGACGATCAGAGGATGGACACGGATGTTGAGATTAGGTTTGTTGGTTTTGTAATTGTGTCTGACATGTTTTGTTGTGGACACTTTGGGGTCGAACTCGGACAGGACACAACAAAGAATTGAACACGATTTGAGAAAAAAATTGTGCTGGCTAGATACATAAATTTGGTTGGATATTAGACACAGAATAGACACATGAATTAGTTTGGACTGGACACCAGTGGTTGGGATGGTTCCTAATAGTGATTTTTCCTACTAGAATATTAATTTCAGGTCAATATCACTTGCATGTTGTAATAACCCCCGACTAAAATACTGCTTTTATTATTATATTCTTGTTTCACTAAAATTTCATAAAGAATAAAAGTCGTATTTTGCAATATATATATATATATATATATATATATATATATATATATATATATATATATATATATATATATATATATATATATTATTCTTATAATTCTTCTCCATAGTTTTAAATTTTCTTTTAGGAAGGCTTATAATTTAATATCTTTAACTAATTATATTTTAGATGCAAATAGGACCTTAGGTAATTCTTGCAAATTGTAAAAATTTACCGTGACACCTATACTAACACATGGCATCATGCATAGTCTAGGAGGCATTTTAGACCTTTTATACTTATCCCTAATCATTATGTAATTTGAAAAAAAATCAAACAGAGAGAGAGAGAGAGTCCTCTTCTCCACGCCTCTTCATCTCTCTCGAACTCTCCCTCCCTCACCCGCAACTCTATCTCCCTCTCGGTCTCTCCCACTCTCAATCTCACTTCCCTCCTCCTTTATCTCACCTCTCTCAGCCTCACCTGCGTCGGTCGTCGCCGTCGGCTGCTCCGGCCGGTCAACCGCGTGGTGCCCTGTCCCCCCTATTCGGGGAGCGCGGCTAAGAAATACAAGACGATATCGTTCGATCGGGATAGATTAAAACAAGATCTTATCCTCGTTATGAATTTGCTTCTTCTGAATCGATTCCCATATTCAGTGGACCGTGCCCCCATGATCGACTTAGCGACAGAGTCAGGAGGGACCTCTCCGCAGCAAGTTTTTCTTGCCTCAGTTTTCGCTGTCGCTTTGTTGCTTTCGTGCTTTGAGTTGGTTTCGGATTTGCTTGCGTTTTCTTGAACGATTTCGATAGATTTCATTATTTTTGTTTGTTGAACTACACTTTAATTCTGAGATTGGAAAGAGTGGAAAAGGTATTGATCAGCTGTTCGTGGCAATGTAGGTGAACGAGCAGTAGGCGACGCGCGAGCGAAGTCCTAAAGTACCTCTTTCCTTCTCCCTTCCAACCAACTAAGTGAGTGGCTTATATTTGATTCAGTTGGCCCTTCTTCCAAGTCTTCACATCTAAAATATTGTATTCTTGCTTGCCCCGATCAAACGATACCAAGTAATAACTAAAAGATGTCAAGATTAAAAGAAATAAACTTGGATTATTATGCTTGTCAATCAATTATGAACGGTTACTTTGTTGCATGCTAGCTCGTTCAGAATGTTCATTATATGCTCCAATTTTTGTTAGAATGTATGTTTTTTCTATAAATTGTGCCATGCATATAGAACACACTTTGCTATACGATATATTGAACAGTAAGACTATGCGAAAATCGTTTATACTATGGAACTCGTATCGTGCTCGTATTGTCTTAAACTGCATAAATTGATTGAAGACTTAATGGACGCCGTTTGATCACGGATAACTTGTGCACAAGGTTTTGCGGTTCTGTGGACGGTCGCGGGGGCACTGGGACCGATCTGATCCGGACGGAACATATGGATTAGTCGAATGTTGGAGGAATAAATGGCATACAGTGGGGCTCACCACCTGCGTTGCATATTATTTCCGTCCCGTGACTATAACTCGTCCTTCGTGGCATTATGCCAGTGATCCCTTCGTATATTTAAACCTGTTGCAAGCTAACTTGTGTCTTCGTGCTAGGGGCAGGACATGGTAAGTATTGTGCAGGTGGTTCAGACGGGCAGGTAAAAGTCACCGAACAGTGCAAGTTTATTTCAGTAAAATTATATATATACTGCTTGCTTGCAAAATGAACTAAGACAAGATAGAAAGACCACAAATAATATGCATGCTTTATATAAACAACGTGTTGATTGGTATAGTTGGGTTAGCTCGCATTCACCAGTACATTTCGATGTACTGACCCTCGTTGAAACAGGTTCCCCGCACTAAGGAGATCTGAGCGAGGAGCTGAAGTCGTTTTCCCAATCCAGTCCAGCTGTAGACGCGTCCAGATCATGCCATCATATTGAAGCATTTTGAAGCAAGGAGCTAGCAACTTAAACTCAATGCAGCTCAGAGGAAAGGTCGTCGTCCCACCAGGAGGTCTTAAATATTTTAAAGTTTAGTAAAGGGACGTAATGTACAAGACAACTATCTCATTTTGTGTCAACATTTTGTAAGCCCGTACTACAAGCATATAATTCATTCTAGAGTTTGTAATAGATGTTCTTTATCAATAAAAGAGAACTTTTCCATATTTCAACTTGTGTTTCAATATATCTGAGTACTCTGAATATGTGCTCGCTATGCGAAAAATACCTTAGCCTTGTGCGGTGCGCAACCTAGGCCCGCACGGCGTCATGCCCGGGGGACGACTATCGATTCCACGGAATCAGGACGTGACATATTGGTATCAGAGCACAGCTTCAAGTTCCTTTGACCCCCGTATTGGAAAAGTTCTTTTAACAATCAAATCCCTGTGCGAACTCTTGAACTCGTTAGGCCAAAATAAGATATGTTCATACAATGAGTCCATAATACATTATGATCCTGATGTAATTTACCTTCTTTTGAAGGAATGGCACAAACACAATCATCAACGCCAGCACCGGACGAGACACAAGCCCAAGAAAGCAGTTCCGGCACTTCAAAAAGTTCTCGGAGCCAGCGAGCTATGTCCCATATAGAAGCCCATTCAGCAGATGATGAGGATGTTGGAGGCTAACCAACAAAGGGAGAAGGATCATTATGAACGGGCCGAGAAGCGAGCAGAAGAAAGGAAAAACCAGTTTTAAGACCATATAGAAGCCAGGTTCTCAGTCCAATAAAAGCAGGTAGATACTCTACAGCAGATTGTTCAGACCTTGGCATCCAACCAGTCCGCGGCAAAAGCTGCGACACCGATGGAGCAACCTGTACTTGAGGTCGAGATGCCTCAGACACCAAGGAAGAAGGAAGTGAATGGCTTTGACTTTGGCGACTTCAAGAAAGTCTGCAACACGCTATTCAAAGGGACTGAGGATCCAATCATGGCTCTAGATTGGTTGGCCGAACTGGAAGACCACTTCAAACTCCTGGAGGTACCCGAGCAGAAGCGTGTTGCGTGTGCCCAACTCCAGCTCCGTTTGAACGCGCACGACTCGTGGGACGTGCATCGGAGATCTCTTCCAATTGATGATGATGAAGAGAAGATCGCATGGTCCACCTTCCGTGGCGCATTTAAAGAGGATTTTATACCCCCTCTCGTATGTCGTCAGAGAGAGAATGAGTTCGTGCAACTACGCCAAGGCAAAATGACAGTTAAGCAGTATTTTGCCGAGTTCAACCGGCTCGCCAAATTCGTAAGCTCCTATTTACCTGATGCGGCGAGTCATGCCCGAAGATTTGAAGGCGGTTTGCGTCCTGCTATCCACACGCACGTAGTCGTACCTCAATATCAGACTATGCGGGAAGTCCTCAACCATGCCCTTTCCCTCGAACCGCAGTATCCTCCTGTTGCTGCAAGCGTTGTGCATACCTCAAATCGCAAACGCCATAGCAACGAGAAAGGAAACAACGCTGTGAAGCTTCCAAACAACGGCGGTTCGCAAAAGGGAAATCCAGGGCAACTATCTTTCTTCTACAAGAGGCCGGGGCACACCATCAACGAATGTCACCTTAAGAAAGAGTTATGCTTTAATTGTGGTGAAAAGGGTCACTTGTTTAGGGACTGTCCGCTTTCGTCCAATCGTCGTCCTCAACATCCGAATCCTGACCTTGCACCCCAGGCCAATCGAGCTGCACCTCAGCCAGAGCGTCGCCAAGCTCAAGGTCAGGTCTACACCATGACATGGGAGGAAGCTCTGGCCTCAGACACCGTTGTGTCAGGTACTTTGCTTTTTAATAACATACCTGCACTTGTGCTATTTGATTCTGGTACAACGCATAGTTTTATATCCACAAATTTTGCCATGGAAAACAACATAGAAATGACACCGTTGAATCTAGACCTTAGTGTTAGCACCCCCTCCGGCACGAAAATACCTGTCCGTTCAGTATGCCAAGGTGGTGACGTCTGTATTGGCGGAAGGAAGCTATCGCTAGATGTTTTAGTTCTAGATGTTCATGACTATGATATTATTTTAGGAATGGATTGGCTCAGTGTCTACTCGGCAATTATCGAATGTGCAGAGAAACGAGTCATCTTCCTCATGCCTGGAGAAGCCGAATTCTGCTACACGAGTAGTCAAGCAGCTGATGCGTCCAGGGCCTGCATGGTGATTTCGACGATATTTGCTCGGCGAATGCTACACTCAGGCTGCGAGGGATACCTAGCGCCGGTTCGGGACACACGGCTGAATTACTTAAACGTTGAGTCTTCTTCCGTTGAGGCAGAGTTCCCTGATGTGTTTTCGAACAAACTACCCGGCATGCCAGCTGATCGAGAGATCGAGTTCACCATCGACACATTCCCGAATACTCAGCCGATTTCTAAGTCTCCGTACAGAATGGCCCCTGCTGAACTGAAGGAGTTAAATTACCAACTGCAAAAGTTACTGGATCGTGGGTTCATCCGTCCAAGCGTGTCTCCTTGGGGTGCGCCTGTTCTCTTCATAAAGAAGAAAGACGGACCGCTACGCCTCTGCATCGATTCTTATGAGCTGAATAAAGTCACCATCAGAAACAAATATTCTCTGCCAAGGATAGATGACCTCTTTGATCAGCTGCAAGGGGCAATGGTGTTCTTTAAAATTAAACTTTGCTCGGGCTACCACCAGTTGAAGATTAAGCCAGAAGACATGCCCAAGTCCGCATTCCGAACCCGTTATGGGCACTACGAGTTTTTTGTCATACCGTTTGGTCTGATGAATGCCCCTGATGCTTTTATGGATTGGATTAATCGAGTGTTCTGACCCTTCCTCGATAAATTTGTGGTCATTTTTATAGACGACATCTTGGTATACTCGAAGAATAGGGATAAACACGCAGGACACTTGCGGATGGTGCTTCAAACCCTTCAAGACAACAAGTTGTATGCCAAGCTTAGTAAATGCGAGTTCTGGTTGGACAATATATCCTTTCTAGGGCACATTATTTCTGCACACGACATCTCAGTTGACCCAAAGAAAGTGGAAGCCATTATGCAGTAAAAACGGCCGGAGTCAGCTAGCGGTATTCAGAGTTTCCTTGGTTTGGTGGGTTACTACCTTAGATTTATACAAGATTTTACAAAGATTGCATCGCCTCTGACTCAGTTCACATGGAAGGGAGTAACGTTCGCATGGACGGACGACTGTAAAGCTTCGTTTAAGGAGTTAAAGCAGCGCCTTGTCTCTGCCCCAATTTTTACCCTTCCAGATGGACCAGATGACTTCAAAATATACAGTGATGCCTCAGGTAAGGAATTGTGATGTGTCCTTATGCAACGGGACAAAGTGATAGCCTTCGCGTCGAGGCAGCTAAAGTCTCATGAGAAGAATTATCCAACCCATAATTTGGAACTTGCCGTAGTAGTGTTCGCGCTGAAGCTGTGGCGCCACTACCTTTACGGTACACCGTAAGAGATCTATACGGACCATAAGAGCCTAAAATACCTATATAAACAAAAGGATTTAAATCTTCGATAATGGCGCTGGCTTGAACTACTTAGCGATTTTGACTTAATGATCAGATACACTCCGGGCAACGGCAATATTGTAGCTGATGTACTGAGTCGAGTATTCGTTGGAAGTTTGGCTATCGATAGCAAGCTGCATCGGGATATAGAAGCTCTGGGCATTACACTTGTAATCAAATACAAAAAGGGGGCTCAAGTGGCACAACTGCGCCTCGAACCTGACTTGTTACAAAAAGTCAAGTCAGCTCAGAAGGATGACATGTTCCTGCAAAAGATGCAAGGTCTTATCTCAGCAGAAAAGGCAACCGACTTTGCGGCAGGCACAGACGGGATGATCCGAGTGAAGGAAAGATTGTGCGTTCTAAACGATGCATCCCTCAGAAAAGAGATACTCATGGAAGCCCATTATGCTAGTTATACTTCTCATCCGGGTAGCACAAAGATGTATCAAGATCCTCGTACGATATTTTGGTGGCACGGCATGAAAATAGATGTGACATTGTTCGTGTCGCATTGCATGGCTTGTCATAGGGCAAAGCCCGAGCACTAGAAGCCGAGTGGAGAGATACAGAACCTCACTATTCCGGAGTGGAAATAAGAACACATAACAATGGATTTCATTGTTGGCTTGCCAAAGATGCAACAGAGGAATAATGCCGTCTGGGTCATTGTTGATCGACTCACCAAGTCAGCTCACTTTTTGCCTATCAAGTCTACTTGGAGTGCCGACCGCTTGGCTCAGATCTACCTCAATGAAATCGTTCGGCTCCACGGTATGCCCGTATCCATAGTCTCCGATAGAGATGGTCGATTCATATCACGTTTCTGGGAAAGCCTGCAGTCAGCAATGGGGACCTTGGCTCAGATCTACCTTAACTTATTTTCTTTCTGGAACCTTGTATTGATGTTGTATTCTATATCTAGGTCTTCGAGGCATCATATCAGACATCTGTGAGACTATTCTTTGGACTTCAGGCGAGTACATTCTCTGATAGTTTCTCATTTATGATATTCTCTATGTTCACTATATCTAGTATAGATATCCATATTCTCTTGACACTATGGTTACACGGGTCGGTATATCCGAATCTCGTCATGAGATGTTATTCCTTGGTATATGGTGTATATGGTGTATATGGTGCAAGTATTGTTTCATTGGTTATCTTGTACATGTACAGACACTGATTCTCGGGAAGAGTCGCTATCTTCTTGGGGAATCTCGTGCCATAGCATACCGTGGTTGGATCTATTATACCAGCCGAGGGTGGAGAGTACTTTAGTGTAGATATGTGATCATATCCCTATTGTATCAAGTACTGTTATTGAATAATATTAATTATACACCGCACGTATGATTAGCCAGGCCATATATATTGTGTCATGTTCCCAAGCCGATCACATGTTAAAGCTAGTACTCACACACTTAGTCATTAGTATTCTTGTTCATTGACATATTGTTTATTATTGTGTTCATTCCAGTATTTTTTTATTGTATATCTCTCGTATCTATTGTGCATCTTTTATATTCACATCTATTTACTATTACATAGTTTTTATCATTGATTAGAACTGCTGTTAGAGATGTACTCTGCTCCTTTCCTGACTGGATATATTTTTTCCAAATGACACTGAGGAGTGGTACCCTACACATTATGGACCCCAGGATGTTGTGGGCTTAGAGTCAGAGACCTTGGCTCGGGAGGGACTTATCCCGACTGAGGCAGATGACCCGGGTTTAGTATCTCATTAGTATTTCTTATACTGAATTTGTCTCCAGCTTATTTGTTAGTATTCTTTCAGACTCATTGATGTATTATTTTAGACTCATGAGTTGTATGTGACTATTTCTATTCTTTTATCTGATTTGTGCTCATTTTCATCTTAGTTTTGTGATTGAGTATATTGTTATTGTTGGTGGCTCATTATATTGTTAGATAGATTACCCAGACAACATTCTAACGCTGATTCTGCGGCGTAGGCTGGGCGTTATTTTTGACTTGCATCCTTACATCGGGTGAGGGTCGTGATAATGGTTGTCCATAAAGAGCAAAAGAAGCACTTCGAGCAAGGAGACATAACTTGTTCCCCTACTCAAGCAGTTGGTCAGGGAGATTCGTTTATACAACATGCAAGCTATGTTTTGCCACGAAACAAGGATTGTCACGAGTTGCATAGCGACAATGTTGATTACAGGCACTACTAAAAATTATAGGGTTAGCGACGCTACAAAATGTCGCTAAATTATAAAATTACGTCGTTGAAATAAAATAATGACGTTATTAGCGACATTTTATAATTGTCGTGGTCTAGCTAGTCGTTGACTAAAAATATGTCGCTATACGTCGCAACTAGCAACGTATCTTACTGACGTATGAATGTCGCAAAATTTTTACCAATTAGCGACATTCTGCGGTGCAACGTCGGTATATGAGAGACACAAAATTAGTCGCAAAACGTCGCTGATATTTATATACTTAGTGACATTTACTGTGTCACTAAACATCGTTGACATTCTCCCATTAGCAACGTTTAGCAATGCATGTAAGTCGCTAATATTTTTTGAATATAGCAACGTTTAACAATTTATTTTAGTTACGTCTTGATAAAATGGCAGAGATTGCCAAGCCAGCAAATTAGCGACTTTTAGCGACATATTTACAACATCTTGGTACAGGGATAGCGACGTTCTGATACCTCTCTGCGATATATTTGTACGCCGCTAAACTTCGTTAAATTGCTCGGGAGGTGCAGATGCAGCATAATGCGTCGACTGCTCACGGAGCCGTAGATACTCATTCTAGAAAAAAAAATGAATTGCTTGATAAATATACTTGTTAGTAACTAAATGGATATTTATTTGCATATTTTCTAACTTGTTCAAAAGCAGGGGCACCCGGTGTTACAAACCGAAATATAGGGATAGTTAGTGTAAATAACCCTATTATCTAAGCAACTTATTACTAACTACATGGATATTTATTTACATATTTTCTAAGTTATATTCAAATAAAAAACCTAAAGTAATACTTACGTAAGTCTGCTTGGCCCTATCATCGATGAGCTATCCGCCCTTCTGATGGGTGGCGAGAAAGACGGTCACCAAAATTGAGATACTCTCGATTGAAGTGCTTTCATGCTTCTCCATTTGATGGGTGATCCAACACTCCTTCAATCTGTTCTCGCCTATGCCAACTCATATTTTCGGTAGTCTCCTTCACCATAAACAATCTCTACAACCGTGGTATTAAAGGAAAGTAGTGCATCGAATCTGTCTAATTTTTTGCGCCGACAGACCTTCCTGTACCTGTTGCCTTGTAGCGATCTACACCGCAAAATCTGCACATATCTTCATCCTTGTCGTCTTTGTAGTAAAGCATGCACTCGTTGTGACATGCATCGATTTTCTCGTATCCCATACCATCCTCTTAGACCGGTAGAAGTCTTTAGGCAACTTAGCACCCTCCGGCAAGATCTCTATAATCAACTCCATCAGTCGGTTGTAGCATTTTTGCGACATGTTAAAATCAAACTTGATGCCACCTCCAACGGTGAATGATCCTCACAAGCAGGATATAATGAAGTCCTTTCATTATCCAGTAACTCCATAAACTTTGCAGCATTGACATTTGGTGTCTCCTCTGCTGCATCATCATTGTCCGGATCAAAACTAGGCCCGACAGCGTCAAAAACCATATTCACGCACCCGTCGTCGTAATCAATATGGTCGTGGCCGGCTCCGATGCTAAAGACATAAGTTCTCTGTATGAGGTCCACTGATAGTAATTTGACGTAAAATCTTTCGAGTACAAATGATATGTCACGTCCACTTCTGAGTGATATTTTAAGTTGCGATATCTCACACACGGACACTTAATTTTGGTATCGTCCATGTACTGAGTGAACAACTTGGCGAACTGCAGGAACTGTTGTACACCCTCTATGAATTCATCCTATACACCGCACATGTTATCAAGATGGTGGTTGTACATCCATGAACGATGACATAGATAATAATTCATATCCATTAATATACTTCTGCAAAGATAAATACATATTGTTCAAGTATATATCGTTCAAAGGCTTGCAAAAGTAATAGCATAAAGACATAATTTCAAACTTAGAAGACATGTGCACAACTCCGATTTTAAACTCTATTAAATGGGCGGCTCATAATAATAAACACGTGTCCCCTTGTGACCCATTATCTGAAAATAAAATTTACTGAGAGTTATATAAGATTTTGAAAAATATCCTAGAAAATGCTAAGTATTATAAATTATCTGAAAAAACTGAGAGGCATTTGTTTACTCCTCTAAAAAAAATCTAAAAAGACTTAAAATCTAGTTATCACCACAAGTCTTTTTAGATATTTAGATCCTTTCTCCTTATTCTTTTCTGGTATAACTCTAATAGCCTCAAAAGGCTTGAAGAACTCAATTTCCTTTTCACATAATAGACCACGAAGGAACACTTGACTTCGGAGTGTCCAACATAAGTAGAACCTAAGTATTCAACATGGTAGAACCTAAGTATTCAACACTTGACTAAGATATCACTATAAAGGAGAAGAGAAGACTTAAGATTTCATGTTAGCAAAAATATCCATATCTCCCTAAAACCTTAACACTTGACTATAGATACTAAGATATCACTATCTAATTAATTTTCACATATGCCACTAGCTATCAAGATAACTAAACACCAAGTACCCAAGTATCCTATGTTAGCAACCTACCCTATCACATTACCTACAACCCTCAACCACACCCATGATATCTATACTAAGATACATCTATCACCTCTTGCTAACATCTATATTTAGGAACCAACACTTGATACTCAACACTAGCACATAACTCTTTCAACACATAACTTTGCATACTAAGAAGAACACTTACACTAATGCACATATATGCACTCTCAAGTTACACCTACAAACACTATAATTAATACTAACCCCAATCCAATTCCACACACAACACACTCACTGATATATAGGTTTAGTGTATGTGTGTGTGTGTGTCTGTGTCCGAGTTCCACCTACAACACCACCTACAATACTATACTTAGTAACTTCTATTTTTTCTAAAAACTATTTATCACTTTAGTATATATGAAAATTATTATCCTTCCAAGTTATTTATTTATTTTATGATTAGCTTGAATCTTAGATTGTTTTTACTTGATGAGATTTGAAATGTATTTACTATTATTTATTTTATGTCAAGTAAAAATAGTTATTATCTTCTAATTTAATTACAAAAAATATAAAATAGTTTTAACTTAATTATTTTTATTTATAAACCATGTTATTTACTTACTAATTGGTAATTTATTTTATTGATCAAAAGATAGTAAAAGCCCCAAAACTCAAATTTTCAAAAAATTATGATCCAAATAATTAGTTTTTTAGAGATTGTAATCCTACAGATATTCTGGTCGAGATTATTTTGCTATAAAATATTTTGGTCTAGTTTGAATATGTATAATATCAATCTATTTTCATGTCAATAAATCAGTATTCCGATAGGATCCCCTATATAAATTTGGAAATGAATTTAGATATTTTAGGAATGGGGGAAAATAAAATCGGACTGTAAACCTATATAAAAACTTTCAGCGACGTTTGAAAAATACGTCGCTAAATGTCGTAGAGTTTATAATATTTAGCAACGTAAGGAATACAAAGTCGCGAAATGTCGCAGAGTTTATAATATTTTGCAACGTAAGGAATACCACATCGCTAAACGTCGCTATAATAAAAATAATAGCGACGTTTTACGACATCTTGCGAAATCTGCTTCATTAATATTATTTATATTCGCCAAATGTCGCGAACAGTCGCTAACAACGACGCCCTGCGACATTATTTTAAGGCGTCACTAAATTCATTAAAGATAGCGACATCATTAAATAACGTCGCTAAAATGTCGCTAATTCATCATATTTTGGTAGTGAGGGTTTGGGTTGCATCCCAATAAAAACTCTGTCTTCATCACCATATGATAGCAGCAGGCCCAGTTCTGCATCCTTTATCGTGCGCCCCTTACGTTGTCTTTCAATGTAATATTTTTTATGTACTGCAGTTTGCATTGAGGATCTTGATGAAGGGATGACCTAGAATGTATTGAGTTTTCATGAATATATATCAATGAAAATCCAACTGTAGTATATTTCTATCATGAATATTAATGAAAATTATTCTTTCTATTTGATCAATATTTTTTTTATGAATATCCTACTAGAGGTAATATGGACGTAGTAGCTTATCATATTATACTATCAGAGATAGTATGGAAATGATAATTATATGTTATTATTCGACTGGGAATTGCATAGTAAAAATATGAAGAGATAATTGAACATTCAAAGGTATAACTGGACATGATGAGCAATGGACTCTATCAGGGGTTTGTGGATCTACTATCCATAACATACCCAAGACTGGATACATATAATAGCTTACATAATGAAGAGTAAATCATCCTAAATCACTGTTATGGGATAAGGTTGAGTCAAATTAAGCTCAAAGGGTTCAATGTGTCACATATATTAAATTAGCATGTAAAATATATAAAAATAGATGTGACCCAAATGATTAGGTTAGGGTAGTCGCAATATAGGTTAGTGTCAGACATTTGGTTAAAGGAATCTGGTCAGTGTTCTGCATTAAAAATCCAAGCAACGGTCACTAGGTAAAAAGTTGAGATTTTATGATGCATATGTGTCGAGAATGTTGAGCAGCTAAAAATAGAATACAAAAGTGTGAGTTTGAGATTGACACTAAGGTCATGATTGAAGACTGGTCTGTCTGGATAAAGAGTGTGAAAGTTGTTGGTCATCAATGGCTAGTGTAGTGTTCCAAATATTGAAACTATAGTAAGGTGTACCAAAGATATCATAATTGAAGTATGTATAATAACTCCATTTTTCTAACCCTAATTATTCTAAAATAAATTATAATATCACACTAAACTATATATACCTAAATTTGGGTGAGAGGGTTTATAATCTATCCACTTTAAAAAAAAATTGTCCTCAAAATTCAAATCAATCTCTTCAACCATAACTCATCATATCTCTAAATAAATAAACACATCTTGGTACTTAATCATACCCATTCTAAAAACCTTAAACTGCCATATGCATACAGTTTAATCGTCTAAGGCTGTTGGTCCTCAAAACATCTTCTTACTAGCATGTACTATCTCATTATTGTTACCATGCTAATCATCTAAAAAAATTCACCACCTATAGACCTAGGTTACACAAGGATGCCGCAACACAAACTCAGTTTGAATCTTCCAATATCTATAAGTAAAATGATGTCATATCTTAACTCTTGAAGGAGTACATGGGTTAGGCACTAAAATCTTATAAGCACAAAATCTTTAAGGCTACGTATGTAGTATCTAAATCCTTTATTCTACAGCTAAGACTGTTATTATTTCTTCATTCTTTCCTTGGTACAACGTCATCAACCTATAGTATTTCCAATGAAATCCTCTAACCTAACTTCTTATAATTGCTCTTAGCAGCAATAAGTCTAATTTAGTCAGTCAGTCATACATAGTCTAGAAGCTCTACTCAACGATTCCTAGCAGAAATACATATAATGAAATACAAAATAAGCCCATATTCAAATACGTAGTACAAAAATATATATATAGAAAATATTTAATAAATATCTATTCAATCATTCTAAATACCCTAGATAAAAATATAGCCAATACAATAATGAGAATAAGATTTCTAAAATCCAAAAATCCATCGACTATGGTAAATTAGAAATAAGTTCTTATCACCTACTACTAAGGATAGGTCTAGCAAGCTCATACCCTATTAGTCAAAAATTTAAATCCCTGACCCTAATCAGTTTATGTATAAACCCACAATATTCAGCTATCATTCCTATAAGACTTCTATCTTCCATTTACACTCTCCTACCATGTGTAAATCTGTAAAACCCCCTTCCTAAAAATCGTATATACCCTTTTATTTATTAATTATTAATTAAATTGTAGTAATTAGGGCTAAATAGGAGAAATAGATTTTTTAATAATTTTTATTTTAGGTGTTCGGGCACTTAGAGGACTTATGGGACCATCAGGAATTTTTCGAAATTTATTTCATGTAGGAGACCCCTTGAGCAGTTGCTAGCCTAACGATGTGCATTATTCTAATCTATAAATTTTCTTATGTGTATATATATATATATACAAATATATATATGTATATATATATATTTAAAAATAAAAGAAAAGAAAAGAAAAGAAAAGAAATTAATAATATAATAATAATTAATAAAGTAATAATAAAACTACTATTACTTAAAGCAACTACTACCAACTACTATTACTAAAGCAACTACCATTACTAAAGGCACAGCCAACTTACGTAGCAAATTCAATCCCCTTCCCACGAGAAGCACATCGCCCCTTCTTTTTTTTTCTTTTTTTCCCCACGGACCCGCTTTCTCTTCCATCCCTATTCCTATTCATAATATATATATATATATATATATATATATATATATATATATATATATTATTTCATAAAACCCTAACCTAAAATCTCCAGACCCTCCTCTTCTCATCTAGAGCCGCCACCGCAGCCAGAGAATCCCGCCAGGCCGTCCAAACAAATCCCAACGACCCGACCTCGCGCACTGCAGATTCCCACACGAGGCACCTTCGCTCCGGAGTTGTTTTCCGTCGACTCGCTCAACCAAACGCTATTCCGTCTTCACCGGTCTGCTCACCCCTTAACCCTCTTTCATATTTGTATAATAGCCGACCTCGAACAACGTGTACCCATAGGCGAAAACAGTGCCCAAGTTGGCGCGAGCAGACCGAATTCTGGGATCGCAGAAAACTGCGGTGACCACCCATGTTGTCGAGTTCGTATCTCCCACCATAGAGATCCAAATTCGGTGATTCTTTTTGTTATGTGTAGAACACTTGACCTAGTTTATTTTCTGTTAAATAACCCTAGATTATTAGCTCCTGTGGACAGAATTAAATTCGTCACAAAACCCCGTGAACCCACTTTTTCCAGATTTCCAAAAGTTGGAAAACGGAGCGCGCCCCGCCAAACGGGACCGCCCCGCCATGTACCAAGTATACCGAATGGTGAACGCAGCGTAACCGGACATGTAAAATTCTTGGGAACTGATTCGGACGCGTGTGCGCGCCGGAATCAGGCCGTATCCGCGGACAAACCCCGTATCGCAACTTTTGTGGAACTCGTAAGTATTTTGTGCACGCTTGTCAGATTGAAACGAAACTTGCGTCACTGGACTCGTGGTAACGCGCTGGTCCTGTGACCCAATTTTCACGCAATTCTGAGACGGTTGACCAAATCGCCAATTGGCGGGCCCCACAGTTGATTTTTGGACAAAATTATGTTCTGCCCATCGGAATCCACATTTGGACATACCGTTGGGTTTGTATTGACATTTAGAATTGTTTGACCTATAGTTTGTCCCATTTAGAGACTGTTACCCTCGGCACGCTTTTCGGTGCAAAGTGGGCCACACGTGGACCCACTTTTACCCGAAATTACCGTTTTGCCCCTGTGTCCAAATTTGACGAAAGGTATGTGCTTTTTAGCTATTTTGCTCATTTCGGAAACGTTGGTGATATTTATTTCAGCATCCGGAGACGTTTGTTCGGAGGCCTTAGTTCCAGGTTCCGTGTCCTTGATATTTGGGCGCGTACACTTTACAGATTTTTTGCCAGGCAAGTATACCTTGCCATTGTACTGTATTTACATTCCATATGAGGCATGCATGTTTATTTTCTGCTTATTTAGTTCATTTATTTTAACTGCTATATAAACTGCGCGTCCAAGGAAACTTGGGTGCAACGACGGTGTCGTCGTACTATTTTTTTATTTATGTATATGCATTGGACCTACTTTATGAGACTACCCCATTTTCATGAGGCATTTATGTTTCATTGGCCGTGACACTATTCTTACACGATTGTGAGTCACATGTAGGACACGGACTTGCGTAATCGGCTGGCCACTGGTACGTATAGGTCGTGCGATGGATAGGGATAACTGCCAATAGAAACTTTGCATGCTAGTAGACCTGGCGGTTATTAGAGGTTTATCGTGTCATGGACATGACATGCTTAGAGCATTGGGTGGGGAGAACAACAAGTACCGCATTTGAGCTCCTTTGCACTTTTTCTATTGTGCGGCCGGATTCTCCGCTGGAGATACGGGCGGTGATGACCACTATATATTATATTATTATCAGGCGGGCCTCCGGCGTTCGAAAGTCGTCGTGCCTTTGTAGGCCCCTAGATCTCCAATAGAGAACCATGCCAAATCCCAGTTTTCACCCAGATAGCTCACTTGTGGGGAAATGTGTTCTTAAACTGCATTCACTTAGATGGTTAGGCGACCCCAATGGATGTTTACATTTCAGTACTTTATTGGCATGTTATTATGTATCTTGTTACGTCCCTCTGAGGACCTGGTCCCTTTCCAGATATAGATGAGCAGGAGTACCCGCAGGAGTATGGACCTGGACCTGACGCTACCTATCAGTCTGAGGAGGTCTTACCTTCGGATTATATGTGATTCATTGCAGCTGTTTAGAGATTCTAGTTGCTATTCTTTTCGAGACATTTATTCTTATATTAGAGTTTATTCTCTTCTCTCTTTAGTAGTTTATTATAGTCGATTTGCAGTGGATTTATTTCCATCCGACTCTCACACTTTGAGATTAGTATTTGAGACTGCTTCTTTGATATTCAGTTATTGATTTCCATTATTCTATTATTTGTGCTGTGGATGAGATATAGAACTGTGTGTGACTTGTTGTGACATATATTACCACTGTGGATTGGATATTCATGTACAACGTACGTGTGTATATGGTTTCCATATATTGGAGTTCGTATAGATACGGCTGGCGTGTTACGTATTCCTAGTCCTACGTATTTTGGGATTGGGGCGTGACATGTTTTTAGTGGTGGCCCGTGCAGGTCGAGAGTATATTGTCTCGGTTACGTAACTGTACCGAACAAGCCTGCGTATAGGAATAGAGTATAAGGATCTCAACCACGCATGATTGAAATTCATCCTTCCTATTTAATACTTGCATCCTGTTTGATTCATGTACTTTTTCTAATCGTTTCGTACATCACCTGCAGAGAGATGGATTTGCAAAATGGATGTACTGCCGCCGATGGCGACACAACTTCTGGAGTCAATGGTCAGACTCAAGGAGGGACCCCAACGATTCCTAGGCTTCCGGGGCCAGATAGACAGACTCACACTCCAGTTCCATCTGATCTTCCCGCTTCACCTATTGGGAACCTTCCACTTGTCCCAGTACCGCAAGATGGCCAAGCGCAAATGTTCCAATTCTTTCAGATGATGATACAGGAACAGAGGCAGCAGGCAGTCGAGCAGAGGCAAGAATTTTTGGCAGCACTGGAGAGGATGGCTGCACAGGCTACTGTACCAGCCCAAGCACTAGCTCCAGTACCTCAAGCTAGGGTTGGATCAGTAAAGGATTTTGTTCAGATGGGTCCAAGGCAGTACAAGGGCACTGAGAGCCCGGAGGAGACTACCAACTGGATCACTCACACGCAGAAGCTACTGGAGGCATCGCAGTTACCTACGGACCTATGGATGACGGGTGTACGGACGCTTCTAGAGGGTAATGCTCATCCGGGCTGGGAATCCATGGAGCGCCAGTTGGGTACTTACCAGACTTGGGAGCAGTTCTTGGAGTGCTTTGAGGGAAAGTACTTCCCGGACACTGTCAGGGACACCTTGTATGATCAGTTTCTTCACTTGGAGCAGGGGAACCGAACAGTGGATGAGTATGATGCCGAGTTTAGTCGACTCAGCAAATATGGCGCTGCTTTGATACCAAATGACTTGGCTAAGGCTAAGAGGTTTCATCGAGGACTGACCCAGGAGCTACAACATTATACAAGCTCGCAGTCCCGAGTCTCTTATGCTGAACTACTGACAGAGGCCAGATTTCAGGAAACCATTAGCAGAGGAAAGGGAGGTCAGCTGAGGACACAACAAGGATCAGCAAGGATACAGCAGGGACCAGCCAGGACACAACAGGGAGGACCTATCAGACGTCCCTTGGTACAGCAGCATCAGCAACACCGAGCAGCACCGTACCAAAATTCGGGGAAGCCCTACTGCAATTACTGTAGGAGAATCGGACATATTTTGAAAGATTGTCGGACCCGCTTGGGTCAGTGTATGAGATGTGGCTCCGGACAGCACATGGCGAGAGACTGCCCAATGCAGGCATCGACACTACTACCGCCAGCACAGAGACTAGCGCTTCCAGCACCGAAGTCAGCCCAGCAGATGACCGGACCAGGAGCACCCCGACCCCGAACAACAGGAGGATTTCAGAGAGGACCACCGCTACCTACCCAGGAGGAGCAGTATATGAGGACCGGACATGGACAACCGCAGAGGAACGGGCGAGCTTTTGCATTGGAGGTAGATGACATGGATCATGAGGTGGATGTCATAGCAGGTATTACCCTTGCTTTTACCTTTCCTGCGGTGACATTATTTAATACGGGAGCCACCCACTCATTCATATCATCTAGTTTTATGGCCAAACACAACATTGCTTCTACACCTTTATCTAGTTGTGTTAGAATTCTTACCGGAGAAGGAGTTGTACCAGTTAGTCGAGTTTGTAGATCGGGCCCTATAGTGATACGTGGCAGAGAGATGAATGCCCAAATCTTAGTCCTTCCTATGCCATCTTTTGATATTGTGCTTGGAATGGACTGGCTAAGCAAGTACCACGCTTTCTTCGATTGCTTTGGAGGAAGCATTCTTTTTAAGGTACCAGGCCAGCCTGAACTTGAGTTTGCCTGAGGATCCACAGAAATCCTTGATGGTATGCAGCTCGCAATGGACGATGTTGTCTATCATCCTATTATTTCAGAATTTCAAGACGTCTTTCCAGAGGATTTGCCAGGACTACCCCCAGACAGAGACGTAGAGTTTTCAATTGAACTAGCACCCGGAGCAGCACCTATAGCATCGCATGTTTACAGACTGGCGAAGAAGGAGATGGACGAGCTGAAGGCACAGTTAAAAGAGCTAGAGGAGAAAGGTTTCATCCGACCGAGTGCATCACCCTGGGGGGCACCAGTGTTGTTTGTACCCAAGAAGGATGGGTCAGTGCGTATGTGCATTGACTACAGAGCCTTGAATGCAGTGACAGTGAAGAACAAATATCCATTGCCACGCATTGATGACCTATTTGATCAACTCAGTGGAGCTAAGGTATTCTCGAAGATAGATCTGAGATCAGGATATCACCAAGTGAAGGTACGGAAGCAGGACATTCCGAAGACCGCATTCAGAACAAGATATGGACACTACGAGTTTTTGGTTATGCCATTTGGATTGACCAATGCTCCAACGATCTTCATAGACTTGATGAATTGAGTCTTCCACCAGTATTTGGACCAGTTCGTGGTCGTCTTCATAGATGATATACTTGTCTATTCGAAGAGCCACGAGGAGCATCTGCGGATTGTTCTAGAGACTTTGAGGAGAGAGCAGTTATATGCTAAGTTCAGCAAATGTGAGTTCTTCTTGGAAAGAGTTTCATTTCTTGGACATGTTGTTACAGGAGATGGTATTTCTGTTGATCCAGAGAAGATCTCAGCAGTTGAGACATGGCCTGTTCCTAAATCAGCAGCAGAGGTGAGGAGTTTCCTTGGACTTGCGGGATATTACCGACGGTTCATGGAAAACTTCTCAAGGATAGCGGCACCTATGACTCGCTTGACTTGTAAGGATCAAGAATTTATATGGACTGCCGAGTGTCAAGCCGCCTTTGAAGAGTTGAAGAAACGACTGACTACAGCACCAGTATTGACTATTCCGTCAGGATCAGGAGGTTACGTGATCTACAGTGACGCATCAGGGAAAGGCTTGGGATGTGTATTGATGCAGCATGGCAAGGTGATTGCATATGCATCTAGGCAGTTACGAGTGCATAAGAAGAATTATCCAACTCATGACTTGGAACTTGCAGCCGTTGTATTTGCTCTGAAGCTATGGAGACATTACCTATATGGGGAACGAGTGGAAATCTATACAGACCACAAAAGCCTCAAGTACGTCTTTACACAGAAGGAGTTAAATATGAGGCAACGTCGATGGCTCGAGTTGATGAAAGATTTCGAGATAGAGCTACATTATCATCCAGGCAAGGCTAACGTGGTAGTAGACGCGTTAAGTCGGAAGCCAGCAGCTTACTTCTTGACAGCACAGAGGGAACTATTGGAGGACTTGCAAGAGCTTGGCATTGAAGTGATATTACCCGGAGCAGATGGGACACTAGCCAACTTGCAAGTTCAATCATCATTGGTAGAGAGGATTAAGGCAGCTTTGCCTACAGACGCCAGATTCAGGAGACTGAAGGAAAGGACAGAGGCTGGAGAGCAGACCGGATTGCGCATTCATGAGGATGGGACATTACGATATGGTAATCGTCTTTATGTTCCAAATGCAGAGATTCGACAGGAGCTGATGACAGAGGCTCATAGTTCGATTTATTCTATTCATCCTGGAGGCACCAAGATGTATCGCGAATTACGACAACACTTTTGGTGGCATGTAATGAAGAGAGAGATAGCTCGCTTTGTAGCTAAATGTCTGGTATGTCAACAAGTGAAGGCGGAGCACCAGAGGACAGCAGGATTATTGCAACCACTTCCGATTCCAGAGTGGAAGTGGGAGCACATCACTATGGACTTCGTCACGGGTTTTCCCAAGAGTCCAAGTGGGAGAGATGCAGTATGGGTAATAGTGGACCGACTCACCAAGTCAGCCCATTTTATACCTTTTAGAGTGGGTCAGTCTACTGAAGCTTTAGCTGACTTATATATGAGGCAGATTGTGAGATTGTACGGCATACCAGTCATCATTGTATCGGACAGAGATTCGTGCTTCACATCGCACTTTTGGAGGAGCATGCAAGAGAGTCTTGGTACTCGTCTGAAGTTCAGTACATCTTACCACCCGCAAACAGATGGGCAGTCGGAGCGTACTATTCAGACCTTGGAGGATATGTTGAGGGCTTGCATGTTAGACTTCGGAGGATCATGGGAGGACCACCTACATCTTGTAGAGTTTTCTTACAACAATAGCTATCAAGCAAGTATTCAGATGGCTCCGTTTGAAGCATTGTATGGAAGAAAATGTAGGTCTCCTGTGTGTTGGAGTGACGTGGGAGAACTTCAGATTCTGGGACCCGAGTTGGTGGTCAACACCGTAGAGACAGTCAAGAAGATTCAGGGACACTTGCGAGCAGCGCAAGACAGGCAGAAGCAGTGGGCAGACCTTCATCGTCGTCCCTTGGAATTCAAAGAGGGCGATCACGTCTTCTTGAGGATATCACCGACCAGAGGCACCATCCGATTCGGAGGGCGCGGCAAGTTGAGTCCAAGGTATATTGGACCATTTGACGTGCTCGAGAGAGTTGGAGAGGTGGCATATCGACTTGCGCTACCACCTTCACTGGAGGGAGTACATGACGTATTCCATGTGTCGCAGCTCAGGCGATATGTGGCAGACAGCAGTCATGTTCTCGACCATTCAGATATCACCATTGGGCCGAGCTTGTCATAACAAGAGCAACCCGTGGGAATCCTTGATCGTCGAGAGAAAGTGTTGAGGAACCAGTCTATTCCCTTGGTTCGCGTAGCATGGAGGCATGACGCGCCAGGAGAATCAACTTGGGAGCGCGAGGACGACATGCGCAAGCGTTTTCCGAACCTATTCGCAGACCAAGGTATGAATTTACATTGTTAATTTATATCTTATACCATCCTTGCATTCTATCGTGGCTTAATTTTAATTTTGAGGACGAAATTTTTATAAGTTGGGTAGAATGTAAAACCCCCTTCCTAAAAATCGTATATACCCTTTTATTTATTAATTATTAATTAAATTGTAGTAATTAGGGCTAAATAGGAGAAATAGATTTTTTAATAATTTTTATATTAGGTGTTCGGGTACTTAGAGGACTTATGGGACCATCAGGAATTTTTCGGAATTTATTTCATGTAGGAGACCCCTTGAGCAGTTGCTAGCCTAACGATGTGCATTATTCTAATCTATAAATTTTCTTATGTGTGTATATATATATATATATATATATATATATATATACAAATATATATATGTATATATATATATTTAAAAAGAAAAGAAAAGAAAAGAAAAGAAAAGAAAAGAAATTAATAATATAATAATAATTAATAAAGTAATAATAAAACTACTATTACTTAAAGCAACTACTACCAACTACTATTACTAAAGCAACTACCATTACTAAAGGCACAGCCAACTTACGTAGCAAATTCAATCCCCTTCCCACGAGAAGCACAGCGCCCCTTCTTTTTTTTTCTTTTTTTCCCCACGGACCCGCTTTCTCTTCCCATCCCTATTTCTATTCATAATATATATATATATATATATATATATATATATATATATATATATATATATATATATATATATATATATATATATATATATATATATTATTTCATAAAACCCTAACCTAAAATCTCCAGACCCTCCTCTTCTCATCTAGAGCCGCCACCGCAGCCAGAGAATCCCGCCAGGCCGTCCAAACAAATCCCGACGACCCGACCTCGCGCACTGCAGATTCCCACACGAGGCACCTTCGCTCCGGAGTTGTTTTCCGTCGACTCGCTCAACCAAACGCCATTCCGTCTTCACCGGTATGCTCACCCCTGAACCCTCTTCCATATTTGTATAATAGCCGACCTCGAACAACGTGTACCCATAGGCGAAAACAGCGCCCAAGTTGGCGCGAGCAGACCGAATTCTGGGATCGCAGAAAACTGCGGTGACCACCCATGTTGCCGAGTTCGTATTCCCACCACAGAGATCCGAATTCGGTGATTCTTTTTGTTATGTGTAGAACACTTGACCTAGTTTATTTTTTGTTAAATAACCCTAGATTATTAGCTGCTGTGGACAGAATTAAATTCGTCACAAAACCCAACGAACCCACTTTTTCCAGATTTCCAAAAGTTGGAAAACGGAGCACGCCCCGCCAAACGGGACCGCCCCGTCGTGTACCAAGTGTACCGAATGGTGCACGCAGCGTAACCGGACACGTACAAATTCGTGGGAACTGATTCGGACGCGTGTGCGCGCCGGAATCAGGCCGTATCCGCGGACACACCCCGTGTCGCAACTTTTGTGGAACTCGCGCATATTTTGTGCAGGCTTGTCAGATTGTGACAAAACTTGCGCCACTGGACTCGTGGTAACGCGCTGGTCCTGTGACCCAATTTTCACGCAATTCTGAGACGGTTGACCAAATCGCCGATTGGCGGGCCCCAAAGTTGATTTTTAGACAAAATTATGTTCTGCCCATCGAAATTCATATTTGGACATACCGTTGGGTTTGTATTGACATTTAGAATTGTTTGACCTATATTTTGTCCCATTTAGAGACTGTTACCCTCGGCACGCTTTTCGGTGCAAAGTGGGCCACACGTGGACTCCACTTTTACCCGAAATTACCGTTTTGCCCCTGTGTCCAAATTGGACCAAAGGGATGTGCTTTTTAGCTATTTTGCTCATTCCGAAAATGTTGGTGATGTTTATTTTAGCATCCGGAGACGTTTGTTCGGAGGCCTTAGTTCCAGGTTCCGTGTCCTTGACATTTGGGCGCGTACACTTTACAGATTTCTTGCCAGGCAAGTATACCTTGCCATTGTACTGTATTTACATTCCATATGAGGCATGCATGTTTATTTTCTGCTTATTTAGTTCATTTATTTTAACTGCTATATAAACTGCGCGTCCAAGGAAACTTGGGTGCAACGACGGTGTCGTCGTACTATGTTTTTTATTTATGTATATGCATTGGACCTACTTTATGAGACTACCCCATTTTCATGAGGCATTTATGTTTCATTGGCCGTGACACTATTCTTACACGAGTGTGAGTCACATGTAGGACACGGACTTGCGTACTCGGCTGGCCACTGGTACGTATAGGTCGTGCGACGGATAGGGATAACTGCCAATAGAAATTTTGCATGCTAGTAGACCTGGCGGTTATTAGAGGTTTATCGTGTCATGGACATGATATGCTTAGAGCATTGGGTGGGGAGAACAACAAGTACCGCATTTGAGCTCCTTTGCACTTTTTCTATTGTGCGACCGGATTCTCCGCTGGAGATACGGGCGGTGATGACCACTATATATTATATTATTATCATGCGGGCCTCCGGCGTTCGAAAGTCGTCGTGCCTTTGTAGGCCCCTGGATCTCCAATAGAGAACCATGCCAAATCCCAGTTTTCAGCCAGATAGCTCACTTGTGGGGAAATGTGTTCTTAAACTGCATTCACTTAGATGGTTAGGCGACCCCAATGGATGTTTACATTTCAGTACTTTATTGGCATGTTATTATGTATCTTGTTACGTCCCTCTGAGGACCTGGTCCCTTTCCAGATATAGATTAGCAGGAGTACCCGCAGGAGTATGGACCTGGACCTGACGCTACCTATCAGTCTGAGGAGGTCTTACCTTCGGATTATATGTGATTCATTGCAGCTGTTTAGAGATTCTAGTTGCTATTCTTTTCGAGACATTTATTCTTATATTAGAGTTTATTCTCTTCTCTCTTTAGTAGTTTATTATAGTCGATTTGCAGTGGATTTGTTTCCATCCGACTCTCATACTTTGAGATTACTATTTGAGACTGCTTCTTTGATATTCAGTTATTGATTTCCATTATTCTATTATTTGTGCTGTGGATGAGATATAGAACTGCGTGTGACTTGTTGTGACATATATTACCACTGTGGATTGGATATTTATGTACATCGTACGTGTGTATATGGTTTCCATATATTGGAGTTCGTATACATACGGCTGGCGTGTTACGTATTCCTAGTCCTACGTATTTTGGGACTTGGGCGTGACAAAATCTATAATCTAAGGGTCTTGTGATAATCCTCTACAGAATGACCAACAAGTCAGTTTGTGATTCTGAATCTGTGTTTAATTTTTTGAAATTCGTATCACTTCGAGACTGACCAATAATTTCTACTCGTACTAAATTCTTAAAATTCTAAAAGTATTACAATTCATAAATACTAAAATTATTATCCCTCAAGTCTATATCACAATTCATTATCCTTGGATTATGCGACCATAATATATTTTTCTTATCATTTGTTTTCTACGCACCTTCATATCCTTTTAGTATGTTAATCTTGTTTTCAACTATAAGCTTCGCCAATCATGACGCAGTACTTTCTGTTTCATAGTATAGATCTTCTAGGCAACTACCGAGTGATAAAATCTTCAGTCCTTCCTAGATCCTTCTCTTAATTTAAAATGCTCAAGGTCATGTACTCCTCGTGAATCTCTTATTGTTATCATTTTACCTTCTTCACCTTGAACCTGAGATTTCTCCTAGTTTATTCCATGTATACCCTTCATCCAAACTACATGGTTACCATCTTGTTACAACTTGCCATCTATTATAGGCAATTCACTATATCTAACTGAAGACTATAACATCTATCAAAAATCTCATCCTTCAACCTATTTTCTCTATCACAGATACTAGCTTATCTACCCAAGTTATCACGGGTGGAACTTACTTGTTCAATTAACAATGACAACCCAAATAATTAAGTATATCTAATTTGATTTCGAAAGCTATACTTTAGTACTCGAGTTATCTAATTACTCAAACATTAGGTCTAGAAATCTACCTATCTATTTAGTCCAGACCAATAGTTATCAATAATTTAAGGGGGTTATAAGATCTAGTTTTGATACTAAAAGTCACAAGACAACTAGAGATTTAACCACTATGGCCTGCTACATAAAGTTCCAATTTCTTAATGTCATAATACCATTCCTTGTATCACCACCATGGGCCATAACTAATTCTTAGCATCTAGCTATGTATTCCATAATGTATTCTAGAGCATTAGAATCAAACCATCTTTCTAACTTCTAATACTTCCAAATTACTACTACCTTAAGCAAGGGTAAGGTTTTATTAGTTCTAGGCCTTTAATACTATATTCAATTCTTATGCTAACAATCTATACTAGCTCTAACATATAGGAATAACCTATCTAACTACCCTACTAAGGGTAACCATCTTCTCAAAACTTTATATCCAGCATGTCTTCTTCCGCCTTGATAATGATCTAATTCTGGAGGAAACATCGCGCACGAACGTCCATCTCTCAAAAATTGGAAGAGAAGATAAATAATAATAAATATGTCGAGTGGAATGAACGAGTACAATTATGAAGTCCAAGGACGATAATCAAATGCTAAGAGAAATTTTTAAATCAGTTGTGGATTGGGATACTAATACTGCTAATCATGATTACAAGCTCGTTCGGTATCGGAAAGTAACCGAATTGATTTAATCAGGACCTGCATGGGCCACCACAAAAACATGTAATGCCCCAGTCCTAAAATACGTAGGACTAGAAATACATAATATGCCAGCTACGCATTAGACCAGACTCTAGTCCGACTCAAATATATATAAGTTGTAATATCATGGTCAATATCTACATAAAATAGTAAATATATTTGTCTTAATCCTGTCACGACCCGCACCCGGTTTAGGGGCACGAATGCGTGGGTACGTCCAGCCTACGCCGCAGCATCGGCGGTAGAACGCTGTCTAGGTATTGATACTATCTAACTAATGTCACGCAATTATCCAATCTCCATTAGGAGGCACGGATGACACAAATAGATGAACATATACTCAATCACAGGATTACAGCACGATAAGATTTCGAAACAGAAATTAAAATTAAACACAACACAAGTCCACAAGAAATAACTTAACTTAACAATATCCAAGAATCATCAAAATGCCGGAGACAAATCCGGTACCAAATAGTCTACTAAAAGAACTAACAAGAAATAATAATTCCGTCTAGACCTTCCAGAATCACAGCTAACTACCAAGTCTGCAGCTACTCACCATAGTCCATAAAGTGTCGGACAGCGGTCCTCTAAGGCATAGTCTGGAAAAATATTTCCAGTCAGGAAGGAGCAAAGTAACACTCTCAAATAACAGTTCCATTAATTGATAATGTCTATAATACAATAAAACATGTCATGCTAGCTACTGAGAAGACAGTGAAATAAATGCAATGGTAATTTAAGAGAGACAGGCAATGTAAAGAGACAGGCAATAGGCAATATGGTACAGTCAGTGCATGTATAAAAATGGAAGAACAAGGTACAGTATCATATACGGGTGATGTAGTATATGATTAAAAATAGAGAACTGTAATCTATTCTAGGTGTTTGAAATAGTAGTTTCGAAATGTGATCGGCTTGGGAACATGTACAGTAGCTACAGGGCCTGGCTAATCATGGGTGAAGAGCATGATTAACACTTACAATTTTATATACTACAATAAGAGGTTATGATCACATTTCTTACTAACTACTTCCCCGCCCCCAACTAGTACTGTGGATCCAACCATGACACGTCACGATACACGAGCAAGTCAAGTCTATCATGTACAATGTCTAAATATACATGTCGTGTACAATGTCAATACGATAATCAAGGTAACATCTCATGACTGCAGATCCAAGCTATACCAGTCCGTGTAACACAGTGTCAAAGATTCAGTTGTAACATTTCAAGATCATTGAACTTATAGCAATTATCAAGAATTGGAAATTATCAGAGAATGTACTTGCCTTGGTCCTTAGCTGGTAATTATGGATGTCCTGTTCCAGAGTATCCCCTGGGTAACCCAACAGTCCTATAAACACATCACAATATGACATTTGTATCAGAAACTATCCTAACACACAATAGAAATACACTGGCCTCAGGGCCATGCCAGGCAGGGCACTAGTCAACTAAGGTCATCTAGTAGGACTACGTATTTAAATAAACATCTTATTAATTAATATATATATAATTTCCATCAATATCAATAATAGATATATGTATAACTATATATACTTTAAAATAAATGATTCTTGTATGTATATATAAACATAATAATTTATACTTACAATATTTTATACATGCACCAAATTTAAATACATTTACAATATATATATATATATACCTTTTAAAATTACATATTTAATTTATACTAGTGTATACTCATATATATGCCAAAAATACATTAATTAAATATAAATACTTTACATTTTATATACAAATTAAATGAAATACATATACTAATTATTTATACAATTAAATAAAATAATTAGTATACATATTTATATTTTAAATACATACATTATATATACTATACATATACAATTTAATTTATTTACATATACTAATTGCCACATTAATTAAATATATAAATACCTTATATAAATTTTACATACAAATTTAATTAAAAGCATATACTAATTTCATACTGATTTAAATATATAAACAAATATATATATATACATTAGATATATATATATACATATATATTAATTAGATATATACCTACTTTAATTATACATTAATTAAATATTTAAACAAACATTTATATATATATACATTATATATAAATAAATATTTTTATACATACACTATACTATATATACAAACATATACTAGTATATACATTAATTAATTAAATGCTATACATATACATGCTAATATTTACCTATACTTATACATTGATTAATACACAATTATATTCACATTAAATAAATATATAAATAATTTACAGTAATTATATATACATCCACATTGATTAATTTATATATATATAATCATATATATGTATATACACATTAGATTTATATATACATATATGTATATATATATATATATATATATATATATATATATATATATATATATATATATATATATATATATAAAGAGGGAAAGGGAGAGAGAAGCAGAACTTACAGTGGGGGTCGGCCGCCGGAGTTAATGGTTGCTGGTGGTGAATGGTGTAGGTGGCGGCTGTCGCCAGGCCGCCGGGCCGGAGGGGGAAGCCGGAAGCACAGCAGCGGCAAGGCTCGGCTGGGAGGATCAGTCGCCGGACGCTGTTGGAGGTGGTGGTGGTGATGATTAAATGAAGGAGGAGAGGAAGGGGGAGCAGCCGGAGCAGTAGAGGGGGCTCGGGCTGAAGGGCTGTGGCCGCCGGCTGCTTGGGAAGAGGAGCGCCGCCGGGATCGCACAGGGAAACAGGCCGCCGGACGCACGGGCAGCCGCTGGACGCACGCCGGAGACGGCAGCCGATGGTCGGCCGGGTTGCACAGTATATGGGGGGAAATGAACAGTGTTTCCCCCCCCCCCCAAATCAAATATTTGAATTCAAAAAAGAAAATAAAGAAGAAGGAGAAGGAAGAAGGAGAAGGAAGAAGAAAAGAGAAAAAGAAAGGAAGAGGAGTTTCTTCCTACGTTGGAGAGAGGTGGGGGTTTGTGAGGAGGTGGGTTTTTCTATGTTGCCTAGGGATTAGGGTTGAGGGTACAACATATTAAATAGGGAGAGAGAGGGTGTGATGGAGGGTTGTGATGGGCCAAATTCAAATGAATGGCTAGGATTGAACATGAGGAAATAATTCATGGGGAATGAGGGTTCTTAATTAAAATTAATAGGCTCCCTCATTGATTAAAATAATTAGGTGTTGGCACCTACAATTGAATAATTGCAACTTAGCCCCTTAAATTCGGGAAATTGCACCAACACATAAAATAACGAAAATTTGGCGGGCGATTCGGGGTCCGATATTTTGTAGGGTCAGGGGGCACTGTAAGATGGGTATGGGCTGAATTTGCAGGGCACTGGAAATAAATTGGGATTTTAAAATCAGATAAAATGGTATCCTCAATTTAAATAGAAATAAATGCAAGTTGTGTTCAACAATTAATTAGGAGTACTTGGGGCCAAAATCAGATCAAGTCATCAATACCAATAATGAAGAAGACTCAGAACAGAATATTACCCTAATTTGGGCCGCACGAAAAATAGGTCAAGATGGCCTCCAATTTTCGATTGGAACGCACAACGATACAAAAATAGGAAATTAAAAATAACGTCCGCGACGATTTTGTGCGGCTAGAAACAATGTACAGAGAGCACAATTATGAGTTGTAAAAATAGCAGAATGGAAGGTGGGCATGTCTAGAGCAAGATTGTGAAATTTGTTGGAAGACAAAAGTCTGGATAGTGCTCCAAATATCGAAGCAAAGGCAATGCGCAAAATATTAAATAAAAATACAGTACTTAATTATAAACACCAAGAATTAAATTCTAAGTAAAATAATAAAATCCAGAATTCTATAATTCGGACAAGGGTTCGTCTACTGGGCTTCTAGGTCTAGTCTGCTAGCTAAAATAAAATAATTTAACACTGCATTTAATTATATATTTAATCACACATCGCACAAATAATTATTTAAATCAATATACTATTATGCAATTAATTAATTAAAATAACATAATATTAAATACTGTAAAAATTCGAAAATACCCCTGTTTTCGGAATGTGGTAGTGACAAGTCTACCCACCTTAAAAGAATTTTATCCTCGAAATTTAAAATCCTCTTACTAGTGTTTAAATCATACACACTTATCATTCCCTCAATTAAATTCATCAACCACGAATAATTCACAAGGTCTTTTCATAATTTCAAAAATCTGACATTATTGTATAACCTGAAGATCCTCAAAGTAAATCAAGTCCATCAAAAAAATTTCTTGAAAGTTTTGAGTTATAATTCAATACCCGGAATTTTAATATCCACTCCTCAAAATACTCAACAATATGATATTTACGGATTCTCCAAATGTTACATTCAAATATAAAGTTCTAAAATTCATAACCTGTAATTAAATAAATACATTGATAAATCTCCCAAAATTTCCAAATTAATAACCAACTTAAACATGTCATAATCTTTCCTGGAATTAATTAAACCACCAATTATTCCATGTTAATTTCTTAACCATTTGTTTAAATCAATAATTATCCTCAAATTTTTAAATCCCCGATTGTTTTATTTATGTATTTACTACCATCAAAAAAAAAAAAATTTAAATTCCTCAAATCATATAATCATGAACTACTCCATATTGTTACTTCACAATAAATTCTCTCAAAATTCTATAAATAGCATATCCCTAAAAAATCTTCAAAAATAAATCAAATCACATTCTTATCACAATATTCTCCAAAATTTTAAGTTAATAACGAAATACAAGAATTTAATATTCAATCCTCTAATTGAACTCTAATCAATGCATATTTCAAAAATTGAATCTCGACCCAAATTTGAATTTAACACTAATCCATTGGTGTTCTTATCCCTCGATTTTTTTTTTTTTTTTTTCTCTTTTTTCTTTTCTTCCCATAATACGCAGCGATGTAATACTTATGGAACCTCCAATACCATATTCAAAATATAAGTTCACCACTTGCAGTCCAATAACTATATCGATTGCCTTCTTGAATTCCTCAAATCATATGATAAATTCAATCATTTCATAATCTTCTTAAAATCAATGATTTAACAAAACTTAAATTCCCAACTCTTTATTTAATATTTTTCCTCAAAATTTTTTTTTAGGCACCTTGTCTCTCTTTGTCAAGTCATAACCTCTTCGTTATTCTTTACTACAGTTAAATCATCACAATCAAGTCTAAGAGAATTCTACCTACACCCATACAACATGCAACCTAAAGGGATTATGTATGATCATGGTGTCTTTTGCCAGGGTATTACAGTCTCTGTAACAGGGGTACTACTAAGAAATCATGCATACAATTATTGTACCAAGGAATCAATCAATCAGAAGACAAAAGAACATGAGGAAGGAAAGAAAGAACCTGCTAACATATACTTGCAATATCTTCTAACATAATCATAGGTCAAATGATGCATGGAAAGTTTGATACCTCTATCTCTTTAGGTACCACACTTTACTACCACCCTAGATTGACACCCAAGTCAGTTGGCAGTGAGATCTCAATCATACTCAAGTCATCAGATCCTTACACATGTATATCATCTACTCATATATACTAATATATCTCTCCCACTATAAGATCTTATCCTCAAATAAAATTCCTCAAAATAACTCCTCGAATAAATTTTAAAGTAAAATTGCATATACTTTCCTCAAGACCAATTATCTAAATACTGAAATGAAAATTTAATCACCTTAAAGATCCTTACAGACTTGTCTAGGTTTATTGAATCGAATCTGAATCCTCAAAATAAAATTTTAATAACAATATTTCAACTCCTCAATTTCAAAATTTTGCAATTCATTGAAATCTTCAAAATAAATTTTAATAACAATCTCAATCTTCTTAGAATTCAAAAATTTGAAATTCATTTCCAATCTTAAATTAAAATTTAAATCCACCTTCTGCAATCCAATAGCCCTAGTGTTAATCCTTTTCACTGTCCTCATTGACGGCATCATCAAATAATATCATAATTCAGTCTGCAAATTTACCTTGATATGAAATCAACTCTATAATGAAACCAAAATCCTAATTTAATACCTAATCAATAACAACAAGCAAATTCAACATCAATAGGTGAGAATGGACGGAACAAAGGAATGATTTAAATTAGAAATTTTAACAAGAAATCCTTAGAGGATGTGAGTTCGAAAGAACTGGAGTGAGGACGGAAGGTATCTTTACCGCTAGTAAAGAAGCGATGGAACAAAGTCTTGGAATAACAGAAAATAGATAAGTCTTGAGATGATACTTTAAGAACCAATTTAAGATACAACCTGATAATCATACACGTCTGTCAGAAATCATGACACACAGAATCCTCGCCACGCCAGTAAGCAGAGATGCGATAAACGACAGGTTCCGTAACTAAGGTATGCAACCCTATAATCATGTCATCTAGAATCCTCGCCACGCCAACCGGTATGGCTGCGAGAAACTCTAAATCTCATAACTAAAGTATGTACATCCAAGTTAGGTTCCTACGTTCTCGTCACGACAGCTAATATGGCTGCGATAAATTCTAGGTTCCATAATCAAAGTAGACGTTTTACCTTTCTCACTGTCCTCATCAATATACGTCATCAGATGATACCGTAAATTTTAGCCCGTAAAATTCACCTCGATATGAAATCAAAACTCCACAACGATACCAAGAATTAAAGTTAACAACTGGTCAAAAAGAATCAAACTCAACATCAACGAGTGAGGACGGACGGAAACAAGGAGGAAGGATTTAAATTGGAATTTATAATGAGATTCTCAAGGGTCGTCCCAGAAATCTCTCAAATAATTTGTGATTGAGTATCCTCTCTCATCCTAGTATCCTAGGTCCTATGTCCTATATCCTATAGCAGGCACGCAGTAGTATAACAAGGATGTCACACTACTACGACATCGCACAACTCGCGAAGTCTGACCTGCATGGGCCACCACTAAAAACGTGTCACGACCCGCACCCGGTTTAGGGGCACGAATGCGTGGGTACGTCCAGCCTACGCCGCAGCATCGGCGGTAGAACGCTGTCTAGGTATTGATACTATCTAACTAATGTCACGCAATTATCCAATCTCCATTAGGAGGCACGGATGACACAAATAGATGAACATATACTCAATCACAGGATTACAGCACGATAAGATTTCGAAACAGAAATTAAAATTAAACACAACACAAGTCCACAAGAAATAACTTAACTTAACAATATCCAAGAATCATCAAAATGCCGGAGACAAATCCGGTACCAAATAGTCTACTAAAAGAACTAACAAGAAATAATAATTCCGTCTAGACCTTCCAGAATCACAGCTAACTACCAAGTCTGCAGCTACTCACCATAGTCCATAAAGTGTCGGACAGCGGTCCTCTAAGGCATAGTCTAGAAAAATATTTCCAGTCAGGAAGGAGCAAAGTAACACTCTCAAATAACAGTTCCATTAATTGATAATGTCTATAATACAATAAAACATGTCATGCTAGCTACTGAGAAGACAGTGAAATAAATGCAATGGTAATTTAAGAGAGACAGGCAATGTAAAGAGACAGGCAATAGGCAATATGGTACAGTCAGTGCATGTATAAAAATGGAAGAACAAGGTACAGTATCATATACGGGTGATGTAGTATATGATTAAAAATAGAGAACTGTAATCTATTCTAGGTGTTTGAAATAGTAGTTTCGAAATGTGATCGGCTTGGGAACATGTACAGTAGCTACAGGGCCTGGCTAATCATGGGTGAAGAGCATGATTAACACTTACAATTTTATATACTACAATAAGAGGTTATGATCACATTTCTTACTAACTACTTCCCCGCCCCCAACTAGTACTGTGGATCCAACCATGACACATCACGATACACGAGCAAGTCAAGTCTATCATGTACAATGTCTAAATATACATGTCGTGTACAATGTCAATACGATAATCAAGGTAACATCTCATGACTGCAGATCCAAGCTATACCAGTCCGTGTAACACAGTGTCAAAGATTCAGTTGTAACATTTCAAGATCATTGAACTTATAGCAATTATCAAGAATTGGAAATTATCAGAGAATGTACTTGCCTTGGTCCTTAGCTGGTAATTATGGATGTCCTGTTCCAGAGTATCCCCTGGGTAACCCAACAGTCCTATAAACACATCACAATATGACATTTGTATCAGAAACTATCCTAACACACAATAGAAATACACTGGCCTCAGGGCCATGCCAGGCAGGGCACTAGTCAACTAAGGTCATCTAGTAGGACTACGTATTTAAATAAACATCTTATTAATTAATATATATATAATTTCCATCAATATCAATAATAGATATATGTATAACTATATATACTTTAAAATAAATGATTCTTGTATGTATATATAAACATAATAATTTATACTTACAATATTTTATACATGCACCAAATTTAAATACATTTACAATATATATATATATACCTTTTAAAATTACATATTTAATTTATACTAGTGTATACTCATATATATGCCAAAAATACATTAATTAAATATAAATACTTTACATTTTATATACAAATTAAATGAAATACATATACTAATTATTTATACAATTAAATAAAATAATTACTATACATATTTATATTTTAAATACATACATTATATATACTATACATATACAATTTAATTTATTTACATATACTAATTGCCACATTAATTAAATATATAAATACCTTATATAAATTTTACATACAAATTTAATTAAAAGCATATACTAATTTCATACTGATTTAAATATATAAACAAATATATATATATACATTAGATATATATATATACATATATATTAATTAGATATATACCTACTTTAATTATACATTAATTAAATATTTAAACAAACATTTATATATATATACATTATATATAAATAAATATTTTTATACATACACTATACTATATATACAAACATATACTAGTATATACATTAATTAATTAAATGCTATACATATACATGCTAATATTTACCTATACTTATACATTGATTAATACACAATTATATTCACATTAAATAAATATATAAATAATTTACAGTAATTATATATACATCCACATTGATTAATTTATATATATATAATCATATATATGTATATACACATTAGATTTATATATACATATATGTATATATATATATATATATATATATATATATATATATATATATATATATATATATAAATATAAAGAGGGAAAGGGAGAGAGAAGCAGAACTTACAGTGGGGGTCGGCCGCCGGAGTTAATGGTTGCTGGTGGTGAATGGTGTAGGTGGCGGCTGTCGCCAGGCCGCCGGGCCGGAGGGGGAAGCCGGAAGCACAGCAGCGGCAAGGCTCGGCTGGGAGGATCAGTCGCCGGACGCTGTTGGAGGTGGTGGTGGTGATGATTAAATGAAGGAGGAGAGGAAGGGGGAGCAGCCGGAGCAGTAGAGGGGGCTCGGGCTGAAGGGCTGTGGCCGCCGGCTGCTTGGGAAGAGGAGCGCCGCCGGGATCGCACAGGGAAACAGGCCGCCGGACGCACGGGCAGCCGCTGGACGCACGCTGGAGACGGCAGCCGATGGTCGACCGGGTTGCACAGTATATGGGGGGAAATGAACAGTGTTTCCCCCCCCCCCAAATCAAATATTTGAATTCAAAAAAGAAAATAAAGAAGAAGGAGAAGGAAGAAGGAGAAGGAAGAAGAAAAGAGAAAAAGAAAGGAAGAGGAGTTTCTTCCTACGTTGGAGAGAGGTGGGGGTTTGTGAGGAGGTGGGTTTTTCTATGTTGCCTAGGGATTAGGGTTGAGGGTACAACATATTAAATAGGGAGAGAGAGGGTGTGATGGAGGGTTGTGATGGGCCAAATTCAAATGAATGGCTAGGATTGAACATGAGGAAATAATTCATGGGGAATGAGGGTTCTTAATTAAAATTAATAGGCTCCCTCATTGATTAAAATAATTAGGTGTTGGCACCTACAATTGAATAATTGCAACTTAGCCCCTTAAATTCGGGAAATTGCACCAACACATAAAATGACGAAAATTTGGCGGGCGATTCGGGGTCCGATATTTTGTAGGGTCAGGGGGCACTGTAAGATGGGTATGGGCTGAATTTGCAGGGCACTGGAAATAAATTGGGATTTTAAAATCAGATAAAATGGTATCCTCAATTTAAATAGAAATAAATGCAAGTTGTGTTCAACAATTAATTAGGAGTACTTGGGGCCAAAATCAGATCAAGTCATCAATACCAATAATGAAGAAGACTCAGAACAGAATATTACCCTAATTTGGGCCGCACGAAAAATAGGTCAAGATGGCCTCCAATTTTCGATTGGAACGCACAACGATACAAAAATAGGAAATTAAAAATAACGTCCGCGACGATTTTGTGCGGCTAGAAACAATGTACAGAGAGCACAATTATGAGTTGTAAAAATAGCAGAATGGAAGGTGGGCATGTCTAGAGCAAGATTGTGAAATTTGTTGGAAGACAAAAGTCTGGATAGTGCTCCAAATATCGAAGCAAAGGCAATGCGCAAAATATTAAATAAAAATACAGTACTTAATTATAAACACCAAGAATTAAATTCTAAATAAAATAATAAAATCCAGAATTCTATAATTCGGACAAGGGTTCGTCTACTGGGCTTCTAGGTCTAGTCTGCTAGCTAAAATAAAATAATTTAACACTGCATTTAATTATATATTTAATCACACATCGCACAAATAATTATTTAAATCAATATACTATTATGCAATTAATTAATTAAAATAACATAATATTAAATACTGTAAAAATTCGAAAATACCCCTGTTTTCGGAATGTGGTAGTGACAAATCCACAATAAACAGAATACATCAAGAATAAGCTACATATTCTAAAGTCGGCAGTCTAGTAACACACAAACTCGAATAGACTCGAGAAAGAAATATGAGTATATAAAAACTAGGATATATTAGTAGATGAATCAATAATATGAATAAATAAACATATCTTCGGTAGAAAAGATATAAGTACCTGGTACCAATGCCCATATAACAAAGCAACACACAGTAGCAACTCCAAACAGGCTCCACAACGATCTATACTGCAAAACTGGTAAGGGACCAGGTCCTCAGAGGTACGTAACAAAGTACAAGAAACAATATGTCAATATAACAGTAAAATAATAAGCAATGTGCTAAAGGGTATCTATCATAACTAGCTAAGTAAATGCAAATGAGAACGTACTCGTCTGCTAAACCATCTGGGCCTGTAGGTCTGCATAGACACAATAGTAGCTAATAGTACTAGTAGCAAGTAGTAGTAGTAGGTGCATACAAGTCCCGTCAAGGTACCTATAGTACTATAGGGCCCAAAGCGCAAGCATCGGTAGGAAGTATTGTGTGGTAGCCCAGCAGTACGATAGGTTCTCTCCAATCACCATGTATCTCACGTCTCATGTCCATAACACGCAAGATCAATCACTAATTATGTCTCGAGTCAATGTGTAAATAAACTCATGTCAACTATCTCAAGTCACGGATCCTAAATCCTGACACAGAAGTCGGGAACCTCGAATGTCTCAAGTAAGGCTTTTGTACATGCAAGTTGTGTCCAGTGTCCTAAGGTATATCGTGCAAGAATTAGCATTAATAAAGGAATTCGATGATAATGCAATCTAACGATACCCGATTTCACGTACGAAAGTCGGCACCCGAATACAATTCGGATGTCGTAGTGGTCCTAGGGTCACAATAACATATATGCAAAAAACTAGAAATATAATATCAAAAGCTAGTAATAGCAATAAGCACATAATACTATAACAAAGGCAATGTATACTTGCCTGGAACTCCAAGCTGATAATACAAAGAACCTGCTCTCGATTCCACGCTCGTGCGATCCCAAGAGCCTAAATATATAATATCATAAAATTAATCACTATGACACGGTTCACTAAGCATGCACAAGAGTACAACTACTATACGTCATTAATCATTAGACAATTATGGTCAAAATTAATCAAGGGTACAACTTACACAATACTATCATTTATTTATAGTCTAAAATAATTAGGGGTTCTAACTAAGTAGGTTGGCTAAGGTTCACTAGTCAAGGACCAAGAAAGTGTGTAAACACCAAGCCTACTAGTCACATAACATCATCAAGTCCTCTAAATATACAATTTCTCATATAACATAAATATGGTTATAACGAAGGTTCATGTAGGTACTAGGTGGTCTCACACTAGGTTTTCATATACAACATATCATCAACCTTGGTATTCACTAAGTATCAAACTATGTTAACCAACCTAGGGTTAGTTTTGTCTATTAAAATATGTACATAAGCATTAAAAATTGGTTAAGTTAGGGTCATCACAAATAATCACATACTCTATTCCTCAATTATATTCATTCATCCAACTATACATAACTCTCTTTATACTACAAAATGTCAAGTATACATAGAGAAGTAAAATCTGAATTTATAATAAGATCACGGCATATACCTCATTCCCAACTTGTATTTGTCATGAAACATGTGTGAAAACAGTAATACAACTAGTGCACAACCCTAGCATTGAATCTTATATATTCTAACATAGTATTTATAAACACTAAAACTAGCTAGCACAAAACCTAGACAAAGTGTACTACTAGTTGCACAACATTTAATCATGTCTCAATCATACATTTATTTATATATACACCCTAAATAAAACTTATATATTCTAATATTTAGTGAAAATTAGAGTAAAAATTATGTTTTGTAAGTGGTTGCTTGGGTTTTAGATCATGGCAAAGTGAATAGGACAACAAATGCATAAATAACATTCAAGTCTAGACATGAGGAGTAGTAAGTGTTCTTAGTGTAATATCATTAAAAATATGAAAATAAAGTTGGAAAATTTTAAGAGGGATGTGAATTACATGAAGAAAGGTTTAAGTAGGTGTAGTTTGAGCTCTTACCAAAGTGAAATGAGAAGGCAAAAGAGGATTGTGCACTGCTGTCACAAATCTATCTAGATTTGGACACTTCGGCTCGTAGCTGCTGTCCGGGGCTTCAAAAAATTTCGCCAAGTGTTGTGGATCTTAGATAGGATAGACCTAGAGGATGAGGATAGAGTAGTTTTTGAAGGGTTTTTTGGTGCTAAAATTGGAGCAACAAGGTGTTTAAGTGGTGTTATTGCTGGCGGGTTCAGCAGGGTATCTTCGGTTTATAGGGGATGTTTGGGGGAGTTGTGGGATGATTTATGTGCTGAGTTGTAAAGGAAACTTGTTAATGAGAGGTAGAAGAAGAAGATTTGGGTGTTGTTGTAGTATTTTGGAGGCTGTAGAGGTGGTGGAGTGGCCGGAGAAGAGGATACACTAAATTCGAATTCAGTTTGGACACCTCTGATGGAGAGCTATTTTGAGGAACATAGAGTGAGTTTTGATGGAATTTTTGTGAAGAGAAAGTGATAAGTACGGGCAGAGGAAGAAGCGTACAAAATTTGAGAGAAATATACTTACTGTGGAGGGACATAAGGTTGGATTGGTTGGCGTGTTGCTGAATTTAGATTCAGTCTGGGTAGGGTTGGATAGATGGAGGGGTGGAGGGAGATGGAGAATGAATTTGGAGATGGTTTGTGAATAGAAAATTTGAGGAAGAGAGTTAGGAAGATTTTTTTTTCCAGGTGGTTTGAATGGGAGAGGTGAAGAGAGGGGGGTTATGGACAGCCTAGTGGGAAGGGGAACAATTTGGGGTTACAACTTTGGTGTGAGTGGGGAGATGAAAGGAGAGGGGGTTATATATTGAATTTATTCTTCTAAAAATAGGTTTTGGTGTATGGACTATTGTGTTTGGTGTTTCTTGAGTTTAGAGAGGGTGTTTGGTGTTCTACTTGACCACTTAATTAGGTTTTTAAGGTTGGGTTTGTGGGTTGGCTCTAGGTTGAGTCAAATTAAGCTCAAATGGTTCAATGTTTCACATCTATTAAATTAGCAAGTAAA
Organism: Iris macrosiphon; assembly: GCA_036927795.1. Taxonomy (NCBI): domain Eukaryota; kingdom Viridiplantae; phylum Streptophyta; class Magnoliopsida; order Asparagales; family Iridaceae; genus Iris; species Iris macrosiphon. The sequence goes on from JAYESA010000010.1 coordinate 56,810,357, forward strand.
AAATATATAAATATATGTGAACCAAATGATTAGGTTAGGGTAGTGCCAATGTAGCTTAGTGTTAGACATATGGTTGTAGGAATCTGGTCAGTGTTCTGCATCAAAAATCCAAGCTACGGTCACTAGGTAGAAAGTTAAGATTTTATGACGCATAAGTGTCGAGAATATTGTGTATCTAAAAATAGAATACAAAAGGGTAAGTTTGAGGGTGACACTAGGGTCAGGATTGAAGATTGGTCTGTCTGGATTAAGAGTGTGAAAGTTGTTTGTCAGCAAGGGTTAGTGTAGTGTTCCAAATATTGAAACTATAGTAAGGTGCACCAAAGATATCATAATTAAAGTATGTATAATAAATCCATTTTTGTCACAACCCGCACCCGGATATTTAGGCACGAGTACATAGTTACGCCCAGCCTACGCCACAACATCGGCGGTAGAATGCAGTCTGGGTCATTTCTAACTATCTAACATCTCAATAATATAATATGGTACATGTCAATCATCTAAACTCCAAACGGAGGAGCAATATGATATCTCACAAGTATAACTAATCTCAATCACAAAACAAACTAAGGAAGAATAATACACGAATGGAATAGAGAATAAAAGAATAAGATACAATCGACAATCCAAAATAATATAAAAGATGTGAATCTCAACAAATAATAGTCTAATACAATCAAACACAAATAAACTAGACCTCCATGGGCTCTGTAACTAAGTCCTCATGGTCTATAGGAGTATCCTCTAAAGGTACATCGTCCTGCGATCCGTAGAATATGGGACAATGCTCTATAAGCCAGTCATCTGGAAAAATATATTCAGTCAGGATTGGAGCGAAGTATATACCTCTGAAAGCAGTTTCAATAGCATAATCAAGCATATAAACAGACAATAGAAATAAAATACAAGATCACTAAATATATGAGTGAATGAACAATATATACATGTAATGTACGAGAATAGAGATTAACAATATGAATAACTGTAATATGATGAAGTAACTGCAAACTAACTAATGTGCCTTAGAATACAAGTTCATTATGTGATCAAGTTGGGTGAACATGATCAGGTAAGACGATTACAAGTGAGATATGTAACCAGAATGTACACGATGTAACAATGGGGCTTTGATCACATAATCAACTCCTACTCTCTCACCCCCAACTAATATCGATGGATCCAATTACGACACGTTACGAATACAAAATATAACCACTAAACACGAGCAGTAGGTGTCACGACCCGCACCCGGTATAGGGGCACGAGAGCGTGGGTATGTCCAGCCTACGCTGCAAAATTGGCGGCAGAACGCTGTCTAGGTCACAGTAATACTATATAACTAAACACCTGTCAATGATATCCATCTCCATAAGCAGGGCAATATATATCTCACAATATCTCACAATGTAAACTCAATCACAACATCTATAAAGTATAAGGCACGATAAAGATGAAAGAAGAATGACATAGTTAAACACCATGTCTCAAACAGAAAGATAAATCACAGTCTAGATGTCCAACATAAAGTCTCCACAAGTCTCAAATTAAACTTAACATAAGTCTAACATAACTGGAATAACCTCAATAAGTCTCAGATGCATAATATAAAACCATCTAGATAGCTGCAGGTAGTGTCTCATCTAAAGGAATAGTCTCCTCTAAGATCTCTGGTGTGTAGTCTGCATCTATACCTGGTCCGTAGTGTGTAGTACAGAACTCCTCAAGATCCTCTGGAAAAATATATCCAGTCAAGATTGGAACGAAATACATTTCTAATAGCAGTTCCACATATATTGACGAAAACTATAACATAGTATAAAGAAATACAAGACAGATAGGAAATACGGGTAATACGGATACTAGAAATAAGGAAATACTGGAATAAGAAATACTGGAACATCATCATCAATATACATCTAGCAATGAATAGAACTATAAGTACACGCAAGAACAATGAACTGGTATGTAAGTGTGTACAAGATCAATAACTAGAACATGTGGAAATGCTAGATCAATATACTAGAGATACATGTCGAGAATCATCTAACTAAGTATGTGAAATATCAGTATATCATGTGATCGGCTTGGGACTATATGACTCATTACATTGATTAGCGATCATCTTTGTACAGTTAGGCTAACCACATGTAATAGCGATGAGGCATGTAATGGTAAGGCTGCACCGACGTGAGGTGTGGGTGAGCTATGATGCATGTAAAGTTGGGTATGATCACATAAGCTACTAATATTTCCCCATTTTTTCCAGCTAGCACGATGGATCCCAATCACGACTCCTCGTGACAGGTCTCGATGATGCCAACTCGTGTAAACAACAGTGTCAGAGTCATATACACTATACAACAAGAGTTATGGAGATAATCAACATAATAAAAATTGTCAGAGAATGTACTCGCCTGTGGTCCTTAGCTAGCAATACCAATGTCCGGGTTCCAAGGTATCGTCTGAGTGATCCAACAGTCCTATAGATATATCATAAACACAATACTGCATCAGACATTACACTAATACACAATCAAATACCATGATCTTAGGGACTACGCTAGGGGTGGTCACAGGTCGATGTAACTACGGTATCCGTGGTTATACTCGGTCCTCTAGTACATAGGCCTATAATATATATATATTATCTATCATATTCATTAATACTAACTAATTACTATTATTAAAAGATACATGTATATACATACTTAATAGAATTCATATTATGTACATACATACATATATTAAAGATGTACGTGGAATGCACGTACCGTATATATACGTATTTTTATGCTAATTAAGAATTAATACAGGTATATATATATATATATATATATATATATATATATATATATATATATATATATATATATATATATATTAAACATATTTTAGGGATATATATTCAAAACATATACATATGTATATATGAAATTGGAGATATACTATACGTATATATATGTATACCAAAATATGTTTAACATACACTAATACATACGCAAATACATACATACCAATCATATATCGTTATACCATCATATACTAAATACACTACGGCTAATACGTATGCAATACTACGAGGATATGCGTATACGTGTACGTGTATATGCATGCGAGGAGGATTTGAACCTGTGTACGTGAAAGTGAAGGGTTCAATGTCGAGGTCGTCCGCAGCAGGTCATGGCGTCATCTCCGGCGAGTTTCAGACGGTCGTGCAGGCGTGGGGTCGGTTGAGGGCAGCCGGGGTCGTCGACGGGGTCATTGACGGAATGGCAGCGGGGTGTTGCTTGGTGTAGACTGGCTCCGGTCCGGGATCGTCAACGTTGGTCGTCAGCAGCAGGCGAGCTCTCGGTTGTGAGTCGAGATCCAGGCGGGGCTGGTCACGACGTGTCTGGAGGTGCGACGGTCGTCGACTCCAAGCGATGTGGCGCGTGTTTGTTGGGTCGACAGCAACGGTGCTCTGGTCGACCACAACGGTGCTCGTGGCTTCAGTCGGGCGAGTCCGGTCTAGCCCGCGAGGGGGGGGGGGAGGGGGGACGAGTCGAGGCAAACGATGGCTCTGGCTCGTGGCGAGGTGTCCAATCGAGGTTCACGGTGGCGAGTCAAGGCAGACAAGCGGGACTCCAGTCGCTGCTCAGCGGGTTGGACAGGAAAAATGGTGGGGGTCTCAGGCACTACTCCGGCAAGTCTCCGATGGAGGGTGTCCTCTGGCGAGTTGAGCTCCGGCGGGTGGAGGGTTCACGAGAGGGAGATGATGGGAAGGGGTTGTCGGCCGAGTAGCAGCTCTTTGGTTGAGAAGCAAAGAGCAAAGAAAAAAAAAAGGATTTTTATACTCATGTGGTGTTTTGGTTGACCTAGGTTTAATTGACTTTGGTCAAACCTAGGAAAAGGCCTTGGCTTGATGTGGAGTTATTTCAATAGGCTAGGTTTTAAATGGGTTCCATGAAATTTCTAGAATTGCATTGGTTTAAGGGTTTGGAGGGCCATGGTATTAAGGAGGTTGGTGTTCAATTACACACTCCCAAAAATTATAAAAATTATAAACGAAGGGGAAATGGGTTTTGTTCACGTGTCGTGTCCAATGGGGTGGATACCTTAATGCACTTTTGCACCAAAGTGCCCAATAATTGGAAAATTGCACAAGGAGTCATTTTGGTTTTAATTAATTAAATTTTTAAATGAAATTGGTTGCGACGAATGTCGTGCGTCTAAAATGAACACGACAAGACATGATTATGAGTCACACAAGGATTAAAATAACAGTCTGGCACGTCTAGGACAAGGGTGTAAAACCTGTTGGAAGACAGGGGCTGGAGTAGCGCTCTAATTATCGAAATAACGGTAAAACGTAACAATCAAATAAAGTCACAGTAATTTAAATAAAATTAATTATCATGCAATCATTTACTCGTTAATTATGAAAAGACAAAAATACCCTTAATCTGAAAAGTGGGGGTGACAAGTCTTTCCTCCTTAAAAGAATTTTGTCCTCAAAATTAAAATAAACTAGTACTAGAACATTAGTCAAACAAGGAATTATACCTCAAGTCTCGAAGAGATATGGATACTACTCGCGTATCTCGTCCTCTCTTTCCCAAGTTGACTCTCCTAGAGAGTGATTTCTCCATGCAACACGAACTAAAGGAATAGTCTGGTTCCGAAATGCCTTCTCTCTACGATCCAAGATCTCAACGGGTTATTCAGGATAGCTGAGGGTCGGTCCAACTTCGATCTCCGATTGGTCTAGTACGTGACTAGGATCTGCCACGTACTGTCTCAGCTGCGACACGTGGAACACGTCATGCACTCCATCTAGAGCAGGCGGCAAGTCAAGTCTATAGGCCACTGCACCGACCCTTGCAAGAATACTGAAGTGCTCGATGTATCATGGACTAAGTTTTCCGCCTCTGCCAAAACGAATTGTGCCCCGTGTCGGAGAAATCCGTAGGAACCCCAAATCGCCAACCTAGAACAAGCAATCTTAACATGCAGTCTAAACAAAACAATCACAAACTATAATAAATTAAACCAATACCTGAAACTCTACGGGGCTACGGTGGCTATCGGTCCAATGCTGCTGTCTGTCCTGCGCCACTCGCAGTCTGTCTCTGATAAGTTTTACCTTCTCTACTGCATCCATGACCATTTTTGGTCCTAACAAAGCTCTCTCTCCAACATCATCCCAAGATAAAGGTGTACGACATCTCCGTCCATATAAAGCCTCGAATGGTGATATCTCAACGCTGGCCTGGTAGCTGTTGTTGTAAGCAAACTCTACCAAGTGTAGATGATCCTCCCAAGAACGTCCGAGATCCAAAATGCAAGTGCGTAGCATATCTTCAAGAGTCTGAATAGTCCTCTCAGACTGCCCGTCTGTCTGGGGGTGATACGCGGTACTGAACTTGAGCTGAGTGCCCAAGCTAGACTACAGACTCCTCCAGAAATGGGAAGTGAAACGACTATCCCGATCCGAGACGATACTCACAGGAACTCCATGTAATCTGACAATTTGCTGCACGTACATCTCTGCTAACTTCTCTGTTGAAGTACCCACTTTGAATGGTAAGAAATAGGCTGATTTGGTCAACCTATCGACGATGACCCAAACTGCGTCCTTTCCTCCTGGAGAATGTGGAAGTCCTGAAATGAAGTCCATAGTCACGTGCTCCCACTTCCATTCTGGAATGGGTAAAGGTTGAAGGAATCCTCCTGGCCTCTGTCGATCTGCTTTCACCTTTTGGCACACTAAACATCGGGATACGAAGCGTGCCACTTCGCGCTTCATACCATACCACCATACATGCTCCCTCAAATCTTGATACATCTTGTTGGCTCCGGGATGCATCGAGTACTGAGAGCGGTGTGCCTCTTGTAAAACTTCTTCGCGCAGCTCTTCACTTGGCACACACATCCTCGTGCTATGTCGTAAGGATCCATCATCCGCAATAGTGAAGTCGTCTATCAATCCTGTCTGAACTTGTGATCTAATATTCCTTAGAGTCTCATCATCATACTGCACAGCTCTAACTCTGTCCATCAGCTCTGATTGTATCTGCAGTCCCCACATCTGAATCTCAGCTCCTGGAACCAATACTTTAATTCCCAAGCTCTCATGATCAGCTAATAGATGTCTATCCGAAATCAAACACATAGCCATCGGATACCTGCTCAAGGCATCGTTGACTACGTTGGCCTTCCCTGGATGGTACTGTAATGAGATATCAAAGTCTTTCATCAATTCTAACCACCGTCTCTGTCTTATGTTCAGCTCCTTCTGCGTAAATACGTACTTCAAGCTCTTGTGGTCTGTGAAGATCTCCACACGCTCTCCGTACAGATAGTGCTTCCACAGCTTTAGGGCAAAGATAACTGATGCTAACTCCAGATCGTGAGTGGGGTATTTCTTTTTATAAGGACATAATTGTCTTGAAGCATAGGCAATTACTTTCCCGTGTTGTTGAAGAACACATTCCAAACCTTTTCCAAATGCATCACTGTAGATAGTGAACCCACCTGTCCCTGAGGGCAACGTCAAAACTGGCGCTATCGTCAACTCCTCTTCAGCTTATCGAATGCGGCTTGACATTCTTCTGTCCAGACAAATTCTACATCTTTCTTGGTCAGTCTAGTCATTGGTTCTGCAATCTTAGAGAAGTCTTGTACAAATCTTCTGTAGTAACCTGCTAGTCCGAGAAAACTCCTGATTTTAGCTACCGTACTGGGGGTAGCCCACGACTCCACTGCTTCGATCTTCTTTGGATTAACTGAGATTCTGTTACCTGTCACCATATGTCCAAGAAATTCAACCTTGTCAAGGAAGAACTCACACTTCGAAAGCTTCCCATACAACTTCTCTCTCCTGAGAGTCTCTAAGACCATCTTCAAGTGCTCTTCATGCTCTTCTGGGATCTTTGAATATATTAGGATGTCGTCAATAAACACCACTACGAACTTGTCAAGGTACTGGTGGAATACCTTGTTCATCAAGTTCATAAAAATGGCTGGTGCGTTGGTTAAACCAAACGGCATTACTGTAAATTCAAACTGGCCATATCTGGTCCGAAAGGCGGTCTTTGGTATGTCTTCCTTCTTCACTTTCACTTGGTGATAGCCTAACCTCAAGTCTATCTTTGAAAACACCTTTGCTCCGCTTAATTGATCGAAAAGATCATCTATCCTTGGCAACGGGTATTTGTTCTTGATAGTGAGGTTATTCAAAGCTCTATAATCGATGCACATGCGTACCGTGCCATCCTTCTTCGGTACGAATAATACCGGTGCTCCCCATGGAGATGAACTAGATCTAATAAAACCTTTGTCCTGCAGCTCCTCAACTTGCTTCTTTAGTTCTACTAACTCGTTGTTGTTGACTCAATAGACATGTTGCGAAATAGGCTTCGCTCCTGGTATCAAGTCTATAGAGAATTCAACATCTTTGTCTGGCGACAAATCTGGCAACTCCTTTGGAAATACATCCAGGAATTCCGCTATTATTGGATGTGGTAACTCCTCTTCTTCCATCCTGACTCCACAAAAAGTGCCTCTGCTCTGCTTTGCTGCTCCTCTGGCGACCTCAAACTTTGGTTCTCCTGGTGGTCGAAATACTACTCTGCCTCCATGATAATCTATAGAAGCATGGTGTTTACTCAACCAGTCTATTCCGAGTATAATATCGTATCCCGAAAGTGGCATGACGAGTAAACTCACGCTCAACTCTTGGCCTTCCAATGACACTCTCCGATTCTTGCAATAATCACGGACTAGGATAATGCCTCCTCCTGTCGTGATCTTGCAAGTCCTATCTAATGGTTCCATTTCTAAACGATGCTTATGGGCATAAGATACAGATACAAAACTATGGGAAGCGCCAGAATCAAATAATGCAAGTACTGGAATAAAATTGAGTAAAACTGAACCTGAAATCACGTCTCCGGCTGGCTCGACCTCCTCAGTAGTCATGGCGTAAGCTCGTCCCTGTGGTGCTCTTCTCTGCTACTGCTGGTGCTGAGAAAACCTCTGCTGCTGTGGTGGAAGTGGAGGTCCTCTCTGCTGGCCTCCTGGTACGATAGGTGCTCTGGCTGGTTCTCTCTGAGCTGCTGCTCCTCCCTGGCGAATCTGAACAGCTGGGCAGTCCCTTAGCTGATGTGATGCTGATCCACATGACAAGCAAGTACCTAACCTTTTCCTGTAGATGTCTCATGTATGTCCCATCTTTTCGCAATACGAAGCGTAGTGACGAGCTGATTCTGTCTCTGTGGTTGCTGTTGCTGAACATGTCCTCGAACTAGTGCCTGTTGCTGGTGTTGCTGCTGGTACGGCCTCTGTTGTTGTTGTTGTTGAAAGTGTGGGCGCTTGGCCAGTCCCGTGTTACCTCCTATTGCTCCAGATGTGTCGCGTCCTCTCTTGGGCCTGAGGTCCAAGTCATCTTCAGCAATCTGGGCATCCATCAGAATACCCTCAAATATAGCAGTACGTCATCCCGAAGTACGAGACTTGATCTCCCTATTTAATCTCTTTCTGAATTTCTGTGCCCTGTCTCCTGGATCTCGAATCATCGATGGCGTAAATCGACTCAATCGGCAAAACTCTGCAGCATATTCGTCGACTGACATGCCTCCTTGGACTAAGTCATGGAACTGACTTTCTAATGCTCCCAAGGCTACGTCAGGAAAGAATTTCTCCTTGAAGATCTCCTTAAAGTCCTCCCAAGTAAGTCCTTCAGCGGAGAGTCTTGTCTCTGTACGATACCACGTCAGTGCGATATCAAACATCTGGCTGCCAGCGGCCTCTATCTGGAGAATCTCCGGGATCTGTGACAAGCGCAAGTTCCTCTCTATGTCCTTTAACCATTCATCAGCATAGAGTATTCCTTTTGTGCCCTTGAACTCTCGAGGAATCATTCTCTTAAAGTCCACTATGGTACCGGGTCTCTGTTGTTGCTGACCCTGATGTTGTGGTTGTCGTGCTACTCTCTTCACAGCCTGGAGAGTCACCTGATGAGCATTCTCCATGCTCTCTCTGATTAGTTCTGTCTGCGCCTGGTGTGCTTCTGCTTGCATTCTCTGAGCTTCAGCTTGAACACGCTGAGCTTCTGTTGTTACTCTCTGGGCCTCTAGCATGCCCTGCATTAGTTCGAACATCTGTGCCACGTCGTGGGCACTCCTCCGGGAATCGGTGTCGGTGGTGGTGGAAGGTTGTCTGTCATAGCTGGGGCAATCCTCTGAATATGTAGAGGAGGAATCCCGTTAGCTGCAGATACTCCCATACGAATAGGAGATGTAGGAGGAACTCCAGGTGTCTGTTCGTCGTGTTAAGAGGTGGCAGACCTCTCTGAAGTTGATGCTCCTACTCTCATGGATCTAGTATTCGGTGGCATCCTGAATAAAGATCAAAAGAATCAATTAAGGTGATAGATACGATATTATCAAAGAAGGACAATAAAATGCTAAAGGAAGCAATTAATTCGAATAGCAATATGAAGTTCAGAATTTCCTAGTGTGATTGAGCATACTCTCATCCTAGATTCAATTTCCTATATCCTATTGCAGGCTCGTAGTAGTACAACTAAGTTGTCGAACTACTACGATATCGCATAACTTGCGAAACTAGACCTGCATGGGCCACCACTAAAAATGTGTCACAACCCGCACCCGGTATAGGGGCACGAGAGCGTGGGTACGTCCAGCCTACGCCGCAGAATCGACGGTAGAACGCTGTCTCGGTCACAGTAATACTATATAACTAAACACCTGTCAATGATATCCATCTCCATAAGGAGGGCAATATACATCTCACAATATCTCACAATGTAAACTCAATCACAACATCTATAAAGTATAAGGCACGATAAAGATGAGAGAAGAATGACATAGTTAAACACCATGTCTCAAACAGAAAGATAAATCACAGTCTAGTTCTCCAATATAAAGTCTCCACAAGTCTCAAATTAAACTTAACATAAGTCTAACATAACTGGAATAACCTCAATAGGTCTCAGATGCATAATATAAAACCATCTAGATAGCTGCAGGTAGTGTCTCATCTAAAGGAATAGTCTCCTCTAAGATCTCTGGTGTGTAGTCTGCATCTATACCTGGTCCGTAGTGTGTAGTACAGAACTCCTCAAGATCCTCTGGAAAAATATATCTAGTCAGGATTGGAACGAAATACATTTCTAACAGTAGTTCCACATAAATTGACGAAAACTATAACACAATGTAAAGAAATACAAGACAGATAGAAAATACTGATAATACGGAAACTGGAAATAAGGAAATGCTGGAATAAGAAATACTGGAACATCATCATCAATATACATCTAGCAATGAATAGAACTACAAGTACACGTAAGAACAATGAACTGGTATGTAAGTGTGTACAAGATCAATAACTAGAACATGTGGAAATGCTAAATCAATATACTAGAGATACATGTCGAGAATCATCTAACTAAGTGTGTGAAATATCAGCATATCATATGATCGGCTTGGGACTATATGACTCATTACATTGATTAGCGATCATCCTTGTACAGTCAGGCTAACCACATGTAACAGCGATGAGGCATGTAATGGTAAGGCTGCACCGACGTGAGGTGTGGGTGAGCTATGATGCATGTAAAGTTGGTATGATCACATAAGCTACTAACATTTCTCCGTTTTTCCCAGCTAGCACGATGGATCCCAATCACGACTCCTCGTGACAGGTCTCGATGATGCCAACTCGTGTAAACAACAGTGTAAGAGTCATGTACACTATACAACAAGAGTTATGGAGATAATCAACATAATGGAAACTGTCAAAGAATGTACTCGCCTGTGGTCCTTAGCTGGCAATACCAATGTCCGGGTTCCAAGGTATCGTCTGAGTGATCCAACAGTCCTATAGATATATCATAAACACAATACTGCATCAGACATTACACTAATACACAATCAAACAACATAATCTTAGGGACTACGCTAGGGGTGGTCACAGGTCGATGTAACTACGGTATCTGTGGTTATACTCGGTCCTCTAGTACATAGGCCTATAATATATAAATATTATCTATCATATTCATTAATACTAACTAATTACTATTATTAAAAGATACATGTATATACATACTTAATAGAATTCATACTATGTACATACATACATATATTAAACATGTACGTGGGATGCACGTACCGTACATATACGTATATTTTATGCTAATTAAGAATTAATACAGGTATATATATATATATTAAACATATTTTAGGGATATATATTCAAAACATATACATATGTATATATAAAATTGGAGATATACTATACGTATATATATGTATACCAAAATACGTTTAACTTACACTAATACATACACAAATACATACATACCAATCATATACCGTTATACCATCATATACTAAATACACTACGGCTAATACGTATGCAATACTACGAGGATACGCGTATACGTGTACGTGTATATGCATGCGAGGAGGATTCGAACCTGTGTACGTGAAAGTGAAGGGTTCGATGTCGAGGTCGTCCGCAGAAGGTCACGACGTCGTCTCCGGTGAGTTTCAGACGGTCGTGCAGCGTGGGGTCGGTTGAGGGCAGTCGGGGTCGTCGACGGGGTCGTTGACGGAATGGCAGCGGGGTGCTGCTTGGTGCAGACTGGCTCCGGTCCGGGATCGTCGACGTTGGTCGTCAGGAGCTGGCGAGCTCTCGGTCGTGAGTTGAGATCCAGGCGGGGCTGGTCACGACGTGTCTGGAGGTGCGACGATTGTCGACTCCAAGCAATGTGGTGCGTGTTCGTCGGGTCGACCGCAGCGGTGCTCGTGGCTTCAGTCGGGCGAATCCGTTCTAGCCCGTGGGGGGGGGGGGGGGACGAGTCGAGGCAGACGACGGCGCTGGCTCATGGCGAGGTGTCCGGTCGAGGTTCACGGTGGCGAGTCGAGGCAGACGAGCGGGACTCCAGTCGCTGCTCAGCGGGTTGGACAGGGAAGAACGGCGGGGGTCTCAAGCACTACTCCGGCAAGTCTCCGGTGGAGGGTGGCCTCCGGCGAGTTGAGCTCCGGCGGGTGGAGGGTTCACGAAAGGGAGATAATGGGAAGGGGTTGTCGGCCGAGTAGCAGCTCTTTGGTTGAGAAGCAAAGAGCAAAGGAAAAAAGAAAGGATTTTTATACTCATGTGGTGTTTTGGTTGACCTAGGTTTAATTGACTTTGGTCAAACCTAGGAAAAGGCCTTGCCTTGATGTGAAGTTATTTCAATGGGCTAGGTTTTAAATGGGTTCTATGAAATTTCTAGAATTGCATTGGTTTAAGGGTTTGGAGGGCCATGGTCTTAAGGAGGTTGGTGTTCAATTACACACTCCCAAAAATCATAAAAATTATAAACGAAGGGGAAATAGGTTTTGTTCACGTATCGTGTCCAATGGGGTGGATACCTTAATGCACTTTTGCACCAAAGTGCCCAATAATTGGAAAATTGCACAAAGAGTCATTTTGGTTTTAATTAATTAAATTTTTAAATGAAATTGGTTGCGACGAATGTCGTGCGTCTAAAATGAACACAACAAGACATGATTATGAGTCACACAAGGATTAAAATAACAGTCTGGCACGTCTAGGACAAGGGTGTAAAACCTGTTGGAAGACAGGGGTTGGAGTAGCGCTCTAATTATCGAAATAATGATAAAACGCAACAATCAAATAAAGTCACAGTAATTTAAATAAAATTAATTATCATACAATCATTTACTCGTTAATTATGAAAAGATGAAAATACCCTTAATCTGAAAAGTGGGGGTGACAGTGGGTGTACACGAATATCATAACCATCGAACACGAGCGGTGGGTATACACGAATAAGCACACTGAACACGAGCAGTGTGTGAACATAAAATATAATTAATACCCAATATACACGATGAGATACATGTATACGAGTACCTGCTGAACACAGTAGGGGATAACATCTCCTAACGGGATCCATATAGTACCAGTCCATCAGAATCAAATATACAATTCTAGAACATGCATATATACAATATTATGAATTGAAAACAATCAGAGAAATGTACTCACCTAAAGTCCTGAGCAAGGTGTGTCTCTCGATGCCCAAGCTGGTGTCACACAGACCTATATATGGTATGTTGCATCAATACAAGGTTCAAGAATGAAAATTAATTAAGTTAATGCAATTCTAGGTCAATAAGCAATTTCTAGGTCAAACCAATGAAATCTAGGTTGCAAGAGTCTAATACTAAGTCACTAAGTCAATACACTATGAAACTAAACTATACAAACTAATCTAAGATACTACAAGACACTCAAAAAGTCGTATCCTAAGGTATGCAAGTTTATTTATATGAAAATAGCATTTTAGATATATATATACAAGTCAAACATATAATATCTATATTAAAACAAGGAATATAGGATACATTGGCCTTGTACCAATGCGTATCGCACCTATCTCGATACCTAAACTCAATATCTTGGGTATCGGCCCAATACCTTGGTATCCCGAGGTAATCCAAAACCACTATTGATATAGCTAATACTTATATATAAATACCTCCAACACTAGCTATATTATGTATCTAAACTACTAACAATATACACTACCTATTAGTATATGTATACTAGACTAACTATATTAATATACCTACTACTACCAACAACCCATAACTACATATATACATAATACATATAGCTAGATATAACTAACTCAACATAAACAAGTGTATATATATATATATATATATATATATATATATATATATATATATATATATATATATATATATATATATATATAATCACTAACTACTTATATATATATCATACTATATAATCCTATACTATCCTAGCTATCATATATTACTATTATATACACTAGTACTACTGCTTGACGATTAGTTACTATCTAGCTATATGTACCTTATAAACCCAAAACCTCAAAACTGAAACTGAGAACTGATACCTGCTGAACATTGAACTGTACATGGATACACTGATACTGTGCAGTGAGAAACTGCACAGTGGGAAGAAAACTCGATACCTGCTGAACAGTGCTCCCCGTTGATGGTGTCTAGCACTGGCTGCTGATGCCCCTCTTCCTTGTCTGCACGAGCCAATGCACTGATGTGCATTGCTGCACAATTGATACTGCACTGAGGCTATTGATCCTGTTGCTGCACACTACCTCCCATAGCAGTTGCAACTGCTCGGTGCAGTTGGGAAATCTCCACTGCAGGAGCTCCCTACTGTGCAACTCTAAGATGCATGAGCTGCAATGAAATATAGATAAACCCGAGCTGTCCACTGCTCGAGCTCCCAGTGCTGTAGCTGATGCACTTCCCTTCAGCTGAATGCCCGTTCCTCAGTTGTTGACTGAACTGCAGGAGCCTCCTCCATGTTTTGTCACCTGTTGTATGTGCTCGAGTCCCCTGTTGACTGAGCACTGACTGCTCAGTTGCTGCTCAGTCTGAGCTCGGGTAGCTCCTCCTCACACACACACCAACACTCTCACCACACAACACAAACTACCAACACACCACTCACAAACACATACACATATAACCCTCTATGTATATATATATATATATAATATATATATATATATATATATATATATATATATATATATATATATATACTCCTTCCTCTATGCATATCTCTATATACATATCAACAAACACATGAATATACACATAAATACTAATACACATATATATATACACAACACACACACACACACACACACACACACATATATATATACACACACATATAGGCACACACAAATATACTTTATCAAGTACATACACATATACATACATATATATATATATTATATAAACATCATATATATATATATATATATATATATATATATATATACGTATAGGAAAGAGGATAAAACACCAAACACGTGGAGTGCACCGCACCCGTATCAAACTAACTCTGTGATACGCTTGTGATACAACCCCAACACACAACCAAACGCATCTCGGAGGACACGAACAAGTCTAATACACTATTTATGATCAATACATATAGTAATTAGATTAACTACGTATCCATGTCACAATGAAATATGCACAAGGTCTCATATCGGAGGAAAACTCCCAAAATTAATCTGTTTCATCAAATTGACGAGATACGGCCTACACGTAACCAATTATGGATATGACACTAGTCACAAACAAACAATCATATATTATATTGATCTATTAGACCAAATGACAACCACTACATGTGCTAATCTCAGAATTTCCCCAAAATTGGCACCAAAATGTACATAACTTCCACCGTAGGTCTCCGATGAACCTAAAACCAATTTTTATGGGTAGCCTATGCATGTGGGTTGGTTTTTCATGGTTAAATATCAGATCTAAAGTCTATTAGAAGGGGAAAAAATGAAATATACCTATTGGAAGATGAATTCTCAATGAAAAGTCCACAAATACAAAGTAGCTCCTCTCTTTGTAGATCTTTGCCTTCTCCTTCTTGCTCCTTGCTTCCTTCTTGTAGATCCTTGATGTAGAAGCCTCCAATGAAGAATAGGGAAGAAATTTGTGAAGAATTGGTGGAGGAATAATGAAGGAATGAAGAAAATTGAAAGAGGGAAGAACTAGATCTAAAAGAATTGAGAATTAAAATAAAATGAGCACTCTCTCTCCCCACTCTAGGGGCGGCCATATACACCCTCTCTATGCTAGTATGAAATATCTCATTTACCCCTTGGGGCCTCTCATGAAGAAATTAATTAGGGAGGGAATGTTCTAGTCTAATGGTTTCACTAATTAATACAAACTCTTAATTCATGGGCCTAACTCATGGGCTCAAACTAAGCTCATCTAAAATATTGGTTCATGCTTCTAATAAAATAGGTTAGGTTCACTACACAAGTCTAGAAGAAATCTATAACTAGCAATCAATAAATAATACAATAATTATTTAATCATGCATGCACAATATTTAAATATAATATATCCTAAAATTAAATTATCCATGTCAATTACTAAACTACCCTTAAGTGAAAATGTGAGGGTGACAATCCTACCCACCTTAGATAATTTTTGTCCTCAAAATTAAGGAAGAAACAAACTACCAAAAGCAAATAATACAATGAAAGAAAGAATTATACCTCATGGCTCGAACATATATGGATATCGCTCGCGCATCTCGGCCTCTCGCTCCCAGGTACCCTCTCTTGGCGAGTGATGCCTCCACGCGACGTGCACTAAAGAAATCATCTGGTTCCTCAATACCTTCTCTCTCCGATCCAGAATCTCCACTAGCTGCTCTAGATAGCTAAGAGTAGGGCCCACCCCTATCTCTGAGTAATCCAACACATGACTGGGATCTACCATGTACCGTCTCAGCTGTGACACATAAAATACGTTGAGCACTCCCTCCAATGCAGGTGGTAAGTCTAGTCTCTATGCAACTGCACCGACCCTCTCAAGAATACTGAAAGATCCGATGAATCGTGGACTAAGCTTGCCGCCCCCACCGAAACAAAATGTGCCATGTGTTAGAGAAATCCTCAAGAAAACTAGACCGCCAACCTAGTACGAAACACAACCTTAGCACACTAACAAACAACAATCAAACACAAGCAAAACAAAACTAAAGCTATACCTCAAACTCCAAAGGTCTCCGGTGGCTATCGGCCCAATACCGTTGTCTGTCCCGCACCACTTGAAGTCTGTCCATGATAAGCTTCACCTTCTTGGCTGCATCCACTACCATCTCTGGTCCCAATAAAGCTCTGTCACTAACATCATCCCAGGACAACGGAGTGCGGTATCTTCGTCTATATAATGCCTCGAATGGTGACATCTCGATGCTGGCTTGGTAGCTGTTGTTATATGAAAACTCTACCAAGTGAAGGTGGTCCTCCCAAGAACCTCTAAGATCCAAAACACAGGTGCATAGCATATCTTCAAGAGTCTGAATAGTCCTCTCTGACTGTCCGTCAGTCTGAGGATGATAACGGTACAGAACTTGAGCAAAGTGTCCAAGCTAGCCTACAAACTCCTCCAGAAGTGGGACGTGAAGCGACTATCCCGATCCAAGACTATGCTCACTGGAATACCATATAATCTGACAATCTGGCACACATACAGTTCCGTGAGCTTCTCCGTAGATGTACCCACCTTAAATGGCAAAAAGTGGGCTGATTTGGTCAACCTGTCAACGATGACCCAAATTGCATCTTTCCCTCCTGGAGAACGCAGAAGTCCAGATACAAAATCCATAATCACATGCTCTCATTTCCACTCCGGAATGGGTAAAGGCTGAAGCAATCCACCTAGCTTCTGTCTCTCCGCCTTGACCTGCTGACAAACTAAGCATCTGGACATGAAGCTAGCTACCTTCCGCTTCATACCATACCACCATACATAGTCTTTTATGTCTCTATACATCTTATTGACACCAAGATGCATAGAGTACCAAGAACGATGTGCCTCCTGCAGAATCTCCTCGCGCAATGCTCCTCTCAGTACACATAACCTATAACCATGTTGCAATAATTCATCATCTACGACGATAAAATCCTCTGCCAACCCGATCTGGACCTGTGCTCTGATGATCCTCAAAGACTCATCCTTATACTGTCCGGCTCTGACCCGGTCCATCAGCTCCGATTGAACCTGAAGTCCCCATATCTGTGCTATGACTCCATGAACTAGTACCTCAATGCCCAAACTGTCAAGATCTGCCAATAAATGTCTGTCTCTAGTCAAGCACATAGCCACGGGATACCTACTCAAAGCATCCGTGACTACGTTGGCCTTCCCTAGATGGTACTGTAAGAAAATATCGAACTCTTTCTTCAGCTCCAACCATCGTCGCTGCCTCATGTTGAGCTCTTTTTGTGTAAACACATACTTCAAGCTCTTATGGTCTATGAAGATCTCCACTCTCTCTCTCCATACAAGTAGTGTTTCCATAATTTGAGAGCAAAGATAACCGCTGCCAACTCCAAGTCATGGGTAGGGTAGTTCTTCTCATGCCGGCGTAATTGCCTGGAAGCATAGGAATCACCTTTCCGTGTTGTTGTAACACACAACCTAAACCCTTTACTGATGCATCACTGTAAATGAAAAATCCTCCTGCTCCTGATGGCAATGTCAAGATGTGAGCTATAGTCAATCTCCTCTTCAACTCCTCAAATGCTGACTGACAATCCTCAGTCCTGACGAACTCTACGTCCTTCCTAGTCAGTCTAGTCATCAGCTCTGTAAGTCTGGAAAAGTCCTGAACAAACCTCCGGTAGTAGCTTGCTAATCCAAGGAAACTCCTGATCTCTGCTTCTGAAATTGGGGTAGACCACGATTCAACTGGTGAAACCTTCTTCGGGTCTACCGAGATTCCATCTCCTGTAATAACATGCCCAAGGAATTTAACCTTATCAAGGAAGAACTCACACTTTAATAACTTGCCATACAGCTTCTCCTTCCTGAGAGTCTCCAGAACAATCCTCAAGTGTTGCTCATGCTCCTCTGGGGTCTTCGAATATATCAGAATATTATCTATGAAGACTACCATAAACTGGTCCAGGTACTGATGAAACACCTTGTTCATCAGGTTCATAAATACTTCCGGGACATTGGTTAACCCAAACGGCATCACCAAGAACTCGAACTGCCCATAGCGAGTCCTGAAAGCTGTCTTCGGGATGTCTTCTCTCTTCACTTTTACCTGGTGGTACCCTGACCTCAAGTCTATCTTTGAGAATACCTTCACTCCGCTCAACTGGTCAAACAAGTCATCAATCCGCGACAACGGGTATTTGTTCTTGATAGTGAGGTTGTTAAGTGCCCTGTAGTCGATACACATACATACCGACCCATCCTTCTTTGGTACAAAAAGTACTTGAGCACCCCATGGTGATGAACTGGAATGGATAAAGCCATTGTCTTCCAACTCATCCACCTGCTTCTTCAACTCTACCAATTTGTTGTTGTTTACTCTATAGACGTGCTTTGATATCGGCTCTGTGCCTGGCACAAAATCTATAGATAATTCCATATCTCTGTCTGGTGGCAACCCCAGCAACTCCTCTGGAAATACATCCATGAACTCTGTAATCAAAGGATGTGGCGGCTCCTGCTCTTCTACCAAAGCTCTACAAAAATTGCCTTTGCTCTGCTCTGCTCCTCGGAAGAACTCGAACTCCGTCTCTCCTGGCGTCTGAAATAAAACTCTGCCTCTACGATAATCGATACTAGCGTGATGTCTACTCAACCAACCCATCCCGAGTACTATATCGTAACTCATAAGTGGCATTACGAGTAAACATACGCTCAGCTCACGGCCTCCCAAATAAACTCTCTGGTTCTTGCAAACATCACTGACCAGGATAATGCCACCCCCGGTCATGATCTTGCAAGTCCTCGCCAACGATTCAGACTCAATATGATGCCTCAAACCAAAAGATACAGATACAAAGCTATGAGAAGCACCAGAATTGAACAAAACATGAGCTGGAAAGGAATCGAGATAAACTGAACCTGAGATGACATCGCCAACCGGCTCCTCCTCCTCGACAATCAAGGCAAAAGCTCGCCCATGTCGTTGCGCTCCTCTCTGCTGCAGATGTTGGGCAAACTGCTGCTGCTGTGGTGGTAGAGGTCCTCTTTGCTGGCCCGCTGGTGGTCTAGCGGGTGCCCTCTGTGCCTGTCCTCCATCCTGAGCTGGACGAGTTGGGCCTTTGGGACAAGCCCTTAACTGATGATCTCCCGATCCACAGAATAAGCATTGGCCTAGCATCATCCTGCATGTGTCCCATCCATGTCCTTGCTTCTTACAGAAAGTGCAAGGAACTGCTGTCCTCTGGATCTGATGCATCTCTTGCGCCGGCGCTCTAGCTGGCCAGTGATATTGCTGCCTCTGGTGTTGGTAAGGCCTCTGGTGCTGCTGTTGGAAATGAGGCCTCTTCGCTGGACCCGTGTTGGTGCTGGATACTCCTGTGTCCCTCGTTCTCTTAGAGCTAAGCTCTAATTCATCCTCCGCTCTCTGTGCCTATCTGAATATCTCCTCGAAGGTGGCGGTAGGATCTCCGTTGGTGTGGGGTTTGACCTCCCGGTTCAGGCCCTTCCTGAACTTCCTGACTCTTCCTCTAGGGTTCTGACCCTCCACGAAGTGACCTAGTCGGTAATACTCTGCCCCATACTCGTCCACTAACATACCTCCCTGGACGAGGTACTGGAACTGACTCTCCAAAGATGTAAGAGCCACGTCTGGTAAGAACTTCTCCTTGAAAATCTATTTGAAGGCTTCCCAAGTGAGTCCTGGTACTACAATACTGGGGTCTGTCCAGAACTATATCAAAGCATTGTCGAACATTATACACCCCGCTGCCTCTATCTTTAGCATCTCTAGAATCTGCGCCAGTCGCAGGTTCCGCTCGATATCCTCGATCCACTCATCCACATAGAGAATCTCCTCTGTGCCTCTGAAGTTCTTCGGGTCCATCCTCTTGAAGTCTATGATGGTACCCGGCCTCGATTGCTGAGGAATAAACTGAGATGGTGCCGTCTGTGGCTGGACTGTAGTAGCTCTCTCAACTGCTGCAAGTACGATCTGGTCAGCATTCTCCACGCTCTATCACAGGACCTCTGACTATCGTTGTTGCGCCTCTATCATCTGCTGGAAGAGCATGAATATCTGCGTCTGATTAACTACAGGTGGTGGAGGTGGAAGATCCTCGAAAAATGTCTACGTTATCCTCGGTACTGGAGGTAGAGCACCTCCGAAAGCTGCTGTCGATACGCTTACCTGGACCGGTGAAGCTGACCTCCTGAATGTAGGTGCTGGACCATCGTTTAAGGGTGCTTCCCTCAAGGGTGATAAAGTGATTGATCGTGCTATCGTGGCACCTGATCGCTGGGAACGTGTCTTCGGCGGCATCCTGAAGATAGATTGAAATACAGAATCAATATTGAATATGATACGATATCATCAAAGAAGGACATAACTTTATTCAAAGTAAAGCAATATTCAATAGATAAGGATTTGTAAAACAGATTTTGGAAATTTTCTTAGTTGTGATTGAGTAAACTTTCAGCCTAAATCCTATTTCCTAAAATATGCTCGTAGCAGTACTCTAGACGAGCAAAACTACGATAAGAATCTAGACTGCGAATCTCGATATGCATGGGCCACCACTAAAAATGTGTCACGACCTGGACCCGGATATTCGGGCACGAGTACGTAGTTATGCCCAGCCTACGCTGCAGCATCGGCAGTAGAACGCTGTCTGGGTCATTTCTAACTATCTAACATCTCAATAATATAATATAGTACCTGTCAATCATTTCAACTCCAAGCAGAGGAACAATATGGTATCTCACAAGTATAACTAATCTCAATCACAAAACAAACTAAGGAAGAATAATACATGAATGGAATAGCGAAGGAAAGAATAAGATACAATCCACAATCCAAAATAATATACAAGATGTGAATCTCAAGAAATAATAGTCTAATACAATCCAACACAAATAAACTATACCTCCTCGGGTTCTACAACTAAGTCCTCCTGGTCTATAGGAGTATTCTCTAAAGGTACGCCATCCTGCGACCCATAGAATGTGGACACTACTCTATAAGCCAGTCATCTAAAAAAATATATCCAGTTCGAATTGGAGCGAATCACATACCTCTGAAAGCAGTTTCAATAGCATAATCGAGCATATAAACAGATAATAAAAATAAAATACAAGATCACTAAACATAAGAGTGAATGAACAATATATATAGGTAATGTACGAGAATATAGATCAACAATATGAATAACTGTAATATGATGAAGTAACTGCAAACTAACTAATGTGCCTCAGAATACAAGTTCATTATGTGATCGGGTTGGGTGAACATGATCAGGTAAGACGATTATAAGTGAGGTATGTAACCAGAATGTACACGATGTAACAATGGGACTTTGATTACATAATCAACTCCTACTCTCCCACCCCCAACTAATATCGATGGATCTAATCACGAAATGCTACGAACACGAAATATAACCATTGAACATAAGCAGTGGGTGTACACGAATATCATAAATACCGAACACGAATGGTGGGTGTATACAAATAAGCACACTGAACACGAGCAGTGTGTGAACACGAAATATAATCAATACCTAATATACACGATGAGATACATGTACACGAGTACCCGCTGAATACGGTAGGGGATAACATCTCCTGATGGGATCCATATAGTACCAGTCCATGAAATTACTATATCGAGATCAAGTATACAATTCTAGAATATGCATATATACAATATTATGAATTAAAAACTATCAAAGAAATATACTCGCTTGAAGTCTTGAGCAAGGTGTGTCTCTCGATGCCCAAGCTGGTATCACACAGACCTATATATGGTATGTTGCATCAATACAAGGTTCAAGAATAAAAATCAATTAAGTTGATGCAATTCTAGGTCAATAAGCCATTTCTAGGTCAAACCAATGAAATCTAGGTTGCAAGATTCTAATACTAAGTTACTAAGTCAATACACAATGAAACTAAACTATACAAACTAATCTAAGATACTACAAGACACTCAAAAAGTCGTATCCTAAGATACGCAAGTTCATTTATATGAAAATAGCATTTTAGATATATATATACAAGTCAAACATATAATATCTATATTAAAACAAGGAATATAGGATACCTTGGCCTTGCACCAATGTGTATCGCACCTATCTCGATACCCAAACTCAATATCTTGGGTATCGGCCCAATACCTTGGTATCCCGAGGTAACCAAAACCACTATTGATATAGCTAATACATATATATAAATACCTCCAACACTAGCTATATTATGTATCTAAACTACTAACAATATACACTAAATATTAGTATATGTATACTAGACTAACTATATTAATATTCCTACTACTACCAACAACCCATAACTACATATATACATAATACATATAGCTAGATATAACTAACTCAACATAAACAAATATATATATATATATATATATATATATATATATATATATATATAATTACTAACTACTAACAATACCAAGCTAAACCAAAACTTCAACTAACTAATTATATTAACTATTAACTAACTCTTACTAATTAGCTACTAACTAACTGATAATTAACTAACTAAACCAATACCTTATAAACCCAATACCTCAAAACTAAAACTGAGAACTGATACCTGCTAAACAGTGAACTGTACATGGATACACTGATACTGTGTACTGAGAAACTGCACAGTGGGCAGAAAACTCGATACCTGTTGAACTGTGCTCCCTGCTGATGGTGTCTAGTACTGGCTGCTGATGCCCCGTCTTCCTTGGCTGCACGAGCCAATGCACTGATGTGCATTGCTGCACAATTGATACTGCATTGAGGCTACTGATCCTGTTGCTGCACACTGCCTCCCATAGCAGCTGTAACTGCTCGGTGCAGTTGGGAAGTCTCCACTGCAGGAGTCCCTGCTATGCAACTCTAAGATGCACGAGCTTCACTGAAATACAGACAAACCCGAGCTGTCCACTGCTCGAGCTTCTATTACTGTAGCTGTTGCACTTCCCTTCAGCTGAATGCTCGTTCCTTAGTTGTTGACTGAACTGTAGGAGCCTCCTCCATGTTGTGTCACCTGCTGTATGTGCTAGAGTCCCCTGTTGACTGAGCACTGACTACTCAGTTGCTGCTCAGTCTGAGCTCAGGTAGCTCCTCCTCACACACACACACACACCAATACTCTCACCACACAACACAAACCACCAACACACCACTCACAAACACATACACATATAACCCTCTATGTATATATAACAATAGCTATACATCTATATATATATACTCCTCCCTCTTTCCATATCTCTATATACATATCAACACATACATGAATATACATATAAACACTAATACACATATATATATATACACAACACACACACACAAACACACACATATATATACCTATAGATATATATATAACTAAATATACTAATATATACACACATATAGGCACACACAAATACACTTAATCAAGTATATACACATATACATATATATATATATTATATAAATATCATATATATATATATATATATATATATATATATATATATATATATATATATATATATATATATATATAAATATAAATATACATGTACGTATAGGAAAGAGGATAAAACACCAAACACGTGGAGTGCATCGTACCCGTATCACACTAACTCTATGATACGCTTGCGATACGGCCCCAACACAAAACCAAACGCATCCTGGAAGACACGAACAAGTCTAATATACTAATTATGAACAATAAGTATATTAATTAGATTAACTATGTATCAGTGTCACAATATGATATGCACAAGGCCCCGTATCGGAGGAAAACCCCCAAAATTAACCCGTTTCGTCAAATTGATGAGATACGGCTTACACGTATCCAATTGTGGATACAACACTAGTCACAAATAAATAATCATATGTTATATTGATCTATTAGACCAAATGACAACTACTACATGTGCCAATCTCGGAATTCCCCCAAAATTGGTACCAAAATGCACATAACTTCCACCGTAGGTCTCCGATGAACCTAAAACCAATTTCTATGGGTAGTCTATGAATGTAGGTTGATTTCTCATGGTTAAATCTAAGTCTATTAGAAGGAAGAAATCTGAAATGTACCTATTTGGAGATAGATTCCAAATAAAAAGTTCCCAAATGCAAAGTAGCTCCTTTCCTTGTAGATCTTGGTCTCCTCCTCCTTGCTCTTTGCTTCCTTCTTGTAGATCCTTGATGTAGAAGTCTCTAATAAAGAATAGGGAAGGAATTTATGAAGAATTGGTGGAGGAAGGACAAGGGAATAAAGGAAATTAAAAGAGGGAAGAACTAGATCTAAAAGAATTGGAAATTGAAATAAAATGAGCACTCTCTCTCCTCACTCTAGGGCCGGCCATATACACCCTCTCCATGCTAGTATAAAATATCTCATTTATCCCTTGGGGCCTCTCATGAAGAAATTAATTAGGGAGGGAAGGTTCTAGTCTAATGGTTTCATTAATTAATACAACCTCCTAATTCATGGGCCTAACTCATGGGCTCAAACTAAGCTCATCAAAAATGTTAGTTCATGCTTCTAATAAAATATGTTAGGTCCACTACACAAGTCTAAAATAAATCTACAACTAGCAATCAATAAATAATACAACAATTAATTAATAATGCATGCATAATATTTAAATACAATACATCCTAAAATTAAATTACCTATGTCAATTACTAAACTACCCTTGAGTGAAAATATGAGGGTAACAATTTTACTAACCCTAATTATTCTAAAATAAATTATAATATCACACTAAACTATATATATACCTAAATTTGGGTAAGGGGGTTTACACTGTGGGACATGGAGGAAGTATATGCATTGCACACCACCGAAATCCTCTGCTGACTGCTTGAAAGTTCAAAAAGTTGACATTATACATTTTTAATAAGATCCGTTAGGGACATGTTTCTAGGTGATCCGCCATGGAGAAAATATAGCCGTCGTACATTTCTAGGAACCTGCTAGGGATAAAGGAATATGACTCTGACTATGGCTCAGACGTAGTATTTTTTTTACCCCTAATTGGAAAATGGAATCGGGAAAATATTGTCTTCGACAAAGAATTGGATCGAGGAAACACTGCCTTTGATAGGGATACTACCCTTTGCCATTGTCATACTGACAAAAGCAACTGGAAGTTCAGACCTGCTCTCGTTTGTAAACAGAGTCAGGGACTCGAGCTTTACGGGCTATAGTCTTGTTGGAGCAATGACACACTAGCATCCTCATATCCCACCCTACTACGAGTTCTGCTGTAATAATTGTCAGATCGTAAAGGAATACGTCATCATTTAACAAAGTTCAGACCTTTGACTTTCGGGAAATCATAGCCCATCTTCTGTATAAGACAGAGTGATTGTTGATATAATAATAAAATTGGGGTAGTTCATCATTTATTGTATCAGATACTGTCGATAACTTAGCTTTTGCGAAACAAGAAGCTATATGAATAGGAATATTGCCACGTACATATGAGGAACCTGGTTGAATTATGCTCACAGGATCATTACCATGTGCGCATAAAGAAATTTGAAAAATGGGCGCATAGGATTACTGCCACATGCACATGAAGAAACTGGTTGAATTATGCGCATAGGGTCACTACCATGTGCACATGCTTGCTTATTATGTAGGGAAGAACTTCCTGATGCACATGAAGATTTATTATGCAGAGAAGCACTGTCATCTACTCATGAAGAATGATAAGTCACACCAGACTTATTCTCTGTATATAGCCTTGCACTGAAGACTTATTGAGATATGTACAATGGAGCACTGTCTATCATACGCCATTTCTGATGAGTCATGCGAGACTTGTTTGAAGATACTTGTTGTTCTACATTGAGCGTCTGAAGTTTGGATTCCAGAGGTACACTGTCCTTGGAAAGTGATGTGCTATCTTCGTCCTCAAAGTTTGGAGGCTTACTACCCCTAGACATATAGCATGAGGTGAAGGGTTGTCACGCCCCAGTACCGAAATACGGAGACGGACATGGCCAGCTCCCCCGTACAAGGTATAAAATATCGTACGGTGGTCACGGTTATAACTAGACAATGGGGTGCATACTACAAGCAATTCACTTAGGGTCACACAACAAATCTATTGTCTCAATCAATCAAGTAAGAACAATAAACATAGAACATATATGACAAGGAAGTAAGGCATCCCAAATGCCCTGCCACAACATTCAGGAAACCGGCTGTGCAAAAATAAAAAAGCTGGCAGAGTAGCAAAAGTACATGACCATGATCAGTTGCAGTCTGATTAATTACAATAATGTAAGAAAACAAAATATCCAGATTTACGGCTAACAAGTACCGGTAGCTAAACGTCCAAAATGAGTAAAATGTGCAATAACTAGCAGGGAAGTAGAAATCCACTCGTTTTTCTTAGTGGCCATCCGTCTGGTGTGCGCCATAGTTCAGGGGGAAGTACGCTTGATCCTTGGGTGCCGGCTCTAAACCTGGCCATACAAAACCAGTGGGGTTAGACCCCAAATAACAAGAATGAAGAAATAGAACCAGGTTATGAAATATATATATATATATATATATATATATATATATATATATATATATATATATATATATATATATATATATATATATATATATAGTTCTGTCTCGTAGTTTCGGTTCATAGTCTATCATAACAAAATAATCTAACCCTACAACTAAACAAGGACATGGGTTAAACCATCGCATCATGATAGTCCATGTCGCTAGACTACTTGACAGCAGATACAATACACAAACAAGCTCAGCTACATAATCGACCAATCACTTGACAACTTACTAGGTGGATTCTGGGTTATCTCAGAGATATTAAGCATATAATAGGAATTCTCAGATTGAACCATGTTCTAGCAGGGGCTAGTCGAGCCATGAATCGCCGCATAGCACATAGTAGTATGCACCAGTCCCTCGTAATGCCACCGTGCTAAGATCGCATAGAACGCATAGTATAATATAATAGTCAGATATTGTCATCCACTAATGAGGATTTAAACAATATGCATGGGGGCCAGCCTTCACTCCCCATATAATGATTGAGGGTGGCTAGTTAAGCACGATCTCGGGATTCCATCCCTCCTAATGCTCTACATATTTTAGTTGCCTAGTTAACCGTACGGTTAGCTGGAATCACATGGCGTGGTCACATGTTACTCCCCTTATATGTCGTACCGTAGTATGGACACGCTAGATACGAATCCACTTTGTCACCTTACAGTTCAATTTTGGTTCACCCAGCATTATTCAACAGTCAAACGAATCCTAGCCATGCTTGGTTATTGACCAACTATCATGTTCATGCTGGAAAATTTTATTACATCATATGTCGCTTAGCACGTAGGCACACCTCGGTGTGAAACATCTAACATAATCACGTAGAAACACTTAGCACGTAGGTGTAGAAGCATGAAAAATACGCTGAAGAGTTATACGCAGCATTTTTGGTGCTGGGAAGCGTAAAGATATGACTTCAGAAGCCATCGGCGTACAACAGAGCTTTTTCGCTAAGCACAGCGTGAAATACAAGCTCAAGGACTATCCGCGTAATACAGTATGTCCAGGCTGCTTCAGCATAAAAAGGGTGCTATATCGCCTTTATGGCGTAAAACTCATCCGCTTTTAATGCAGCATTGAAGTGTACGAGGAACGCTTCGTATTCCTCGAAATAAACCTGTCAAATCATACAGTAAACCTGACGTCTGACTCCTGACAAAGAGTACTGCACGACTACCCAGACGACGGCTATGATGATGGCGCGGCACAGCGACCCAGACTGTCGTTTAGTGCCATTTCCTTGGCATAAACTGCTTTTACGCATACAAAGGAATACGCTGCCTAGTTTTACACAGGCAGATGTGAGCTGTTTACGCTCCACAGAAGACAAACAGGCTGCCACGTCAAAAGCTGCTCTTCGTACAGGGCTCGAGGCACGTCTCTGCATTTAATGCGCATAATGGTATAGGGCTCGAGGCACGTCTCTGCATTTAATGCGCAGAATGGGACAGGGCTCGAGGCACGTCTCTGCATTTAATACGCGGGATGGGGGCAGATCTCTACATTTAATGCGAGAGATTTGATTAATGTCACCGAACTGTCGTCTAGTGACATCTTCTCAGCGTAAACTGCTTTTACGCATACAAAGAAATGCGCTGCTTAGTTTTACACAGGCAGATGTGAGCTGTTTATGCTCCATAGAAGACAAACAGGCTCCCACGTCAAAAGTTGCTCTTCGTACAGGGCTCGAGGCACGTCTCTGCATTTAATGCGCAGAATGGTGGCAGATCTTCGAGACACGCCTCTGCATTTAATGCGCAGGATGATGACGGATCTCTGCATTTAATACAAGAGATTTGATTATATCTCCAAAAGCCGTAATTTCGTCCAAGACGTCCACATCATCACTTTGGCACATTACGTCATCAGGCTATTCTCAGCTATAGGAGCACGCTGAACGCTATCTCCTTCGAATACGCCAACTCAGCTTCTACGCCCACTCGGCTTCTACGCCTACTCGACTTCTATGTCGGTTTGATAACTCTTTGGCTTCTACGCCATAGTGACAGTTATTGGCTTCTACGTCAACCCCTTTTTCGCGAAGGATAACTACCTACGTGGCTTCTATGCCGTGATCTTCGCAGCAGTTATACGCATTGTCTCTTAATGGGACACGCGTCACACGCTCATTCAGGAGATCATTTATACGCGGGCAACAGTTATTGTAACCATCGCGTAAAAAGGTGCCATACTTTCCACTGCTCGGCTTCTACGCCGACTGAGTGGTCACTGTCACTAAAACTCTATAAATAGAGACCTCTATTGACAGAGGTCAAGGGTCGAAGACTTGAAGGTCAAAAAAAGGAGAGGTCGCGAGTTAAAGGGTCTTTGAGAGAGAAGAATCCAGAGCTCAGGCAAAGAGTAGCGATCGACGACTTTGGCATCGAGCATCCAACCTCTTTTTGCAACCTTCGAAGCTGCTTTCCGTCTTCTACGGCACTTCTTCATCATCGTGTGGTCCAAGGGATAAAGTGATCGACCGCAGATCAGACTCCTATAGCAATATTTACCCAGATTAAAAAATTGTACTTGACATCCTCGTATAGGATTAATTGTATTTCTTGTTTGTAAGCCAAAGAGCGGGTTTCGTATAAACCTCGTCTTCCTTCTTTCATTTATTATCAAACACAAGATGGCGAATCTGCTGAGGACGTCTTTCTCTTCTGAGGAGAAAGCAATTGCTCAACACGATACGGTATCCGTAGGATCCGTGAAGAAGACTTTGGTCGTCCAGTTTGACCAATCTTCCTACGAAGATATGCTTCGAGCAGGGGGTAGCTCTCACTCTCTCTCTGACCAAGACAACAGGAAGCTGCGTAAGGTCTGGATGCCCAAGACATCCCCTACCATTCCTGCCGACTCTCCAATCTCTCCGACCAGCCAGGTTGTAGCTGCACAACCTTTGCACTCCGCGCGTAAAACTCAGTCGCCTGTCGCTGACAGGGCAGACAAAACTTTTGGCAATGCCTCAGTGCTAGTCCAGAAGTATAATCCGTGCTCTGCGCGTAAAACTCAGTCGCCTGTCACTGACAGGGCAGACAAAACTTCTGACAATGCCTCAGTGCTAGTCCAGAAGCCTATTTCGTGCTCTGCGCGTAAAATCCAGTCTCCCATCGATGACGTGGCAGACAGAATCTCTGACAATGCCTTAGCGCCAAATCAGAAATTCCAAATGTGCTTCGCGCGTAGAAATGCATCTGACCTCCGCGGAGAAGCAGATGATCCCTGCAATCTCCACAAGGGAAAACAGGTGGCAGAATTTTCGACCTCTCGGCTTTTACGCCATACAGAAAAGAAGTTGCCTGCACTTCGGATTACGCAGGATGATGATGGCCATTTGAAGACTTCTCATATTTTACGCCAATCTGAGCAAAATTCCCAATTACGCCAGGAGAAGCCCCTCGGCGTAAAGAAGGCCCAGTTTGTGGATAGATACGCTCCTCATGGATCCTGTGCTACTCACATGGCTGGACTCCTGTACACCTATGGCAGGGAGAGAGTTGGAATTCCCAATGTCCGCGTTCCGACTAATGTAAAAAGGCAAAATAAGCCTTCTTCTTCTTCTTTTTGTCATCTCCCTAATTTGTGTGATTTCTTGATCCAGAAACGCAAAGACAGGATTCGAAATCATGGGGAGATCATGTTGGGAGTAGCGTCAACAGCTAATGTCATCACGACATATGGACCACATGAAGATTCTATCTTTATCATCCCATCTACTCGCGATGATCAGCAGCAAATAGTCTTCGGTCGAATGCGGAATAGTCCGACTGTACAAGAGGATGCTCACGAGTCTGATGCGGGGAAAATGCAAGTCCACCGATATAGCCCACAAGCATTAAAAATTATGCAAAATATGGGTTATGATCTGAAGTCAGAACCAGGCCTCAACTATAGGAAAGGTAGGTGAATGCCGTTGCATGGCGATCCCTACTGTCAACGAACTCGTTTCGGGTTAGGGTATACCACATTTCTTGCAACACCCGAGGCAGGCCCTTCTAAATCAACTGCTGTGGACCATGACATGTCTGGGGGTAGTCTCCCTCCACAAAACAGAGCAGCATCCAAAGCTGGGGGTAGAATGCCCTCTGAATCCGAAGATGATGCGTCTATGACCATCTTCCCTGAAGACCGTACGATTCAGGTATCGGCAGTTCGAAGGCCAAAAAGGACTTTCTCCTTCAATGATGATGATCTCCTTGAAATCTTCAACATATTGATGAAAGAAAACAAGCTTCGGCTACCCAATATCAGATACCCTGTAAGGGCCGACAATGTCGATGATCCAGAATATTGTCTCTATTATCGGTACATTCATCACCCCACAAGGGCATGCTATGTATTGAAGAAGAGAATCCAGGATTTGATCGACGCCAAAGTCATCACTTTGCATCTATAAACGAGAAGAGGGTCGTTGCAAGTAGGTCTCACTCCAACATGACAATTTGCTCCCTCAAGCAATGCCGGATGATGCATCCAAACAAAAATTCTCCCAGCTGAGTTTGTTATGTCCAACTGACCTCTGAACAAAACCGCCCGGGTTGTTGCTATCAATCAGAACTCCTCCATCTCCAGTGGAGTCACAACACAAAAGTTTGTCATGTTCATATTACCTCTGAGCAAACTTTCCAAATTTCGGCTATCGATTATCATGTCCATATTATCTCTGATATCGGTTGTCGTCTCAACTTAACACCCGTACTTAACTCTAAGTACGCTAGTGGTGTTGAGTCCACAAAAACTGCCATGTTCATATTACCTCTGAACAAACTTTCCAAAATTCGGCTATCGATTATCATGTCCATATTACCTCTGATATCGGTTGTCGTCTCAACTTAATACCCGTACTTAACTCTAAGTACGCCAGCGGTGTTGAGTCCATAAAAACTGCCACGTCCATATTACCTCTGGCAGAGCTTGTCTTAAACTTATTACTTGCACTTTTGTGCACAACAAGTAATAGGTCCACAATGGACATGAAGAGTTCATGTCCATATTACCTCTGAACTATTTTCATATTCCCCAAACAGAGAAAAAGTCAGTTCACGTCCATATTACCTCTGAACTACGTCTCCCTGCTTTCCCCACAGAGTCATATTTTTATCATGTCCATATTACCTCTGATATCGGTTGTCGTCTCAACTTAACACCCGTACTTAACTCTAAGTACGCTAGTGGTGTTGAGTCCACAAAAACTGCCACGTCCATATTACCTCTGGCAGAGCTTGTCTTAAACTTATTACTTGCACTTTTGTGCACAACAAGTAATGGGTCCACAATGGAAATAAAGAGTTCACGTCCATATTACCTCTGATAGTATTTTGTGTACAAATTTTAGTTGGATCATATTCTATCATGTCCATATAACCTCTGAATAGATATGTCCTGCTAAAGCTTACCGAGAGTATATCACGTCCATATTACCTCTGATATCACTTTCACCCAAACCTGTCATTTATATTCCAAAATGATGGGTCCACAAAGTCAGATAAGAGCCTCTTTATTATTCCGAGAAAGAGCAAAAGTACATTGAAAAGCATTCTGGGTTCGATCCCCAACAAAAAAAAAAGAGTACATCATTTGGGGGGAGCAGTTAGGTCACAAATCTGCTATGCCAGTGCGGCCATCTTCTCAGTCCTAGAGCTTAAAACGGTAGCGCGGGCCCGCTCCCGTCGTACCTCGTTATTGCTCAGAAGGGACAGTTCGGCTCTAGCCTGAATAAGACCGGCACAGGCGACTCGTGCGCGCGCCAAGTTCTGTTGAGCTATGCCCAGCCGACCATTCACCACATCTAGAGCTTCCGATGACTGAGAAGCCCACTCCTTTTCCTGAGCGAGTTTTGCTTCCATTCTGCGGACCCTCGCTACATTCCCTTCATGCTCGGCCTGACACTTTATTTGAAGAGGAATAACCTCCTCCAAGACAGCTTTTCCACCATCCACCTCCTGCTGATGTGCTTGGAGGGATTTATTAAGGTCTTCCATCTATTCAGAAAACTGCGCAGTCAGGGAGTCATATTCAGCCTGGGCCAGGTCTTCAATGTTGCTTCGAGATAGCTGCAAATATTCGTTAGTGGGTTGCTCCAAACCATTAACTATCTGCTCCAGGGTATCAGCTCTTCCAGTGTCGTCGAAATCTCTGATCGCCACTATCGTGAACTGGGAGGACCTCCTCAGAGCCTCGAAACCTAGATTCTTCTCTAGCACCATCGATATCAATGTTTTCATAGTGGTGTAGAAGATACTAGTATACTGCTCAGTCAGCAGGGCTAGGTCCGAATGGACGCTGGGAGTGGCTGCAATATCAGCGAACCTCCCTCCAGGAACGACCGCAGATGACATTGCCACAGTCGTCGCCTCAACAGATGGTGCGACAAAAGAAGATGCGCCGACAACAGACGAAATAACCGGCGTACTCAAAGGAGGCATTGTCGCAATGACAGGCTCATCCTCCTCTTGAGACATCGGAACCATTTCGGGCGAGCCGGCACCCGAGAATGTCTCCTCTTCGAAGTCGGGCACCTCCAGGTCATCGCTAGGAGCTGAAACAAAGCCAAAAGGTGCGTCAACATTGCCCTCCCCGAAGACGTCTTCCCCTGAAAAGAAGACAAGAAAGTTAATATCCAAATGATGTTAATTTTTCTAAAAGGCGTAAAGACGACATTTACCCATGGCCAATGGTGTATATGTCACGTCTGCAGCCAGTACAGCTAAATCATTTCTTAATGATGCTAAACGAGCTGTCATACCTGGGGAAGGGGGTGTGCTAACCGACATCGACAGGTATTCTTCCGAGTCTTCATCCAGATCCAATCGAGGTTCATCAGATAGGATCTCGCTGGGTATACTTACAGACGCGGCAGGGGTTTCTCCCGTTGCCGGTCTGGATAAAGATATCCTTATTGGGCTCGACCTGGTAGGCGATCTCGTACCACTACCTGAAGCGGTAGTAGCGACAGCAGCCTCAAGCAGGAATTCTCTGGCACCGCCAGCCAGAACTGTAGAGGTTCCCTCTCTAAAAGGCGAGGAACCTCCAATCAGAGAATCATCCCCGACGGGGGAAATAGCAGGCTCACTTCTAGGAGCCTCATGGCCGGGAATCCTGAGAGAACGACTAACCACCTTCTTCTTCTTCTTGCGAGGGGAAGTCTCCTTCAGAACAGGAGCCCTTCGCTTACCAGAGACGACCAGAGGCCCTGCAGGCGGTGGTATGTCACCCCTCGGTACTGCCAACAGAGGCTCATCGGGATTGACGAAATCTTCACCCTCATCAGAGGAGACTGATGGGACATCGTCTCTTCCCGCGGACTTGGAGGAGGGCATCCTAAAACTTCCAAGCATGTCAAAATCGCGATGGAAGGTGTTGGTTGCCACATAAAACTGGGCATACGAGTGGAGGATACGCAGCTCCGTGGAGAGTGAAATGATGGGCACAGTAAAAGTTGCTTCAGTGCAGCCCATGATGAAGTATCGCCATCCTCTCGCTCCATCAATGAGTCCACCCCTGGACCTGAAGCTGGTAACGACGTTGCCCACATGCAATTGGTCATACCCAAACTGCCTGGCAAACCGACTAGGCAGGTAGGGCTCCAAGAAGCATTGGTCTTCACTTCTGTACAGTAGATGGGAAGGTCTAATGCAGACCAACCAATTAAAAGCCTCAGGAGAAAGAACGGTCGTCCCGTCGCCTATATCCTGAAGTCTGATCCCTTGTTGATTGAGATGTACGAAGGGGACAGTACAGAAGAGCTTCCAGCTGTGACTGAAATTCAGCGCCCGCCGACAGTCTAAAACTGTGGTCACGTTCCAGGAAGACTTCTTGTAATTCAGCAAGAAACTACCCCCCGAACTACTGCCGGAGCCGGGAGACATCACCCTGGGGTTATGGAGAATTAACCATCCCATCAAATACAGGTATGGTAATTCTACCCTGGGAAAGCTATCATGCCGAGTTTCATCGGCAAGCAGCCCAACAGTCATGGCCCTCAGGCCAGCTTGTATGCGGCACACCATGGCAGGGAGCAAGACCAGTCTTGCCCCGAACACCAGACACACTACAGGCCAT
Source organism: Iris macrosiphon (assembly GCA_036927795.1). Taxonomy (NCBI): domain Eukaryota; kingdom Viridiplantae; phylum Streptophyta; class Magnoliopsida; order Asparagales; family Iridaceae; genus Iris; species Iris macrosiphon. The sequence goes on from JAYESA010000010.1 coordinate 56,845,597, forward strand.
AAGGTGTTACGGTGAATGCGGTCCGCAGATGCAATGCCGGGTACCACCAGTCGGCGCAGCCATATGGAGAGGAAGCCAGCCAGTTGAGCTTCCTTGGACAGAGGCCTGCGGCAACGCCTCAAATAGCTGTAGGCCTTAGTGCCTGCAGGATATTTTCCTATCCCTTCGTAGAGAATCTGATCTGGAGCCCTAGCATCTTCCATGAGATCGTCGACTACCTGAGAACTAAGCATGCTCAGACAATTCAGAGGCTGATCCTTGCCCTCCAAGACTTTCTCTGACTTAGCAGCCCTGGCCCGGTGAAAGAAGAGGTAGGACGCCCATTTATTGGTGTGAGCCAGATCTGAAGGCTCATCATAAAAGGTGGTGCAAGCCAGGTAGTGACACATCAGCTCCTGGTATATTGCCACTACCCGAGGGTCTGAATCCCCCAGCTCCCGGTTTGTGGAAACATACTCTTCATAAGGAGTATCCCCCATTGGCAGTCTCGAGATCGCTGCCATCTCGTGGAGGGCCAATCCCAACTCCCCCAGCGGAGTGGCGAAAGTCCCAGTGAGCGAGATATATCGCTCCATCAAAGCCAAAAACAGGTTGGGGTTGAGAGGTAACCCAATACTGGTAGCGCTCACAGCCGCGAACAGACCGATGCTCTCCAGCTCCGTCTGAAAGTTCTTCAGGGCCCAGTCAGCTAAGCGAGCCCATCGAAGATTTGTTGGGGTGATCCACCCATTGTACCGAGGATTAACCTTGGGGTATACTCCTCCATGACCCATGAAGTTATTACAAAAAGTCGGTAATTGGACCGGCTAGAGCAGTAAACTGTCTTCACTCGGGACACTGCCCGGATACAAACCCCTGAACGGCATCACAGAGCCGGAAGGGCGGCTGACAAATGACCCTAGGCCAGATCCTTTCTGGTAAAATATCTTCCCCGGCCGGCCGTGAAGATCGGGAGTCAGCGTCCACGACATCCTCCTGGGATGTGTAGCATGGAAGAATGCCGAGATGGGATAGTCCCTCGGCATCTTGGGCAGATACATGACCAAGTCCCCGGCGGGGAAAACCCAGAGTTCTTTCTTGGGCTTCGTCTAGGACTGCTTGTCGATCATGTCACCAAAGAGAAAAGCCGGTTTTATATATTATGCCCCGTCTATGTACGTCAGGGGCTCTCCGTTGATCATGTTCAACAGCGTTCGCTCGCCTTGAGCCGATATCAGGATTCCCCTTCCTTCAGGATACTGGGGTCCGGAGATAGGAAATGTCACGTGGGACAAATCCTCCAGGTAGTTGGAATGCAGCATCCCGGCAGCAGAACCCATCACCTCAGTCAATGGAGATGCATGCAAGTTAACTACAAAGTGCAAGAAAACACGTCAGTTTCTGTACTAGATATTACAATCTTACAGCATATGCCAAGAGGCAACAGTCTGTGCTTTACGCCAAGACTGTAAAAACTTGATCATTTACGCTGGAATCCATTTCCTAAAGCGTAAAATTCAAGGTTGGCAGTATACCGTCTGTGTTTTACGCCAGACTGCCAAAATTCGAGTTATTACGCCAGAATTTTCATCCAGGAGCGTAAAACTCAAATTTTATACTATACGCCAAGTTTTTGACAGTCAAAGCTTTTACGCTCAACTGCAAAAATATGGAGTTTTTACGCTGACACATTAGAAATGTGGGCATAAAAGATGAAACATCTCTGTGCATCATCTTCCTCGAAGAGGCTATCAGCACAGAAGACGACCTAGCGCGGTCACGTACAACGTGTGCGAAGGATTTTCGTCGTTCTTTTCGTCCCAAAAGCTTTACCTTTAACTCCGGGTGCGCTGCTCGTCGGTGGGACACTTCGTTCAAAATAAAGCTCGCCTTGCCCGACGGAAGTCGCTCTCACTTGGGCAGAAGAGTGAGAAGAAGAGTCGGCCTTCTTTCCCTTAGAGGAGGAGATTGGTTTTGGTGCCATTGCTGAAAACTCTGAATGCTCGGAGAGGAAACGAAGGAGAGAACTCGAAGAGTCGAAGGCTTTCTTTTGCAAAAGACAGATGAAAAGTTTTTCTCAGAGAGCCTTGGGGTATATATAGAGTTCGGATGGACTCCTCGAATTCTGAACCAAACCCGACAATTAATATTCGGTTATGATTGGGTACTACGTCAGCCTATTACTCAGGGAAGGCGGACAGTCAGCGAATTCGAAAAGTTTTCGTGCAAAGCAGATTCGTGGTTCTACGCCAAGGAGCTTTCTACGCTCGGCAGCTACAGATCTACGGTTTTACGCTCAGGGACTGTAAGTCTATGGTTTTACGCCCTGATACTTTTATGCTCGGTAGCTTTTACGCTCGAGAGGCTACAAACCTACGACTTCACGCTCAGGAGCTACAAATCTATGATTTCACGCTCTGTGGCTTTTACGCTCAGAGGCAACAAATCCACAACTTCACGCTCGAAAGATTTTCTTTACAGCAGCTACAAATCTACAGTTTCTACGCCCGGATGCTTTTATGCTCAGCAGCTTTTACGCTCGAGAGGCTGCGAACTTATAATTTTATGCTCATCTACATTACAGATCTATGACTTTCCGCATATCTGAGAAATATGCAGGCCAGAGTATGCGTATATATATGAACAACTCCCAGGGCGGTCAATTACAAGGATTCACGCAGAGAATACTCCTTCTTGGCCCCAAAATATCCCAAGTACTCGAAGCATACAGAGTTCAACATTGAAAATGACTCTTCTTCTTGGGTCGATTGGAAGTTCACCCAGGATCCAGTCTGAATATTTCATCTACAGTTCAAGATGGCGACTCAGTTTTTGACAGCCATTTCTCGCCCTGTTCCAAGGGATTTTTGAGAAATCATTCTTGAAGATGATGGTCTGAACAAAATTTCTTCTTATCAGAAGTGACGGTTCAGAATTCTACGCAGCCCCCCATTCCAAACAGCAGGACAGTTCGAATACTCGACTTAAATGCTAAGCGGCTTTCTGCGCATCCTTAGTTATGCGTGAAAGACAGGACGGGACCCAATACTCTTTCTATCAGAGTCAGCGTAAAATTACCAGACGTGTCAAAGCTACACATATTCAGACTTCATCACAACAAAATATATGGCAATATAATCATATGCACAGAAGAAGACGATTTTATTAAATCATGATTACGTGTGAGGGAAATCCGGTCTATAGAGAGTTTTTCTTCATTTTCATGATTACATGTGAGGGAAATCCCGTCTACAAAGGATTTCCTCGTCGTCATCGGAAGGCCACCCCCAGAATCTGTTCTGCCAGGTTCTCGTATTGGTGGAGATCTTCTTCCGTCTTCTTCAGCAGTTAGTCGGTTTCTGCGACCGATTAACAAGAAAATGATTAATGGCGGGAGGATACAAAACTGGGTCTGCCTGAATTATTCAGAGCCCATCCTCCACACGCCATGACAGATTGAGTTGAGATATTTCTCTAACTCAATACTGGAAGACAGGGCTAGTTTGTCTGTCCTCGTCCACAAACAACGGGAGAAGATACAGCTTGCAAGCTGTGTGGTCTAATGGGACCCTTCCTCTCTCCTAGATGAACCGCCATATGAAGTTGCTGATTATCCCGAGCAAAGGAAGCTATGATATCCTTCCATGATCCATCGTTGCAGAGGACATTTGCTCGAAGACGCCTTCTTTTTTGGCTTCTTATATGCTGGAAGAATATGGTCTTCTTCTTCCTCAAGTCAACCCGACGAACTCCGGCAATCATCTTTGTGTGGTGAAGGGAATGTGGGAAGAACAGGTTAACACCTCAGCCTTTATATAGGCAAAAGAGAACACACCGAATCCCAATAAATCCCCAAGAATCCGCCAAAAAGTTAGCTTTGAAGAACGTGTCAGACTTGACCGTTTTATGCTTTATTCAAAGCGTTTCAAACTACGAGGAATTTGAAAGCTTTGAAGGGGGTCTTGTAGAAGCATGAAAAATACGCTGAAGAGTTATACGCAGCATTTTTGGTGCTGGACAGCGTAAAGATATGACTTCAGAAGCCATCGGCGTACAACAGAGCTTTTCCGCTAAGCACAGCATGAAATACAAGCTCAAGGACTATCCGCGTAATGCAGTATGTCCAGGCTGCTTCAGCGTAAAAAGGGTGCTATATCGCCTTTTTGGCGTAAAACTCATCCGCTTTTAATGCAGCATTGAAGTGTACGAGGAACGCTTCGTATTCCTCGAAATGAACCTGTCAAATCATGCAGTGAACCTGACGTCTGACTCCTGACAAAGAGTACTGCATGACTAACCAGACGACGGCTATGATGATGGCGCGGCACAGCGACCCAGACTGTCGTTTAGTGCCATTTCCTTGGCGTAAACTGCTTTTACGCATACAAAGGAATACGCTGCCTAGTTTTACACAGGCAGATGTGAGCTGTTTATGCTCCACAGAAGACAAACAGGCTGCCACGTCAAAAGCTGCTCTTCGTACAGGGCTCGAGGCACATCTCTGCATTTAATGCGCAGAATGGTACAGGGCTCGAGGCACGTCTCTGCATTTAATGCGTAGAATGGGATAGGGCTCGAGGCACGTCTCTGCATTTAATAGGCGGGATGGGGGCAGATCTCTGCATTTAATGCGAGAGATTTGATTAATGTCACCGAACTATCATCTAGTGACATCTCCTCAGCGTAAACTGCTTTTACGCATACAAAGGAATACGCTGCTTAGTTTTACACAGGCAGATGTGAGCTGTTTACGCTCCACAGAAGACAAACAGGCTGCTACGTCAAAAGCAGCTCTTTGTACAGGGCTCGAGGCACGTCTCTGCATTTAATGCGCAGAATGGTGGCAGATCTTCGAGACACGCCTCTGCATTTAATGCGCAGGATGATGACGGATCTCTGCATTTAATGCAAGAGATTTGATTATATCTCCAAAAGCCGTAATTTCGGCCAAGACGTCCACATCATCACTTTGGCACGTTACGTCATCAGGCTATTCTCAGCTATAGGAGCACGCTGAACGCTATCTCCTTGGAATACGCCAACTCGGCTTCTACGCCTACTCGGCTTCTATGCCGGTTTGATAACTCTTTGGCTTCTACGCCATAGTGACAGTTATTGGCTTCTACGCCAACCCCTTTTTTGTGAAGGATAACTACCTACGTGGCTTCTATGCCGTGATCTTCGCAGCAGTTATACACATTGTCTCTTAATGGGACACGCATCACACGCTCATTCAGGAGATCATTTATACGCGGGCAACGGTTATTGTAACCATCGCGTAAAAAGGTGCCATACTTTCTACTGCTCGGCTTCTACGCCGACTGAGTGGTCACTGTCACTAAAACTCTATAAATAGAGACCTCTATTGACAGAGGTCAAGGGTCAAAGACTTGAAGGTCGAAAAAAGGAGAGGTCGCGAGTTGAAGGGTCTTTGAGAGAGAAGAATCCAGAGCTCAGGCAAAGAGTAGCGATCGACGACTTTGGCATCGAGCATCCAACCTCTTTTTGCAACCTTCGAAGCTGCTTTCCGTCTTCTACGGCACTTCTTCATCATCGTGTGGTCCAAGGGACAAAGTGATCGACCGCAGATCAGACTCCTATAGCAATATTTACCCAGATTAAAAAATTGTACTTGACATCCTCGTATAGGATTAATTGTACTTCTTATTTGTAAGCCAAAGAGCGGGTTTCGTATAAACCTCGTCTTCCTTCTTTCGTTTATTATCAAACACAGTAGGAACACATAGCACGCAGTAAGTGTATCAGCACAGATACCAATAGTCGAGTCAAGTTACCAATCATTGGTAAATCACATGGGTTCTAGCATATTGTTAGGTCTAACATATGGTCACGTAGCTCACATACGTTAGCAATAATTAAAATCACACATGGAGTCACAAAATTTTCATAAAGCATTAAAACGAAACAAATTAATAAAACATGCACATAGGCCGTATGAGGATCAGGGACGCATAGAGTCAGTGCCGCATAGGACAGGTGCCGCATAGGAAGTTGGTCGCATATGGGTCGGTGCCGCTTGGGCTCAGGAAAAATACCACTACTTGGGACAAGTGTTGAGTGACGAGCATTTAATATGTGTCATAGAAGTGACTGAAGTGATGGATGTGACAAGCCATGAAGTACTAGAGAGAAAAGAAGAAAATCATAGAAATTTGTGCCTACGATTCAGAGTCATGCGTCCAAGGAATGGTGGCCGCATACTCTCCATGCTGCATAGGTCACACGGCTGCATATTGCTCTTTTGGACTTATCAAATTTCTCATTCTTTCAGCGAGTGAAACATAAGGAGTTCACGGATTAGCTCCAGAACACTTGTGTAATGACAGTCATGCATCCAATAAGATGGGCACATGCTAGTCAGTATGGCGCAAAGAGCTCAGGCTGCATAGCACTCATACCGCATAGCACTCTCTGCCACATAACTCGCTGACCGCATGCAAACTTCGTCTTCTCCAAACAGCAGGTTCGGCCATGGCAAAAACTTCAAAAATCCTAAAATTATTTTCTTCATAAAAACTTATTTTAATTCCGAATAAAGTGAACCAACAGCCAAAATGCTCGAAATGAAGTGCTCCATCAACCCCAAAAACTGGTTTTCTAAAATATCATATTTTAATAGATCAAAACCACCAAAAAACTCAAGGAACCCATGAAAATGCTAAACTTTAAATATAGATCTACTCAAATCCATCCATTAAAACCGAAAACTCCAAGTACTAAAAGTGTTTAGAATCATAATGTACACATATTAGACTAAAAAATACAAGAAAAGAGCAAGAATCAAAAATCAAGAGATTTTTCCATGTAGTGCAAGGTGTACTTACCTAAATGAAGAAAGGAAAAAAAATGAGAGAATGAGAAAAGAAAGAGAAAGAAGTTAACTTATGTATGCTAGGGTTGAGGTTTAGACCATGGGTTCACTCATGACCAAACCAACCCAACAATTAAACCATGAGTCTAATTAAACCAAAGAATTAGTCTATTCTCTATGACATGCAACCTAATTACCATACAAGCAACAAATAATATAAGCAGAAAAACTAATATATTCCAAATACGTATATCGGGAACATGGAGTGACAACGGTAGACCCTCATTATCACTTGTCATTTTCTCCCCAAAATACTGTCGGGTTTCGTCAACAGGTGCAATCAGAACCATATTACATGATTTGCTATTCTTGCCTTTCTGCCTTGCATTGGAACTTGAAGATGCTCTTATTGTCCCGTGTCTTGCAATAGGTCTAGATGAATCAACATGATCTCACCGTACGGAGTAGTGAGTGGTACTAACTCTTTTGCTTGATTGCGAGTTGGTGGGAGATTAATGATATGTAACCACCACTTTTCACCATAGGAGTAATTTGATAATTTTAAATATTTCTAATTATATTATATTATATTAGCGTTGCCTAGAATTAATTAGTGTTAGTATTAATGCTAGCTAATTAGAGTTAATTAACACTAGTTGTCATGGATAGAATATTTTCTTTTAGTTAGACTAGATTCCTTCCTAACTAGTTAGATTCTATTTATATTAATTTGAATTTCAAATTAGGAGGGAGAAGGGAAAATTAGTCATTTAACCAAACAACCAATTAGTCATGACATGTCATGCTCCTATTGGTAGATATTTCTAATTTAAATTTTCCCTCCAAAAGTCCCTACTTTCTTCCCAAGCAATGACTATTTAATTTATTTTATTCCCACCAATTCCTAGATCTAGAATTTGAATTCCCACACCAATACTCCACTAAATCCATTCATTCTTCTTCCATTGGAGAGTTAGGAGCTTGGAGCACAAGAGAAAGCATGAAGATGAGTCCAAGCAAGGAGGATCGTGTCCGCTTCGACTTCCTCGTGTCCAAATTCGAAGTTCTTCAAAGGACACCAACTTTGGGTAATTCTCTATTTTTTTTCCAATTTCAAGGCTATGAACCCCCATCGGACCTATAGAAACTCTCCCATGGGTGGAATTGTCACTCTATTGCCATATTTAGGTATTAGAAGCCTTAATTTTGGTATATCTAGGTTTTACTCATGTGGAATGTTGATTTTTGTAGCCAATTTGGTAGAACTCCGAATTGTGTCCACCAAGTATTTGTGTTGTATCCTCAATAGGACTTTTGATATCTATTTAGTTGTGTGATATTGTTCTTGTATCCACAATTGGATACGTAGAGGTCATGTCATGGTACGCCATGATACGCATGGTTAGAATTTGGTATTCCTATGTATCGGTGCTTCATTTGTGTCAAACTATATGTATTACTTTAGATCTAGCTATTCTAAGTTATATTTCTAGCATAATTCATCTATAATTATTGTTCCTTGTGTTTCTGGTATTGGTTTTATAGTGTATTTAATGTTGGGGCTTGGTACCATGGAGTATGGGTAGTGTACCATGGTACACTAGGTGTTTGATGTGTGTATCATGGTGGTGTGGATTGAGGTGTTAGTGTAGGTTATTGTATCATGGTATCTTACTTGTGTAGGTGTTTGGTATCATGAATATCAATGAGTATGAGTAGGTACTAATGATCTATGTGAGTGTAGATGAGTATTAAATAGATGGGGGTTGTGCACTTGCATATGTGTGATTTAATTCCAGAGAACTACAACCTGATTTGGGAAGTTGGTGTCAAGCATTTGTGTCATGGGAAGTTGGGATTCCTGCATTATGAATAGAAGCTCTTGGAGCTGTGTACAATAGTAGCAGCTTGTGCAGCAGCTGCACAAGCACTGCTCTGCAGTGCACTTGCTGCCCGATCTGCTGCTGTTCAGGCTTGACACCCTGCAGCAAGAGGAAAGGGGGCAGTACCTTGAGCTGCAACAGCAAGGTACAGGCCGTGCACGGTAGGGTGTGTAGGTTGAGTCCAACTCAGAGTATCTGTGCATACATGATCTGAGTGTGTCAGATATACACAGGGTTGGATACTGTGAGGTGCAGAGTTTATAGGTTCTGTTATTAGACAGGGTTGGATACTGTGAGGTGCAGAGTTTATAGGTTCTGTTATTAGAGTTTGGGTATATACTATTATGGAGAATTAGGAATGTGGTGGACAATGTAAACCTGAGTCATGTGTGGTGAGGTGCTTGTGTATTCTAGTGTAGGGGTGTATTTGTGCACCTATAGGTGCAACTGTGAGGAGAGTCTCAGAGAGTGAGTATTAGTTTCATTGTGTCAACAAGTGTGTGTTGAGATAAGTGTGTGTGTGCATCATCTGTGTTAGTGTCCTAGTGTCTAAGGTGAGTTGAGTAGGGCTAGGTAGCAGCAGTTTGTACACTTGGTGCAGAATGAGAAATCAGTGTATGTGTTTATAATGTGTTAGAGTGCAGTTTTTGTCCATGGGTACATGTGAATTGCAGCAATATAGAGTTTGCAGGAAGCTCCCACAACCACAATTGGTGTGACTGGGTGTAAGGATGCAGGAATTTACTCAGATTAGTGTGAGTGAGGAATTTATATGGAGTATCAGATATTGTACTTAGGTGCAGGTGCACTGAACCTAGGTGAGTATATTGTGCTCTCAAGTGTGAAATCTATTTAGTATGTGCAGGAATAGTGGATATGTGTATATGTGTTGTGTATCAAGAGTTTAGGGAATGGCAGGATATGGTTGTGTTCATATGTGCTAGTGTCCTAAGTTATTCAGTGTGTGCTCTAGTGTCAAGAGTGCAAACAGAACACAAGGTAGTGAAGTGTAGTAGTGAATGTGAATATTGTTGATATGGTATGTTGGGTGTTGATATGGTATGTTGGGTGTCATATTTAAGTATAGTATAAGCACATGGGAATATCCTGAGGACATATTTGGGATGCCAGAATATGTCATAGGATATTCCATTATGAGATTATTGTCATAATGATTGAGATCATTGTATTAATGACTGTAAGGCTATATAATGCCAATGAGACAATCAATAAAAAAATAAACTAATTTCTACATGGTATCAGAGCCAAGTTTCTACAAACCCTAGCCATCACCAAGCTTCCACAAACCCACAGGAGGATTTTCTAGATCTCCTCCACCGAACTCTTCCACGTCCCCCTTCTCTTCTCTGCCCTTCGCAGGCCGCCCTTCGTTGTTGCTGCCCCGTCCCGCTACTGCTGCGGCTACTACTGCTGCTGCGACTGCTGCTGCTGCGACGGCGGCTGTGACATGCGTGCTGCCCAGCACGAGACAACGCCTAATAGGGATGCCTAGATCTGAAAAAAGGGGGGACATGTTCGGATCTAGGAGCGGACGACGAGGACGAGCGTGAGTCGTGGAGCGGACGTGACGTGATTGGATAGACGACGATGTCGATGGAGGAGATCATCAAGAAGCTAGATTCTGCAGAGGTGGCGACGTTGATGAAGTTGTTGACAATGTCGGCTGGTGAGAACACGACACGAACATCGCCGGAGTTGAAGCTTCCCTCCATCGATAACACAGGATCTAAGGGAGAGCCCTGGCAGCATAACCGGCAGTGCTACAACTGTGGGGAGATGGGTCATCATCGGTATGCTTGTACCAAACCACCTAGGGAGGGAGATTCAGGTGGTGGACAAGGACCGTTCGGCGGACGAGGATATAATGGAAGACGTGGTCGTGGTCGAGGGGGTAGACGAGGCGGCCGAGGAGGTTATCGGGCGAACCTCCTGATATCAGAAGGGAACGGAGAAGCTGATGGCACCTTTACTGTGGAGGACCAGGCACTGGGAGACATGAGGAGTAGAACAGAGGAGGCGTCCACCTCATTCTTTGTTAGGGGCAACGCTGCCATGTATGCCCATCCATCAGAAGACTGGATTATCGACTCGGGAGCATCTCGGCATGTGACGGGGAATGCTAGTGAGTTTTCTTCCTACACTCACCTAGCATCAGCAGACAGCATTCAGAAAGCTGATGGCACTTTCCAGCCAGTGGTCGGTAAGGGTACTGTTAATTGTACAGGTTCAGTAAGATTATCCAATGTTTTACATGCTCCATCCTTTCCAGTCAGTCTCTTGTCCATTAGTTCTATAATCCTCCAACTTAAATGCATTGTTTCTTTTGATATTCCTAAGGTGACCTTCCAGGAGAAAGGGACAGGACGAAGACTTGGGACTGGAACTTGGCATGAGGGACTGTGGTACCTAGATCGAGAAGGACTGGACTCAGCATTGGTATCTATGGCAGAGAAGGCTGGCATGGAAGGACTGCAGCAGAGGACTGAGGATACCTTGATACTCCATCATCGGAGGATGGGACATTCTTCCTTTGATACTCTAAGTAAGTTGTATCCAGAGATTTATGCAAAAACAAATAAAGAGAAATTAGTATGTGATGCGTGCGAGTTAGGAAAACTTACTAGGAGCTCATATGTTGGCACGGGTCATAGGAGCACTTTTGCTTTTGAGGTAGTACATTCTGATGTCTGGGGTCCATGTGCTACTAACACTATGAATGGTTATAAGTACTTTGTTTCTTTCATTGAGTATGCCTCTCGTGTTACCTGGTTATATTTGATGAAAAATAAGAATGATGTACCCGCTTGTTTTCGGGATTTCTATAAGCATGTCCAGACTCAGTACAAAGCAGTTGTGAAGGTACTGAGGTCTGACAATGGAACGGAGTATACCAACAGGACGCTTGCAGAATACTTGTCAGCACACGGAATACAGCATCAGACCACCTGTGCATACACACCAGCACAAAATGGAGTTGCAGAAAGGAAAAACAGACACCTTCTGGAGGTCGCAAGAAGTATGATGATCGACATGAATGTCCCACAGAGTCTGTGGGGGCATGTAGTGTTGACAGCAGCTCAACTCATCAACAGGATGCCCTCGAAGGTCCTCTGATGGAAGTCCCCATGTGAGGTATTGCAAGGCAATAATAGTGGGATACTCCCACTTAAGGTGTTTGGGTGTGTGTGTTTTGTGAAGGACAACAGGCCATCAGTTGGGAAACTTGACCCTAGAGCGGTCAAATGCATCTTCGTAGGCTACTCGGCGACCCAGAAGGGGTATGTGTGCTGGAGTCCAGTAGAGAAGAAGAAGTTTGTCAGTATGGATGTCCACTTTCGGGAGCATGAGCCATATTACCGCCAGGACGGAACTTCACACAACACGCCTAATACTGCCAGTATTAGGCGAGAGGGGGAGATGGAGAACTTGGTGGTAACCGATTTAGAAGTTTGGCATGGAGGCACGGAGAAGGGACAAGAAGATAAAGGTGTTAGGCCTACGGCTCAGGGAGAGTTACTTACCTACAGCAGGAGAGAGAAGCAAACTGCAGGACCAGTACCGACAGTGCCAGTGCCAAGTCCCTTGCCTGCGTTCGTCCCAACTCCTGAGGCACTGACACCAACCCCCCTTCAGGTGATACCCCCTCATTCACAAGATATTATTTCTCCTACTTCTACTCCTCCCACACCACTATCTGTACGGAGGACCACTCGCAGCAATGCAGGAAATCCTCCAAACAGATATGGTTGGGATATTGCTCAGTTTGTTTCTTATTACCATATCTCTTCTTCTCATGGAGCATTTATAGCATCTTTGGATAGTATTACTGTACCTAACAATTGGCAGGTTGCCAAGAACGATCCAAAGTGGAAAGCGGCAATGCACGAGGAGTTGGGAGCTCTGGAGAAGAACCACACTTGGGAGCTTGTGAGACTGCCAGAGGGGAAGAGAGCAGTTGGATGCAAGTGGGTCTTTACCGTGAAGCAGAACCCAGATGGACAGGTTGAGCGCTACAAAGCTCGACTAGTAGCCAAAGGATACAGTCAGACGTACGGCATCGACTATGACGAGACCTTTGCACCAGTTGCAAAGATGAGCACTGTCAGGACTCTGATTTCTCTGGCAGCGAATGGTGGATGGAAGCTACACCAACTGGATGTGAAGAATGCGTTTCTTCATGGAGATCTAGTAGAGGAGGTGTACATGGAGATACCACCAGGATTTGGCACCAATCAGACAGTGGGCAAGGTCTGCAGGTTGAAGAAGTCCCTCTATGGACTGAAGCAGTCTCCTCGAGCGTGGTTTGACAGATTCAGAAGGGCGATGATAGGGATGGGATATCAGCAGATTAATGCTGATCATACTGTGTTCTTCCGTCGGAGTGGAGGCCACATCACCATGCTTGCGGTGTATGTGGATGATATGATTATCACAGGAGATGATGAGCAGGAGATCGCCCAACTCAAAGGAAAGCTTGGCAAAGAATTCGAGGTGAAGGATCTCGGCCTTCTTCGGTACTTCCTTGAGATTGAGATTGCTCGAGAAGCAGAGGGGATTGTTCTCTCTCAAAGGAAGTATGCACTGGACCTTCTCACAGAAACTGGGATGTTGGGGTGCAAACCTGCAGCGACACCAATAGATCAGAGGTTCAAGATTGATGCTGAGGCTGGAGAACCAGTTGATCGGGACAGATACTAGAGACTGGTTGGCAAGTTGATCTATTTGAGCCACACACGTCCTGATATCTGCTTTGCAGTAAGTGTGGTGATCCGCTACATGCATGACCCACGGAAGGGTCATATGGATGCAGTGTACCAGATTCTGAGGTACTTGAAAGGTGCTCCCGGGAAGGGACTAATATTCAGGAAGAACAATCACGTGAGCATCGAGGGCTACTGTGATTCTGACTGGGCTAGTTGTGCTGATGACAGGAGGTCTACCTCGGGATATTGCATATTTTTAGGAGGTAACTTGGTCTCCTGGAGGAGTAAGAAGCAGTCTGTGGTGGCCAGATCGACAGCTGAAGCAGAGTACAGAGCTAAGGCCTTGGGAGTTGCAGAGCTGCTATGGTTGAAGAATATGCTGGTGGAGCTGAAGCTGGATCAAGGAACCAAGATGAAGCTGTGGTGTGACAATCAGTCAGCTATTAGTATCGCCAACAATCCAGTACAGCATGACAGGACCAAACACATCGAGATTGATAGATTCTTCATCAAAGAGAAGTTGGATAGGGGATTACTGGAGCTTGGCCATGTTCCAACCAGGGATCAAGTAGCAGATGGACTAACCAAGGGACTCGCCTCAGTGAGCATGATTAGAGGATGTGACAAGATGGGCTTAGTGAATATCTTTCACCCATCTTGAGGGGGAGTGTTGATATGGTATGTTGGGTGTTGATATGGTATGTTGGGTGTCATATTTAAGTATAGTATAAGCACATGGGAATATCCTGAGGACATATTTGGGATGCCAGAATATGTCACAGGATATTCCATTATGAGATTATTGTCATAATGATTGAGATCATTGTATTAATGACTGTAAGGCTATATAATGCCAATGAGACAATCAATAAAAAAATAAACTAATTTCTACAAATATTTATGTGTATCAGTTGGTTGGATACCTGAGTATCAGATGGTATATATATATATATATATATATATATATATATGGGTGTACTTGAGTGATGAGTAACAGTAGGATGTGTATGATATAAATATGGGAAGTGTAATAGAGGGGACTGCAGTAGCAAGCAGCCCGAGTGCACCTGTTCCCCGAGTGCAGACCCTACACTGCATTCAAGTGCAGAATCTGATAAGCAGCTACAACTCAACAATAGGAGCAACCACAATAGCTGCAGATTGGAGGCAGCAAGCTCAGGTAGTGTGGGTTAAGTGTGATATGAGGAGAGTGTCGCAAGGGAAATCTGTGCAAGTACATGAACCTTGGATTAGAGTGTGGCATGTATATAGTGTAGTCAGGTATATAAGGCAGCCAAGAGTTATCATAGGAAGAGTATCAGGTTAGGAGATGTACTGTAGGGTATCAATCCCTACATGAGAGTGTGTTAATATAAGTGTAATACCTAGTGTCTTATATCTATATAAAGATATGCTAGTAATGAGTTTATGGTTAAGTGAGTGGGTACCAACTGAGTATATCATGTGTGTGTGTGGGTATGTAGGATATGTTAAAATTGGCTGTTAACTACAATGTGTATTAGGTTGGAGGGTAGGCAGCAGGTTAGGATATATATATTAGAACTAGTGTCCATAGTATTAAGTGTAAGAGTGGTACTTTAGTGTAGCTAGTATCAGTAAACTATAGATATCTATATGGATACATGGATATGTAGGTAGTTAGTATATTTAACTTAAGCATAACCATATAAATACATAAATAGATATAAGTTATATATCATACCAAGTAGGTATTAGAGAACCAATCCAAGCTACCTAGTTTAACCAGATTGACCTATAATTGACTTAGAAACCTAAATTAGAACTAGTTAAGCTTGTTTATTATTCCAAATCACCTATTTAACATAAAAATTCATATATAGGTGTTTGAGACTCCAGTTCAGACACTATTTGGTATTTTTAGCTCAAGACCACAGGCGAGTACATTCTCTGATAGTTTTCTTTATTTGATAATTACTATGATTCATGTTTATAGTATTGTTTTACTTATTTCTTAACACTATGGATACATGGAGTAGTATTTATGGATTCATCTTTGAGATACATAGTTTATATTTGCTGGCCCATCAGGACTCTTTTACTGGCATCACCCTTATCAGGACTCTTACTGGCATCACTTATATTTTGGCTGGCTTTATAATGATCTAAGTATTTTGGCCTGGAACTATTAGTAGTAGTCGGACGGATAAATACCTTAGTAGACATGTAAACATTTCCAAAATCTGGAACAACTCCCTCAGGTCTATTCTGGAATGATAGTACTCGCACATTTCACGTGCGGGGTACCGTACATTACCCCATAGCCGTTTGCATGTCGAAAGTGGTATTTCAACACACTAGTTAGGTGCAGTCTTACTGTTTTACTCTATACTTACTGATTTTACTTTATACTTGCTGGATATATAACATACATACTTTGCTACTGCTCTCACTTATATAACTTGTCTTTACTGCAATACTCATCTGTTCGCTCTATTTACTTTCCTTGTTTCTATCCTTATTTGTTTCACTCTATTAATGTACTATGATTCATTACTTATCTTCTTATTATGTATTACTTTACTAATACTGTTTTATAGACTTTATCATTTAATTGGAATTGCTATTGGGTTGTACTCGTTCCATCCTGACTGGATAATATTTTTAAGGGACTGTCTCGAGTAGTGGTGTCCTACTTTTTATGGACCCCAGGTGGTTGAGGGTGCAGATTTGGATCGTGTAGCTCAGGCGTAGCTTGGGGTGATTGCCGGGAGGTCTAGCCGGAATCATTAGTTACCTTAGTTCCTTATTAGTATTTTGGTACTTGATCTGTCTTCGGCAACTACTTGAGACTTGAGATGTTGTATTGGATTTTAGATTACTGTCTAGACTTGTTAGAACTTGTGATTTTGATTTCATCTCTTTATATCATATCGTGCCTTTTTCTTTAGTTTTGTGAGTGAGTATGTTATTATTATATATCATTGTATTCCTTATGAAGTTAGATATTATTGTGTGATATTGTTAGTTATATATAGATGACCAAGACAGCGTTCTACGGCCGATGCTACGGAGTAGGCTGGATGTACCACTTACTCTTGCCCGAATATCCGGGTGCAGGTCGTGACACGATCTCCATGGTTGTCTTAGAAATTGGGATAACACCATCTTGGACCTCCGTCACTAGGAAGTCGCCAAATTGTAATGACACCATATTGGCAGAGACCATCTTATCATCATAATGCAATGTAATAGCCTTAGATATATTAGTTGTTGGATGCATTTCTTCAATATGTGGAAATTCTTAGTGGGATGATGCACAAATCGATGGAACATGCAATACTTCGGATCGCTAGTCCGATCTACTTTTTTAGGCTGTCTGATGTCGGGCAATTTTGATCTTGTTGCTCTTCATCAGAATGTTGAAGATATCAATGATGTCTTCATCGTCGAAGGAGAATGTCTCCTCAGTAGTTTTCTCTTCTGGAGGTTTCTATTTGGATGGGGCTGCGCCTTTGCATATATTCACAGCAAGGGCCTCCCACTCTTTTTTGTTGTGACTGTTGTTGTTGTTGTTATTTTGAGGATGCTTGCCTCTGTCAACTGAACTAGGCAGCTTGATCCCGAGCAAAGGGATGTTGCCTGCATTTTACTCAGCAATGTCAGCACTCGAAATAAATGATGAAAACTCCTCTTACTGCACTGTACATATACATATTTTCAATACGGGCGACAAATTACGTCTGCAAGTATCCATAAGTACAAGCTTAGGAATACCAGGAGGCATCTTCAAAGCTTCCCGTCTGAAGCGCTCTATGGATGCATGAGAGGAATCATTTTCCCTTTGTCGATGAGGATTCATACGATCATATCTATTCCACCATCATAAAATCGAAAAAGAAAAAGTCCCCGGAGGTAGTCAAACGACGCGATGCAGTTGTCCGACAGACTGCAGAACCATTCGTAAGCTAAATCGGTTAATGACCCGACTAATATCTTGGTCAGTAGAGCATCATCCCGAGGTAGATGTACCGTTATAGATTCAAAATAGTTCCTGCTCTGCATCATAACGTGGATGTCTATGACCGTGACCTCAAGGGTGTTGAGACATTGGTCAGTGTTTTCGGATGTAGTGGCATCGGCTCATCACCGATTGCATACACACTAACTTCCTTATGGAGTGAGGGAGTACTCGATTGGACTATGTAGTTAGAATCTACACTATTCGTTTCGGATCCAAGAGGTACACTACCCCCAGCAAATTTTGCATTGATGTCTGCTTCAAATTCCAAAGAATGATTACTCCTCATCAGGGATACCTTATTTTGAGAGAGTTTCCTTCTTCGGGAACGAGTATTTTGGTACACTCCTTCAAAATATTCAACGAGTTGGTCAAATATTCGTTGGCTGGTTGAAGACGTGGAGGTGCTTCATCTTGAACGCCTTCCACTGTGGGGGAGCCTCGATGCCATGTAGACAGAGGCAATGGACAACTCTCGTAATCTTGTTATTCACTCTATCTTTTAGAACGTTGTCTAGTTGGCGAAGTCTAGTACAATCGGTCAAACACAGACTATTTTATGGATAATTCAATTACCTTTGAACAACATCAATTGATTACAATATTGTGACAATGTTGCTCATTTGGAAGCGCCATTGTAGAAACATAAGTTTTCCTCATTTTACGCTTCTGAGTAAGTACATTGCGCAAATCAGAAGGAGGAAGGAAAGAAGGAGAATGCGGCATATTCTGCCTCTATATATTACGTGCACATAACTTTGTGCAAGGTATTGAGCACCGAGCATACAAATGGGAGCATCAAGTTGAGTTGTGTATAGTTTACCATCTTCTGCACGCATAATTCTTATTTGCGGCTAAGAATCTTTTCCTACTGGTTTCATTTTTACGCATGAGGAGAAATCAGGACATGGGACCTTGGGATTCCCCATCCTTAGGTCATGATTGTTAGAAGAATTTGCGCTCTAATTCTTATTTCTCCAAGAACTATTTTGGGCTGCACCGCCCATGCTTGGGTTGCTTTGCGCGCTGCGCTGAACATGCAGAGGCTTGATTTCTTGGGCGTGAGCAACCCTCTTGGCATCGTATTGAATTCATTTGCCAAGAAAATGTCGGCTAACACCAAGTTTGCTATTGCGAGAGTTTCACAATTTTCTTCCCCTGACCGGCACACTAGCGCGACTAAGGGTGTTGGCAACCGAGGCATGGACTGGAGGTAGCGGGGCAGGTTTGTCAACGAGTTGCTCCTAGTTGGTGGAATACATCACGCTATTTCCCTTGTCATCAACGACATTGGGATAAGAAGAGAAAGGCTTTGGTTGCCAAGTCCTTCGGATCTTTTTTGGCTTCACCTTCGATGAGAGACTAGAACGTCCTCCATAAAATATTTCTTTATATGCTTGTTGGTCGAACTCGACGACCAACGTCTTTTGCGTTGTACCGATCAACGATGTGTTTAGTTGAGCTACAACCTTCTCGTCTGTGGAAAATGTTGTCCCCAGCAAAGTTGTTATTTTGTTTGCCATGAACAAAAGTTTTATAAACTTTTATTGCAAACTTCAATAAAGAGTAGAAAAAGTCCTAAAAAAGAATCTAAGTACAAAATTCTGAGAAAATAGTAGCTATGGAGATCTGATCGACAGTCGATCACTTTACTCCTTGGACCACTAGACACCCGAAGAAGAAATGCACAAACACTCGATCACTGAAGAATTTGACAACAATAAGGATATGGCACGTAGCACTACGCATATGTCCTCTTGGAATAGCACTGATTCCAATATTTATAGCCCTTTAGCACGTGAAACAATTATTTGAGCATTTGCATACAAAATGAACAATTTACAGTATGTTTGTTATTTTATACATGCATATATGTATAACTGCTACCCATGTTATGCTAGTGCGTGCATAAATAAATGTCAGCTTGACACGTGGCCGCCTGTACGAGAAAGTATTTGGTCGTGGTGACAACTATTTGTATACGTTTCTTGAGAATTTCAGCATTAAATACACGTAATCCCTTCAAATTCATAACTGCCTATTTCAGTTAAAAATAAACAAATATGCGCATATTTCTTTCTTAATAAAGAGAAACATGAAAATGCGCGCACTTTTTATGCTGGTTAGGCTGCCACATAATTTCTTTTCTCGGGAAAAGAATAGAGGGTCATAATTATCCTGACGTCATGGACACGATTGTCTCGAATTCTACGAGATTCATCAACCATCGGGCACATTCTCTAATGGACGTAAAGACTTGCGTACTTTCTGTCGAAGAAAGGCACTTTTGCGTACTTTTGTTGAGGAGAGACAACCTGTGTGTACTTTTTGTTTAGAAGAGACACTTATGTATACTTTTTGTTGAGAAGTGACAACATGTTCGTACTTTTTGGATCTTATAGTCGTCAGGCTGCCACACTGCCACATAGTAGTAATCATCACCCTGTTGTCAGGGATTTGATGGCACCGACTGCAGTTCCTCGTACACTGTGGAAAAAATATTAGGTGTCTATAACGTCTCTCAATAACAGTATGTCACGAAGTGGATGAGTTGAGAAAAGTATGCAGCTCTCATTTTGAGACAAGAAAGTGTGCCACTTCTCTTTGCGTTGAGAAAGTACCCGATACTCCTATCTGGTTGGAAAAGTCCGCCTCTTGTCTATAAAGTTTATTGCACATTTTTCTATGCTTCTACAATATAGTTTATTAAGATATGACTTCTTGACCTCTTGATCTTATCAGTTCTTAAAATCATAACTCATTTCTCCTTCCTTGTCAGATTTTATATATATTTTTCACAATTTTCCAACATTCTTGAATTTCTTTAATCTCCTTATTTCATCCATATCTCATTGATTTAGAATCTCGAATTATATTATTATTTCTCCCCCTAATTTCCTTATCAGGAGTATCTCCATTTTCGGTAATTGTCTTCTCTCTAAATGTCCATATATACATTACTTATTATGTTCATTTGATTTCCTATAACATAATATTTTAATTGGATTTTTTGTGATTGAATCTCCTGTAAAGGAATATTTATTTATTTGTGTCAAGAACCCAAAAATTGAATCGTGAAAAGAGAAGTTGTTGTAGCCATCCGGACTGGCGAGGTACATATTCTCGAAACATGATTCAGGAATTTAATAAAATTTTGGGAATCAAGACATAATTTTTCCGTAATAGATTTCAAAATTTGATATTTATATTTTGATTTCGTTTTACCTTTTTTTAGATTTGAAAAACCTTGACCTGAATAATTTAAAATGACATATAGTACTTTTGATAATATAGATATATGAGTTTATCTTATGTTATAATATTATCCATTAGTTTTGATATTATGATAAAGTAATGCTGATGATATTTAGAAAACTTGATATTAAGTATTGATTTTGAATGTGTTTTGGATTATTAAGAATTCTAACATGTAAGGCTACTTCAAAATCTCGATTCCTTCTCATTCTATGGATATTAATGGTGCGGTTGCAAATGCTGCAGCCATAAATTCTGATAGTGAAGCAGTATCTTGATTGCAGCCATATGCAAAATGGCGAAGAACAAGATTACTATATCACGTCAAAAATAAGAAATGAGGAATATGATTTTGATTTTGTAGAACATACATGGTTATGGTATCTAACAATTTTATTGATTCTATGGAATATCAAGATCATTGATGGTTTCAAATATTTTCATATTATCTCTATGTTCATAAAGTTTTTGATAATTATATGATTTTGAAAATATTTTGTTTGAAAATAGATTACTACTTAATCTCCGTAAGGTGGTTAGAATATCTCGTTTATCTCTAATATTTGTTTTGAAAATCTTATCTTTAAAATTTTAAGTTTCGAGGAAGAGATTTTTGTAAGGTAGATAGAGGGTAATAACCATTACTAAAATAATGCTTTTATTATTATATTCTCGTTTCACTAAAATTTTGTAAAGGATAAAATTCTTATTTTGGAATACGATATATATATATATATATATATATATATGTATATGTTTGGTTATGTATATTAAGTTCTTCTCTAAATATCCACATAATTCTTCTCCATACTTAGTTTTAAATTTTCTTTTAGGAAGGGTTATAATTTAAGGTCTTTAACTAAATATATTTTATATGCAAATAGACCTTAGGATATTAATGCAAATTGTAAAAATTTACCATGACACCTATACTAACACGTGGCATAATACATGGACTTGGGGGGCATTTTAGACCTTTTATACTTCTTCCTAATCATTATGTAATTTGAAAAAAATAAAATAAAAAGAGAAATAGAGAGAGAGAAAGAGAGAGAGAGAGAGTGTGTGAGAGATAATCTCTCTCTCTCTCTCTCTCCTCTTCTCCACACCTCTCCTCTCTCTCGAACTCACCCTCCCTCACCCGTAACTCTCTCTCCCTCTTGGTCTCTCCCACTCTCCATCTCACATCCATTATCCTCTATCTCACCTCCCTCTCTCAGCCTCACCCGCGCCTGCCGCTCCGGCTGGCCGACCATCCCTTCACCTCAATCACCACCACTTCCATCACAATCTTCATCATCCATCACCATTTTCACCGAAACCCAAACCCTTTCTCCAAAAGAAAAAGAAAAATAAAAGAAAAATAAAAATAAAAATAAAAATAAAAATAAAAATAAAAATAAAAATAAAAGAGAGAAGAAAGAAGAAAGAAATTGAAAAGAAGAAGATGATAAAGAAGAAGTTGGAGAAGGAGATCCAAAAGCCTAATCCCCAATTTTTCCCCAAGGCATGCCCTCCTTTCCTCTTCCAAAATTTTATTTCAAAATTTTAGATCTAGAAATTTGTATATATATAATTAGGGATTTAAATTTCTTAATTTATGGAATGGTAATATTGATGCTCATAAATCCATAATATGTGTAGTTGAATGATACGGACATGAGAACTAGATACGGAATGACATCTAGATACAATTAGATTTATAAATTGTGAAATAGTTTATATTTGTTCACATAACTAGCTAGTGGTTGGATGTCTATGAATTTAATTTCTTATGGAAACAAATGTGTAACCATGAATTAAAATACATATATGTCAGTATACATTTAGAACTGTAATAAGGTTGGAACCAATAAGTACTTGTCATGATACCTATAATCATCTAAAACACAAATATATTTTACTTGTTAGTTCTCTAACTAGGTATACTTCTATATATGTAAAGGTTGGACTATGTGTAAGTGTATATCTTAACTCGTCATTGAATAATAAGTAGTTTAATATAGACATGATGTTTGGTATTTATATAAATGTGCTCATAGGTACACAATCTAAGCATGCGTAAGATTGGACTAAAACTAGCCTAGTCGAGTATAGAAAATTCATAACGAGTTTACCCAGTGTGGGACTGGAACTGACTGATAGCATTTGACAATTTAGAAATATGGTGTCACGACCCGCACCCGGTTATTCGGGCACGAGTACGTGGGCACGTCCAGCCTACGCCGCAGAATCGGCGGTAGTAAGCTGTCTAGGTCAATCCACACTTAACTAAACTAGCTCATTCACAATTAACATAAGCAAGATAATAATGAGAATGGAAACTTAAGATTGCAACTGAAATAAATGTGACAATAGATTCAAATGTTTAGTACAGAAATTCAGAATAAAATCGGGGACAAACCCGATTAATAAGATAAGAAATGGAAATAAAAGATAGCTACTGCTAGCTACTCTGCAGCAGGGGTCTCCTGGGTAGGATCTGGCTCCTCATAGGTATCATCTGTACCCTCATAGGGACCATAATGTGTAGGGGCAAGGTCCTCATCATGGCCTAAACAACGGATCCAGTCAGGAAAGGAGCAAAGTACACAATGCACAACAAGATTAAACTAAATATTTATGACAATTAAACTGAGTATCATATTGGGAAAATTGCATGAAGGAAATATCAACAACTCAGAGTTTAATGCTATAAACAGGAATATGAGAAAGCAGGAAATAAAGTGAGACAGGAAATGAAACTACAACAGTCAGTAAGAACTATAACAAGACTAGAACTATCTGTATGAAACAAATATGAGACAAGAACAGTAAGTGTCGATGAAGCAAATGATGACCAACTACAATCACTAACAGTGTTTTGAGAAAGGTAGCGTCCCGTGGCCGGTTGGGGTTGGAGGCAATATGTGTTCTAGTGAACACGGTGCGGCGTCAGTCCAGTGAGGTTGGACTTCAGCTATCCACAATGAGGCAATAAGGGGGCTTTGACCACGGGTGCTAACTTTACTCCCCAGTTCCCAAGGCAATAATCAATGAGTCAATGAGTCAATCAATCAGTCAATCAGTCGGTTCCGTGAATCAAGTGTCGTCACAATATAAAGATTAACTTAAAGTGCAGGTACTTGCCTCTTGTTTGGATCCGATTAATTATTCTCGGGGAAGTTTCCAGAGATGAGTCCAAAAGCTGAAATAGACATTACCATCATGCTCAGAAGATATCAAATAGCTAGAAATGCCTGTCCTTGGGTCCAATTTGGAGACAAGGGCAAAAACGGCAGTTTCGAGTCAAAACGGGGTCCGCCGGTGGGCCCGTTTTGCACCGAAAAACGTGTCCGGGTCAACGGTCTCCAAATTCACCAAACTTAGTGTCAACAGGTCAGGAACGATGATACGAACCCAACGGAACTTCCAGAATTGGATTCCGATGAGCCGATCACCAAATCGCCCGTCGAGCGGGGTGAAACAGGGTCTGGTTTTCCTGTTTTTGGATCGCGGTGTGCGATCACCACAGGACGCGATGTCCCGAACAGTTTGTCCGGACACCGAGAGGGTCCTACAGGCTTCACAACGCAATTTGCGGAATCGAAAAAGGAGCTACGAGGCGAAAGTTACGCATACCTGAAGGGGACCCGAAAATCAGGGTCGAATCGTGTCCGACACGTGTCGGACACGCGGATCGAATTAGGGTTAGGGTTTACTGTGCTGGGCTTCTCGCCGGAGGACGGCGGCTGGGCGGCCAGGCAACGGCGGAGGGGAGGGGCAGCGGGCCACGCGGCTGACGGCGGCGGAGTCCGGGCACGCGGCGGCTCTCGGCTGCTGCTGCGGCGTCGGGTCGAGCTCTGGGAGGGCGGAGCTGCGCGGCGAGGCGCTGGGAGGAAGAAGGGGGCGGCGCGGAGGGCTCGTCGTGGCGGTGGGGGGTCGTGGCGGTGGTCGGCACGGCGAGGGCGGCGGCGTCGTGGGTCGGAGCGGTGGCGCTGGGTGGCTGGAGCGTGGAGGGGGAGAGGAGAGGGAGGCCTAGGGTTTTATAGGTGGCCGGGCGGTGGTCGTGGCCGAGGATGGCGGGGAGAGGGGCGGAGAAGGCGGTGAGGGGCCGGCCGGAGCGGGCGGCGCTCGACGCGGCGGAGGACGCGGTCAGCAACGTGGGGGAGAGGGGCCGGGTTGCGGGCACGGGTCGGGTTCGGTCAGCGGATCCGACCCGACCCGCTAAGGCTGGGTCTGGGCCGGGTCGCATGGGGTTGGGCCGGGCCGGTTCAGGGTTTAAAAGAAAATAATAATAATATATTTAAAATCAGAAATTAATTAATAATTAATTAATTAAATAAATAAATACTTTTAGGTAATTTAAAATAGGTCCGGGGTCCGATAAATTCCAGAAAAATTGCCCTAAGCTCAGTTTTTCATTTTACATCCAAAAATATTATTTCCATAATATTTTAATATTGTTTATTAACAAATAAAAATCATTTAATAATTAAAACCTTGATTTTAATTACAGAAAAATTCCCAGAAAATTTCAGAAAATTGCGGAAAATCCCAATTTAAAATTCTTGTAAAATCTGGGGGTTTACAATCTACCCAACTTATAAAAATTTCGTCCTCGAAATTAAAATTAAGCCATAACCTGTTAATCCTTCCTGTACATAAGGCAAGTCAATCGCAATCTCCTTGTGATAATTAAAATCCAAATCATATCCACTGCAATTACTTCAAGTTTAAGATGACTACTGTTTTAATCAAATTCGACCTATGGTTATCACTTCTTACTTTCTCAAATTATCCACAGGCAAACTTTAAATAAATTCCATATAACCTCTTCAAGATTTGCATACGCATAAATTTGCCTCACGATTCTAACTATCATAATTTCCTCTAGAAGTAATTAGAGTCCAATAGTATTCCCATCCTCAACTTTTTAAATTCCATTCACATCCTCAATATTCCAACTAGGTAGTCCAACCATCAAATTTTAATTCTTAATTCAAATCATCAAATTGAAAAATAATTTAAATATAGTTCACCAATGTTCAAGTCTGAAATCATATATTTTATCCTCTAAATTCAAATTGATAATTTTACTCCCATTATTCAAAATTTAAATCATGTACCTAAGGTATAATTATTGGGTCCTCGATATCAATTCATTACTCATCTTAGTCACTCCTATAATTTCAAAATTGGAATGGCTTGCTTCTTCCAGTCTAACCTTACTCGGTCATAATCCAAAAGACATTCCTCTCGAGTTGACAAATGCATCGCTACCCAACTTAGAATTTATCCGTTCATCACAAAAGACTATATACCTTAAGAAAATATTCCTAAATATGTTTACTTATGTCATTCAGTCCTCGAACTTCAACGCCGATCATATCACATATGATATGTCCTCAATTACGAAAGGTTAATCCTCAAGTATGTGATCGGCCTATGTGGCATATCTAGTACTATCTATGTACCAAACTTATACCAAGCACGAGATTTCGTCTTTCCGAAATAGGGGAGACGAAGATCAATAATTAAAGAGTTCAAGGGTGGGGTGATAGAACAGAAGTATCGAAATCAAGGCGTTTAAAAGAATTCAAGTGGGAATTGTCAAGCGATTGTGGATTGAATCCTATCTTGGTAATTCCTATTCACATGCTTGTATTAATACAGTTATGCTCAGACATGTCTAGGGCAGGTATACTAGTCAACTGTATATTTCAATCCACGTAAAGTAGTCGTGCGAAGTGCGAACCAAGTGCACTAAGGTTGATCAGACCGTAATACACTGATTCTGATTAGGCAATGTATTAATAGGCGTCCCCAACAATACATATCTCATGATCAAGCTCGATAAAGGAGTAAGCTTGCAAAACTAGGCTATAGAATAGCAGCATAAGTCGAGTACATCAAAATTAAGTGCGCTAGATGATGATGAAAAGAGGTACAAATTATTTAAGTTCACAAAATAACCTACAATAAGCACAATAACAAAAGATTCTACAAACTCTACAGTTATCAGATATAAAAGCATACCAGGTTATTAGCAAGTTTAAAGTTACTAGGTTGGGGCTGAGGTCACGAACCAATAGGCGCGAGCTAAACGACAATAGAAAGGTAGCTAAAAGAAACCACTTACGCGCATTAGCTGCTCCAAGAGTCTGCGCGTTCTCCACGGTTATGCTGGTAGAGCATCTCGGGGTGATCTTGTAGGAACCTCGTCGCTTGCTGGTAGATCCTGCATCCAAAAAAATAAACGATAAAGGCGCACAGGAATCAAGGCAGGATGCAAGTCAATAAAAAGATTCGAAGTCGATATGAATATCAAGAACGATTCAATCAAGTGGATGAGCTTTTCCTAAAATCCTCAATCTTATTGCAGGCATGTTCGGTCCCTAAGTTGAAACCGAACAATTTAGTCGTTTGACCTGCATGGGCCACCACTAAAACGCGTCACGACCCGCACCCGGTTATTCGGGCACGAGTACGTGGGCACGTCCAGCCTACGCCGCAGAATCGGCGGTAGTAAGCTGTCTAGGTCAATCCACACTTAACTAAACTAGCTCATTCACAATTAACATAAGCAAGATAATAATGAGAATGGAAACTTAAGATTGCAACTGAAATAAATGTGACAATAGATTCAAATGTTTAGTACAGAAATTCAGAATGAAATCGGGGACAAACCCGATTAATAAGATAAGAAATGGAAATAAAAGATAGCTACTGCTAGCTACTCTGCAGCAGGGGTCTCCTGGGTAGGATCTGGCTCCTCATAGGTATCATCTGTACCCTCATAGGGACCATAATGTGTAGGGGCAAGGTCCTCATCATGGCCTAAACAACGGATCCAGTCAGGAAAGGAGCAAAGTACACAATGCACAACAAGATTAAACTAAATATTTATGACAATTAAACTGAGTATCATATTGGGAAAATTGCATGAAGGAAATATCAACAACTTAGAGTTTAATGCTATAAACAGGAATATGAGAAAGCAGGAAATAAAGTGAGACAGGAAATGAAACTACAACAGTCAGTAAGAACTATAACAAGACTAGAACTATCTGTATGAAACAAATATGAGACAAGAACAGTAAGTGTCGATGAAGCAAATGATGACCAACTACAATCACTAACAGTGTTTTGAGAAAGGTAGCGTCCCGTGGCCGGTTGGGGTTGGAGGCAATATGTGTTCTAGTGAACACGGTGCGGCGTCAGTCCAGTGAGGTTGGACTTCAGCTATCCACAATGAGGCAATAAGGGGGCTTTGACCACGGGTGCTAACTTTACTCCCCAGTTCCCAAGGCAATAATCAATGAGTCAATGAGTCAATCAATCAGTCAATCAGTCGGTTCCGTGAATCAAGTGTCGTCACAATATAAAGATTAACTTGAAGTGCAGGTACTTGCCTCTTGTTTGGATCCGATTAATTGTTCTCGGGGAAGTTTCCAGAGATGAGTCCAAAAGCTGAAATAGACATTACCATCATGCTCAGAAGATATCAAATAGCTAGAAATGCCTGTCCTTGGGTCCAATTTGGAGACAAGGGCAAAAACGGCAGTTTCGAGTCAAAACGGGGTCCGCCGGTGGGCCCGTTTTGCACCGAAAAACGTGTCCGGGTCAACGGTCTCCAAATTCACCAAACTTAGTGTCAACAGGTCAGGAACGATGATACGAACCCAACGGAACTTCCAGAATTGGATTCCGATGAGCCGATCACCAAATCGCCCGTCGAGCGGGGTGAAACAGGGTCTGGTTTTCCTGTTTTTGGATCGCGGTGTGCGATCACCACAGGACGCGATGTCCCGAACAGTTTGTCCGGACACCGAGAGGGTCCTACAGGCTTCACAACGCAATTTGCGGAATCGAAAAAGGAGCTACGAGGCGAAAGTTACGCATACCTGAAGGGGACCCGAAAATCAGGGTCGAATCGTGTCCGACACGTGTCGGACACGCGGATCGAATTAGGGTTAGGGTTTACTGTGCTGGGCTTCTCGCCGGAGGACGGCGGCTGGGCGGCCAGGCAACGGCGGAGGGGAGGGGCAGCGGGCCACGCGGCTGACGGCGGCGGAGTCCGGGCACGCGGCGGCTCTCGGCTGCTGCTGCGGCGTCGGGTCGAGCTCTGGGAGGGCGGAGCTGCGCGGCGAGGCGCTGGGAGGAAGAAGGGGGCGGCGCGGAGGGCTCGTCGCGGCGGTGGGGGGTCGTGGCGGTGGTCGGCACGGCGAGGGCGGCGGCGTCGTGGGTCGGAGCGGTGGCGCTGGGTGGCTGGAGCGTGGAGGGGGAGAGGAGAGGGAGGCCTAGGGTTTTATAGGTGGCCGGGCGGTGGTCGTGGCCGAGGATGGCGGGGAGAGGGGCGGAGAAGGCGGTGAGGGGCCGGCCGGAGCGGGCGGCGCTCGACGCGGCGGAGGACGCGGTCAGCAACGTGGGGGAGAGGGGCCGGGTTGCGGGCACGGGTCGGGTTCGGTCAGCGGATCCGACCCGACCCGCTAAGGCTGGGTCTGGGCCGGGTCGCATGGGGTTGGGCCGGGCCGGTTCAGGGTTTAAAAGAAAATAATAATAATATATTTAAAATCAGAAATTAATTAATAATTAATTAATTAAATAAATAAATACTTTTAGGTAATTTAAAATAGGTCCGGGGTCCGATAAATTCCAGAAAAATTGCCCTAAGCTCAGTTTTTCATTTTACATCCAAAAATATTATTTCCATAATATTTTAATATTGTTTATTAACAAATAAAAATTATTTAATAATTAAAACCTTGATTTTAATTACAGAAAAATTCCCAGAAAATTTCAGAAAATTGCGGAAAATCCCAATTTAAAATTCTTGTAAAATCTGGGGGTTTACATATGGACTTGACTATCCTAAATTGATCTTGGGGCATAGATAGATGTCCTTAAGAGTAATATGAGACAATGCGATAAATAGTTGAGTCTTGGTTGTTTAACCAAAGGTTTGGATCTTGGACACAATACCATAACGGTTATATTGAACCATATTTGGTATCACATTTTCGAATTTAGAATTAAGGGTTAATAAATAACTTTAGAAATAAGAAATGAAGAGTACCAAAAAAGGGAGAAAAAAACATTAGGCCATATCTAGATTTGTTTTGGAATATTAGAAATCGACCGTATTGGTCAAAATAGTAACCTCGACCAACGAGTACCTAAGAAATCTGGGTTTCAGCATTTTGCAGTATCAGCAAGGTCCAATTAGTAATTACAAGTTAAGGTATTTCAGTCTAATAAGCCATAGTTCCATAATTTAAGTATTAGGGTCGTACATGTCTGAAAGTTAGTCTAATCAGACTATAGGAACCTAATCTGAAATAAATTTTGCATATACGTTTAAATTAGGATTCCTAACTTAATTATTTAAAGGATATTACTTTGTATATCAATTTAGGAACTGTATCCTAGAATGTCAGAAATAGAGGAAGACCCAAATTTCCAATATTAGAGTGTTTCCTTTGATTACAAGAATTATGTTTATTAATTAAGAAATATCATTATGAGTTATAATTGATCAATACCTTACGAGCTTTGATATTGATAAGATTTTTACTAATATTGGTAGAGATTATTATTATGTGATAAAATATGAATTATTAGGATATTATGTATACCTAACCTTTGTTCTAGTGCTTAGACTTAGTGCTGTAAATATGGACTTACTAGCTTGCAAAGGAAAATATGGCTAAGGTGAGAAGTAAAACTCTTTTTTAATACACACACACACACAGATATATATATATATATATATATATATATATATATATATATATATATATATATATACGGCCCGAAGGCCCACCATATTCTGGCCCGAAGGTTCCACTCATCTCTGCCCGTAGGCCCACAATATACCCCACTTGAACCGCACATGCGCTCCACCCATCACCAACTCATCACTTAATTCTCCCAAAGGGGAATTAAATGGCGCCTATGAGGCTTGAACCCGCAACCTCCTGGATAATATGCATTGGTCTTAACCACTAGGATAGACGTCATTTGCTATATATATATATATATATATATATATATATATATATATATATATATATATATATATATATATATTAACGAGAAGACTTTTGTTTCCTGGAACCCAGGAAAGCTTAAGGGATTACAAAGTCAGCCTAGCCTTATCTACAGGGATAACAACTCCTAATGCAAAAGATCCAAAACCTATGACCACCAAAATTATAAATTTAATTCTTTGAAAGTGCTTTAGCGAGAGCTTTAGCACGGGTAGAGGATGAGGACCTAACATTCATAATTTGCTAAAAAGTCACTCTGGATGGGTTCTTGGATCTCCTTGTCTTTGTGACCTTCCTTGAGCTAGAAGGTGTTCACCATTAAATGAATTCTTGTAAACTTTGTATTTAAAAATAAAAAAGAGTACAAAGAATCCTAAACAGAATTATCTAAGTACAATATTTTGATTTGGAGTGTGACGATAGACAAAGAGCACTGTGGCGGCTCCTTTACTCCGTTGATGATCCGATGCAGGATGAGGAAACTTATGTTCTCTCTTTGCTCGTCTTATTATGCTCTCTCCCTGTGTTGGGTGACCCCTATGTCTCTGCTCTCTTTTTTTGGGTATGCCACCCGAGTATATATAGTCATCCTTGGACGCGTATATATTGGGCCGCATGGATGCTAGAGGGTACCACGTGTTCCTCCTTAATAGGGTGTAGGTGTAACTGTGAGTTGGTCAGGCTATCATGTAGGCGCTTGTTGGGATTTTTTGTTGTTGAAGATCTGGATGGTTCTCGTCCTTTTTGGGCGTGACTTGGACAGCTTGACACATAGTCCGCACTTGGTTGGAGAGAATCACTCCTGTTGTAACAGCAATATTTGATCTTCATGGAGTCTGAAACACATGTGGCCAGAGATGCATGGGACGCATGGAGTCTAGGACACCTGGGTCCAGAGACACATAAAATGCATAGGGCCAGGGACGCATAGGACGCATGGAGCCTGGGACACATGAGGCCACATGGAGTTTGGGACGTGTGGGGCCAGAGACGAATGGGACCGCATGGAGCCTGGGACGTATGGGGCCAGAGACGTGTGGGACCGCATGGAACCTGGGACGCATGGGGCCAGTTGTGTTGTACACATGACACAGCACATCCGTTGAGAGTAAAGTTTTGTGCTGATGTAAGACTTCTATCTTTTAGTGTGTTCATATCTTTTGAGGTATTAAAAAAATCCTCTTTGTCAGGATTCTGTGTCAAGGACAATCCTATTGCTTGGATGACGTATCAGGTCCATCTGAAAGCAGCTTCGGCTGATTGACAAAAAGCTAGAAGGTGTTCGCCATTAAATGAGTTCTTGCAAACTTTGTATTTAAAAAATAAAAAGGAGTACAAAGAATCCTAAACAGAATTATCGAAGTATAATATTTTGTTCTGGGGTGTGACGATGGACAAAAAGTGTTGTAGCGGCTCCATTACTCCGTTGACGATCCGATGTAGTATGAGGAATCTTATGTTCTCTCTTTGCTCATCTCGGTATGCTCTCTCCCTGTGTTGGATGACCCATGTGTCTCTGCTCTTTTTTTTTCTTTTGGGCATGACACCCGGGTATATATAGTCATCCTTGGGCACGCATATATTGGGCCTCATGGATGCTAGAGGGTGCCATATGTGCCTTCTTAATAGGGTGTAGGTGTAACCGTGAGTTGGTCAGGCTATCACGTGGGAGCTTGTTGGGATTTTTTGTTACCGAATATCTGGGTGGTTCTCGTCCTTTTTGGGCGTGACTTGGTCATCTTGACACATAGTTCGTACTTGGTTGGAGAGAATCACTCTTGTCGTAACAGCAAGATTTGGTCTTCATGGAGTCTGACACACATGTGTCCAGAGACGAATGAGACGCATGGAGTCTGAGATGCCTGAGGCCAGAGACACATGGAACGCATGGAGCCTGGGACGCATGGGGCCATGGACGCATAATACGCATGGAGCCTGGGATGTATAGGACTGCATGGAGTCTGGGACGTGTGGGGACAGAGACCCATGGGACCGCATGGAGCCTGGGACGCATGGTGCCAGAGAAGTATGGGACCGCATGGAACCTAGGACGCATGGGGCCGGTTGTGTTGTATACGTGGCACAACACATCCGTCGAGAGTAAAGTTTTGTGCTGACGTGAGACTTCTGTCGTTTAGTGTGTTCATGTCTTTTGAGGTATTCAGAAAATCCTCTTTGTCAGGATTTTGTGTCAGGGACAATCCTGTTGCTAGGATGACGTGTCAGGTCCATCTGCGGCCAAAGATGCTTCGACTGATTGGGACGCATGGATGTTGCCTTATTGGGCAATATGGTGATTCTACGGCCCAATCTCTTCTGAGATTTACTTTGGGGCGCATGGTTTTTGGATGCATGGATGCCTATTTTCCATGCTTCTAAATGATCCCCTTCAAAGTTTTTAAACCGTCAAGTTTGAAATACTTTGAATAATAAGCATGGAGAAAAAGCACTTTTGGTCGCATGGATATTGTGTCTCATGGATATTGGGACCGCTTGGTCATGGGCCGCATGGTTGAGTGCCTCCAAGATGTCACTTCTACATTAACTGACAGATTTGTTTCAATTTTCGAGCGGATCTCCTTTTGGATTCTGACCCACCTCTTCATACGGATCCCAAATTTGATGTTTACAAAGGTAAGGCTATCTCGAGTACCCAACCGTCCACCGTAGAGACTGACAGCTAGATGTGGGAACCGAATGGGCTGCCATTATCTCTTTGGCATCCTATAAATAGGAGTCTCGGGGGAGAGAGAAGAACTTTTTTTGCCTTGCTGAGTTCTCCTCTCCCTTTATTTGCGACTCTTTCCTTACTCCGATCACCTTCTTCGACCATATGCTATGACGACCAGGGTTTCTTCTTTTGCTCCCGCCAAGAAGATCAACAAGGGGAAGCGCCTGGCTTTCGTACCTAGCACCAAGGAGACTCCTTCCTCTTTTTATGAGGACGTTCAGACGCCCATCCCAGGTAAAATTTAGGGTGGAAGGAGTACAGACACCTGGATGCTTTATGTACGGTCTACTGCATGATTAGAACATGTACGAACCCGTCCATATGACCATGCCACATATTTTATGCACGGGTCTTAATTTAACCGCATGCGCTGGTCTTGACTCGACCGCATGGAGGTCTTGTTGTGACACTGCCGCATGGAGGTCCTGTTGTAACTCGGCCGCATGGAGGTCCTGTTCGTGACTAGGACGCATGTATCATATGCATCCCATTATGCGCTCAAGTTTATTTCTGATGCGCATGCCTTCCCGAGGTCTCTAACCTTCTTCTTATCTCTGGTTTTGCAGTGACTTTACCCGTGCCTCCGTCAAGGGAGGTACTTGTGTGTCATGCTCAGGCCGCACTGGGCGTAAGTCCAGGCCCAGATAAACAAGGGTCTGTATCAGGCGAGAATAAAGTTAAAAATGGACCAGTCTTCATTCTTTCTGCTTACCCAGCTAAACTCTGGGACGATTGAGGGTTCGAAGGGCATTTCTTACTTGAATCCCATCTTCCTGTTTGGGGATGCTCTCACTATCTCGGATGCTAAGATAGTAAAGTGTAACCTCCGTATCCTAAAATTCGTGCTTAAATGTTTTTATTAGGTTAATTTGGGACTATTGGGATTTTTGCATAATTTTTAGTTAATTAAAAACTAGTAACACTAATTTTCTGAGACTTTCAAGAATTTATTTTAGGGTCAAACTTAATTAAAAATATCCTAAACTTTTATTTTAGTTTCTAAATAATCAAATATATTTTCTAGAATTTTCTCGGAATTTTCTGATTATTTTTAGCATTTAATTTGAGTTAATTAGGGAAAACTGAATTAAAAACTATTTTCTGAAAATAAAAACCCAAAAAGTAATTATTTCTGTCCAGTCAGCCAACATGGGCCCACCCGTCAGCCTCCCATAGTCAACAGTGCGGGGCCCGCCTGTCAGCGACCGCGGTGTGGGTGTGGGTACGCAGAGCCGACCGCGAGCCAAGCCGCGTCCTAGTCCGAGTCAGACTGAGCTGAGCCGAGCCGCATCGAACCCTGACCGTTCGATCTGAGCGGGCAGCGTCGGATTGGCTGCCACATGGCGCTCTCCGAGCCGCGGCTGCTCTCTCTCTCCTCTATATATATAATAGTTTAAGTTATTAATTTCTAGGGTTTTCCTTGAGCCAAATTTGGGAGAATTACCATCTAGGGTTCCTTCATCTTCCAGAAGCCATTGCGCATAGCTCCAGAATCCAAACGAGGCCCAGTTTCTTGCGTTAGAACTATATTGAGGTAGATTTCTGATTATATAAATTGTTTTACGAAATTATGAGTATTAAATTCTGGAAAATTCGTAGAACACAGCATGTCCAAAAATATACGCGTCTCGATATTTTTGCGATTTTGGGAGAACCAGGAATCAGAATCACGAACGTTTAAAGTTTCAGAAAGACAATATCGAGATCATTGAGATATGTTTTTCCCAGAATTTAATTCGAAGTATTTTTATACTATTAATTCTGTAGAACTTTTAGGTTAGAATTTAACCATCGGTGCACAATACAAAATTTGTATGTGCCATAATTCCCAAACGAATTTGAATTCGGACGAGCCATAAATTCCAGCATATTTTTGATGCTGAAATCTACAGGAAATCATGCATGAAAGTCGAGTTTGTGTTGGTTGACTTTTTGGTCAACAGATCGCCTCGATTTGCGTGCCATGAGTCTCGAGTTGATAAAATTCAGTTTCTTTGGACAAAATTTAAGAATTAACCTAAAAATCAGAATAATAAGATTAAATTAGAATTTTAGATTAATTATTCCAGAATTAAATAATTAAAATAAATTATCTTTTGACATGGTAAGTTTGTAATATATAGGCTATTTGGACTGTGACTTAGACTCTGATTCATATCAGCTAAGGACCCCAGGCGAGTACATTCTCTGACAGTTTCCATTATGTTGATTATCTCTATAATTTTTGTTGTATAGCGTACATGATTCTGACACTGTTATTTATACGAGTTGGCATCATCGAGACCTGTCACGATGAGTCATGATTGGAATCCATCGTGCTAGCTGGAAGAAAATAGGGAAATATTAGTATCTTATGTGATCATACCCAAACTTTACATGCATCATAGCTCACCCATACCTCACGTCGGTGCAGCCTGACCATTACATGCCTCATCGCTGTTATATGTGGTTAGCCTGACTTTACAAGGATAATCGCTAATCAATGTAATGAGTCTTATCAGTCCCAAGCCGATCACATGATATGCTGATATTTCATACACTTAGTTAGATGATTCTTGACACGTATCTCTAGTATATTGATCTAGCATCTCCATATATTCTAGTTATTGTTCTTGTACACACTTACATACCAGTTCATTGTTCTTGCGTGTACTTGTATTTCTATTTCATTGCTAGATAGATATATATTGATGATGATGTTCCAGTATTTCTTTATTCCAGCATTCCTTTATTCCGGTATTTCTTATTGCCAGTATTCATATCTGTCTTGTATTTCTTTATACTGTGTTATAGTTTTTGTTAATATATGTGGAACTGCTGTTAGAGGTGTATTTCATTCAAATCCTGACTGGATATTTTTTCCAGACTGTGACTTAGAGGACTTGGTTCCAGCATACTTGAAGATTGGATGTTATTGATTGCAGGTTAGACTATTTATTGTTGTTTATACTTGTCTTGTATTTGATTGCTTGCTTCAATATCTCATCGTGCTTTATTTTCTGTGATTGAGTATATTCTGTATTATATTGTGATATCTGTGCCTCCTTATGGAGTTGGATATTCATGTGAGATTAATTAGATAGTTACATGACCTAGACAGCGTTCTACCGTCGATGCTGCGGCGTAGGCCGGACGTACCCACGCTCTCGTGTCCCTATACCGGGTGCGGGTCGTGATACATTTTTAGTGGTGGCTCATGCAGGTCAGACTTCGCAAGTTGTGGGATGTCGTGGTAGTGCGACGTGTTAGTTGTACTACCGCGTGTCTGCGATAGGATATAGGATATAGGATACTAGGATGAGAGAGAATACTCAATCATAAATTTCTTGAAAGATTCCTGAGACGACCCTTGAGAATTTTGTTATAATTTCTAATTTAAATCTTTTTCCTTGTTTTCGTCCGCTCTCGCTTGTTGTTATTGAACTTGATTCTTGTTGATCAGTTAATAAAATTAAAATCTTGGTATCATTGTTGAGTTTGATTCTTGTTGACCAGTTGTTAAATTTAATTCTTTGTATCGTTGTTGAGTTAATTTCATATCAAGATGAATTTTACGGGCTAAAATTTATGGTATCATCTGATGACATATATTGATGACGACAGTGAGAAAGGTAAAACGTCTACTTTGGTTATGGAGCCTAGAGTTTATCGCAGCCACATTTGCTATCGGGCCGGAAATGTAGGAACCTGACTTCGGATGTACATATCTTAGTTATGAATTTAGAGTTTCTCGCAGCTGTAAAAGCATAAAAAATACGCTGATATAGCTCTACGCAGCACGGTGATGTAGGGCAGCGTAAACAGGGGACCTCAGAGCCATCAAGCGTGCAACGAAGCTTTTCCACTGAGCACAGCGTAAAATATGAACTCAAGGACCATCCGCGTAATGCAGTATGTCCGGGCTGCTTCAGCGTAGACAGGGTGCTTCATCGCCTCTATGGCGTAAAACTCCTCCGCTTTCAATGCAGCATTAAAGCGTACGAGGAACGCTTCGTATTCCCCGAAATGAACCTGTCAAATCATGCAGTGAACCTGACGTCTGACTCCTGACAAAAAGTACTGCACGGCTACCCAGACGACGGCTGGAATAATGGCAGACCACTCGGGACACGCCTCTGCATTTAATGAACAGGATGATGGCGGATCTTTGCATTTAATGCAGGGGATTTGATTAAATGTCACCGAACCGTCGTTTAGTGACATCCCCTTTGCGTAAGCTGCTTTTACGCATACAAGGGGATACGCTACCTTATTTTACATAGGCAGACGTGAGCCGTTTACGCTCCGCGGAAGACAAACAGACTGCCACGTCAAAAGCTGCTCTTCGTACAGGGCTCGAGGCACGTCTCTGCACCAAATGCTCAGAACGGTGGCAGGCCTTCAGAACACGCCTCTGCAATTAATGCACAGGATGATGGCGGATCTCTGCATTTAATGCGAGAGATTTGATTATATCTCCAAGAGCCATAATTCCGGCTGAGACATCCACATCATCACTCTGGCACGTTACGCAGCGGCTTCTACGCCTATTCAGCTTCTGTGCCCGCTCGGCTTCTACGCCTCTTCAGCTTCTATGCTCACTCGGCTTCTATGCCCATTCGTCCTTCTGTGCCTACTCGGCTTCTATGCCATCAGGTTTCTACGCCTACCTGGCTTCTATGCCTACTTGGCTTCTATGCCATGGTGACAGACATTGGCTTCTACGCCAACCTCTTCTACACGAGGGATACCTACCTACGTGGCTTCTACGCCGTGATCTTCGCAGCAGTTATACGCGTTTTGTCCCTCAGTTGGACCCGCGTCACACGCTCATCCAAAAGATCATCTATACGCAGGCATTGGTTATTTTAACCATTGTATAAAAGGGTGCTGTACTTTCCACTCCTCGGTTTCTACACCAACTGAGTGGTCACTGTCACTAAAAACTCTATAAATAGAGACCTCTATCAACAGAGGAAAAGGTCAAAAAAATAGAAGGTCGAACTTCCGAAAAGATCGAACCAAAGGTCAAATTTTGGAGAGGTCGAAGAGTCCTTGAGAGAGAAGAATCTAGAGCTCAGGCGAGGAGTAGCGATCCATGACTTTGGCATCGTGCATCCACTCTCCTCAGCAACCTCCGAAGCTGCTCCCCGTCTTCTACGGCACTTCTTCACCATCGTGTGGTCCAAGGGCTAAAGTGATCGACTGCAGATCAGACACCTATAGCAATATTTACCCATATTTAAAAATTGTACTCCCGCATCCTAGTATAGGATTAAGTGTACAAGCTTGTTTGTAAACCAAAGAAACGAGGTTTCGTATAAACCCTCGTCTTATATATACATTCTTTCGTTTATCACCATAAACAGCAGCCATACCGGTTGGCGTGGCGAAGATTCTAGATGACATGATTATAGAGTTGCATACCTTAGTTACGAAACCTGTCGTTTATCGCATTTATGCTTACTGGCGTGGCGAGGATTCTGAGTGTAATAATTTCGGACAGACGTGTATGATTATCAGGTTGTATCTTAAAATGGTTCTTAAAGTCTCATCTCAATACTTATCTATTTCCGTTATTACAGGACCTTGTTCCATCGCTTCCTTTCTTTACTAGCAGTAGAAATACCTTCAGTCCTTAATCTAGTTCCTTTTGAGCTTCTTTTCTTTGAGAATTCCTTGTTAGTATGATAATTAGTGACTTATAATTATGTCTGTGTCTTGTATTAGTGTTGACTGAGTGTGACTTGTTAGTTTGTAAGTATTTCTTGGTTGGACATGTGAGCAGTAGGCATTAATCTAGAGATAACCATAACATAGTACCTTGCAGCAATAGCTCTAGGATAGGTGTCATTATAGTACTATAATTAGAAGGAGAATATAGAGTATCAGTGATAGTTCCAAGAGTTAGTATCAGAGCCAGCATATCCATCCTGGATAGTCATGAATTTATATAGCTGGGTGATCCATGTAAACAATTAAGTATCAAGGAATTGTGTTAAAGATTAATGGAGCATGATGTTCAATTTGATGATTGATACTGGGTGTATCAAGAGTAAAGAAATGTATATTCATAAAGGGTTATAATGAGATGTCATGAGTAGAGAAATATCAGGATTGGTAATGAAAGTTGTGAAGTGTATCACAGATTAGTTTAATAGGCTATAAAAGGTTTAAGAGATATGCTTATACATCAATCGAGATATGGAACCATATGCCGCCCATGAGAGCGAAGTGAAACATGTGTATTATATAAGTTATAACTAGTGCGAATGATCGTGAGTTTTAAATAAGTGTGATGAGGTAACCCAATATTAAAGTAGTGTTACCATACTAAGACTACTAATGTTTCTATATCGAGGATTAGTTGAGCAAAGTGCTAATAACAGTAAGTACTTCGGGTGATGATAATTAGAATGGTGTATCAATTAATATAGATAGAAAATCATTGGAGAAAATGTGTGTGATGATAACTTTGATCATTTGGAAGTAATAGTGCAAGTAATTCGGGCAGTACAAATTTCAGTACACAGTTGAGAGTTGTAGACAATGGGTGTATTTGAGTGCACCTTGAGTATTAGAGACTGTGAGTATTTATATGTATACTTATGGATTAAATTATAATTTGAAGAGTGGAAATGAATTTCAATTTTTTAAGAATTTTGAGGAGTTGAGATTTTATATTATTAAAATATTTGAGGATTCAAAATTGGATTCAATAAGCATAGTCAAAGCTATAAAGATTTTGGAAGTGATTAGAAATTTTATTTCGATATTTGAGCATTTGACTTTTGAGCAAAGTATATGCATCTTATTTTAAATCGTTCGAGGAGTAAATTTTGATGATTTTATTTTGAGGATAAAATTTTATGGTGGGTAAGAAGTATATATTAGTATATGAGTAGATGATATAAATGTGTAAGGATCTGTTGACTTGAGCATGATTGAGATGGCACAGCAAACTGACTTGGGTGTCCATCTAGAGTTGTATTAGAGAGAGCAGTACTTAGTATGGTATATTGCACTTGACGTGCACTTGAGTGATAAGTACAAATAATATAAACAATTATAGTAGGTAAGAGAGCTAGCAGTGAGTGTGCTTGTAGTAGAAACTATGGTACTAAAGGGATACATGTATCAAACTTGGGGTGCATCATTGACCTATGGTTATGTTAGAGATTCTTGGTATCAGATCTAGGTATCAATAGACAGGTGTATGCAATGAGGATGTATTCATGGATGTTGTGGACTAATGATTAGTTGATATGGGTACCAGTGTACAAGGATAGGAATTAGCTAGTGAATGTGCCAGAGTTAAGTGTATGTTAGAGATAGAAGATACTGCAGGTAATGTGTTAGCAGGTTCCTTCTTTTCTTTCCTCATGCTCCTTTTTTTCGTCTTATGATTGATTGATTGCTTGATTCCTTAGTACCGTGGCATGTATCAATGATTCTCTTGCTAGAATATAGTTAGTAGTAAACCCCGACAGAGACCATAATACCATGACAAAAGAGACTATGACCATGCATGTTTTATCTAGATTGCATATTTTATCTAGAATACGTGTTGTATTGCGTGTTGTCTGATTATAGGTAGGATTCTCTTAGACTTTGATTGTTAAGAGTTGGCCGTAGTGAAGGAATTAATGAAAAGGTTATAATTTGACAAAGAGAGACAAGGTGCCTTAAATTTCGAGGATAAACATTAAATTAAATAAAGAGTTAAAAATTTAATATGGCGGAATTGACGATTTTGTTAAATCATTGATTTTATGAAAATTAAGATATGATTGAATTTATCATTAAATTCGAGGAAATTAAGGAGGTTATTATTATATTTATTGGACTGCAAGTTATGAACTTATATTTTGAATATTGTATTAAAGATTTCATAAGTATCGCATTGTTTGAGTATTTTGTGGAAAAAAATCGAGGGTTAAGATCACTAATGGATTAGAAGTTTAAAATTCAAACTTTTCGGATGAGATTTTTTTAATTTTTATATATATATGCTTTGATTGGATTTAAAAAAATTTGAGGATTGGGTTTTAAATTTTGAGTATTTAGTTATTAACTTAAAATTTTGGAGGAGATTGTGATAAGAATGAGATTTGATTTTTAAATTTGAAGATTTCCAGGAATATGATACTTCTAGAATTTTGATAAGTTGTGAAAAACAATATGTATTAGTTCATGATTATATGATTTGATGAATTTAATTTTGATGGTAATAAATAAATAAATAAAATAATTGAGGATTTTAAATTTTGAGGACAAAATTTTTTAAGGTGGGTAGACTTGTAACCTCCGTATCCTGAAATTCGTGCTTAAATGTTGTTATTAGATTAATTTGGGACAATTGAGATTTTTTCATAATTTTTAGTTAATTAAAAACTAGTAACACTAATTTTCTAGAACTTTCAAGAATTTATTTTAGAGTCAAACTTAATTAAAAATATCCCAAACTTTTATTTTAGGTTCTAAATAATCAAATATATTTTCTAGAATTTTTTGGGAATTTTCTGATTATTTTTAGCATTTATTTTGAGTTAATTAGGGAAAACTGAATTAAAAACTATTTTTTGAAAATAAAAACCCAAAAAGTAATTATTTCTGCCCAGTCAGCCAACAGGGTCCCACCCGTCAGCCTCCCGCAGTCAACAGTGTGGGGCCCGCCTGTCAGCGACCGCGGTGTGGGTGTGGTGCGCCGAGCCGACCGCGAGCCGAGCCGCGTTCTAGTCCGAGTCAGACTGAGCTGAGCCGAGCCGCATTGAACCCTGACCGTTCGATCTGAGCGGGCAGCATCGGATGGCTGCCACGTGGTGCTCTCCGAGCCACGGCTGCTCTCTCTCTCCTCTATATATATAATAGTTTAAGTTATTAATTTTTAGGGTTTTCCTTGAGCCGAATTTGGGAGAATTGCCATCTAGGGTTCCTTCATCTTCCAGAAGCCATTGCGCATAGCTCCGGACTCCAAACGAAGCCTAGTGCGTTAGAACTATATTGAGGTTAGCTTTCTAATTATATAAATTTTTTTACGAAATTATGAGTATTAAATTCTGGAAAATTCGTAGAGCACAGCATGTCCAAAAATAGACACGTCTCGATATTTTTGCGATTTCGGGAGAACCAGGAATCAGAATCAAGAACCGTTTAAAGTTTCGAAAAGCTAATGTCGAGATAATTGACATATATTTTTCCTAGAATTTAATTCGAAGTATTTTTATACTGTAATTCTGTAGAACTTTTAGGTTAGAATTTAACCATCGGTGCACAATACAAAATTTGTATGTGCCATAATTCCCAAACGAATTTGAATTCGGATGAGCCGTAAATTCTAGCATGTTTTTGATGCTGAAATCTACAAGAAATCATACATGAAAGTCAAGTTTGTGTTGGTTGACTTTTTGGTCCACAGATCACCACGATTTGCGTGCCATGAGTCTCGAGTTGATAAAATTCAGTTCCTATGGACAAAATTTAAGAATTAACCTAAAAATCAGAATAATAAGATTAAATAGAATTTTAGATTAATTATTTCAGAATTAAATAAATTAAAATAAATTATCTTTTGACATGGTAAGTTTGTAATACATAGGCTATTTGGACTGCGACTTGGACTCTGATTCATACCAGCTAAGGACCCCAGGCGAGTACATTCTCTGAAAGTTTCCATTATGTTGATTATCTCTATAATTCTTGTTGTATAGCGTACATGACTCTGACACTATTATTTACACGAGTTGGCATCATCGAGACCTGTCACGAGGAGTCGTGATTGGAATCCATCGTGCTAGCTGGGGAAAAATAGGGAAATATTAGTAGCTTATGTGATCATACCCAAACTTTACATGCATCATAGCTCACCCACACCTCACGTCGGTGCAGCCTGACCATTACATGCCTCATCGCTGTTACATGTGGTTAGCCTGACTTTACAAGGATGATCGCTAATCAATGTAATGAGTCTTATCAGTCCCAAGATGATCACATGATATGATGATGTTTCATACACTTAGTTAGATGATTCTTGACATGTATCTCTAGTATATTGATCTAGCATCTCCACATATTCTAGTTATTGTTCTTGTACACACTTACATACCAGTTCATTGTTCTTGCGTATACTTGTATTTCTATTTCATTGCTAGATATATATTGATGATGATGTTCCAGTATTTCTTTATTCCAGCATTCCTTTATTCCAGTATTTCTTATTGCCAGTATTCATATCTGTCTTGTATTTCTTTATACTGTGTTATAGTTTTTGTCAATATATGTGGAACTGCTGTTAGAGGTGTATTTCGTTCCAATCCTGACTGGATATTTTTTCCAGACTGTGACTTAGAGGACTTGGTTCTAGCATACTTGGAGATTGGATGTTATTGATTGCAGGTTAGACTATTTATTGTTGTTTAGACTTGTCTTGTATTTGATTGCTTGCTTCAATATCTCATCGTGCTTTATTTTCCGTGATTGAGTATATTCTGTATTATATTATGATATATGTGCCTCCTTATGGAGTTGGATATTCATGTGAGATTGATTAGATAGTTACATGACCTAGACAATGTTCTACCGTCGATGATGCGGCGTAGGCTGGACGTACCCACGCTCTCGTGCCCCTATACCGGGTACGGGTTATGACATAAAGAAAAATGAGAGCTGGACCTTCTTCTCTGGCGGGATGAAGATACATATACCTATGATGGAGTGTCACTAGGCTTTTTCGACCTTCAATATGGTGTCCTCCCATGGAAGATGTTTCTCTTCCTCACCCTAGATCAAAAGGGAGCCCAAGTCGGCCATATTCGTTTTAATTCTAAACTAAAAAGAGAAGCGGCGACTAAGGAATCATTTTCTTATTCTCTTTGCGGGTTGGAACCTGGCACTTTCACGAGTGAGATGGGGCCGAATGTTCGTATCTACAGAGCTGACACTTTTCTGAACCAGCTCGTAGACAAGGGTCCTATCCCAAGGGAAAAATATTCTTGCTCAACTGGGTGCATCATTCGTCTTGGGTTAATTTGACCCTGTGGGTGCTAGGGAAGTACAAGCAGCCCCTGAAGGAGGCCAACCTCTATTACGCTATAAGGGATTCCTGTTACGGTTTGGAGAAGAACCCGAAGTTGTTTGTGGCTTTGAACGAGATGTGCAAC
This sequence comes from Iris macrosiphon, assembly GCA_036927795.1. Lineage (NCBI taxonomy): Eukaryota > Viridiplantae > Streptophyta > Magnoliopsida > Asparagales > Iridaceae > Iris > Iris macrosiphon. The sequence continues at coordinate 56,890,170 of JAYESA010000010.1, forward strand.
TGTCGTACTGGGACCTTCTTTACTCCTGGTAGGGAAATAGGACTTGTCCTCCACGAAATGTATGATGTTTCGTGATTGCCGTGGGGCATCAAGCCGCATGTAGAGTACACGCCTGATAATAAGAAATTTGAGGAGTTGGAGAAATAACATCCGGGGTTTATCGCAGTGTACCGAGAATTGTTATGCCATCATAGCATTTGTCAGCAAATTTTGAAGAAGAAGGACAGAAGTACAGAGGGGACGTTACCCCATACCAAGGCCTGGATCTATTACCTCTTTAATATTGAAGCTTCGTATTGGGTCATCATTCCGAGCCCTCAAACTCCGAGAAGTGTCGATGACCTAGTGCGCGGTACTAAGAGAAGGAACGCCTCTAACGAGGGGTTTGGTAACTCTTGTGATACCTTCATCTACTTTTATCAAGACACCAAGCTATCGGATAAGGCGGTGTTGGCTGGATTCTTGATGATATGGCTGTGAACTTGTGTTGTCCTGGGGGGCTCTGGGTCGATCGAGAGGGCTAGCCGCAATCTCATTCTCCCCGTTGTGAATTTAGTTTTTGGCCATCAGCTAGCTTTACTCCCAGCGATGGTCTGCAACATCCATCGCGGGCTTCATACTTTTACGAGCAAAGTGATAGCTTATGGCAGCCCTAGGGATTTTAAACGGGTTAAGAAGCCTTACCATGATCTAATGGGTTAGATGTTAATGCACTGCCCGTCTTTGATGCATACTGGAGTTGAGGGGACGATGACAGAGGCTGATGCTTTCATTCGCCAGTATGGTAGGATGCCCTGGGTTCATACTGAGTTTCTCGCCTATCAGCATGCACTCGCCCGCGTAGCGGACTATTCCTTCTTTGTCTCGGTCCCAAAGTTCACAGAGGACGAAGTGAATAGGGTTTATTGATGGTGGTGTTGACCGTCAGGTTCTATCCGCGAAGCTCCTTTGCTGGTTACTTTCCATCCGGCCTTCCCATTTGGTATACCTGAACTAGAACCTCGTCTTCTTGGAACCTTACCTGCTGAGTAGGTTTGCTCGTCAATTTGGATATAGTCAGCTCATGTTGAGCAATCCAAGCCCATGTCTTGGTTTTGAAGGTAGAATTCTTGATGGAGCCCGAGCTTGGGATTATTATTTTTCTACCAATACTCAGGTTCGGTTATCCCGCCCAATGCTAAAGTCCCTGCACACATCCTACATGCAGCGGCTATCTTTCATGTAGCCGTGAATAAGCCTCCAACTGGCTTTGACCTGGACACTAGCTTCATCTTGGGTACTAAGTTGATGCCCCGATATAGGGAGTCCAAGAAAGGTCAGGGAAAAGGCAAGGGCAAGGTTGTGCTTATTGATTCTAACTCAACGACGGGGGAGGAGAATTCTTCCTATGATCCCACGCCTCCAGTGAACTCTCCAATGAAGCATAGGGCCTCCCCGTTGAGGAGCCCTCCATCCAAAAAGAGAAGACATGAACCATCCATGGCTGTGAGGCCATGTTATAGGAAGCGGGTTACTGTCAAGGTCCCTGTCCCGATGGGAGAAGAGAAAGAAGGAACAGAAGAAGAGGAGGAGGTAGGACCCCAGGCTCTGGTGACTTCTGACCCAGATCTTATTCTAGACGCTGAGGCGGTATTCACGCGAACTCTTAGTTTAATTCTTCCCGGTCCCCTCTATAAATATCTTTCTCTGGTCTGTTTGAAAACTTGCAGGCACAGAAGGAGAGGTACCGACCCCAACGGTCTACGACAATCGAGGTTTCTTATGTGCAGCCTGATGAAGAGATTGCTTCTCCTGGGTCCGAGGCCATGGAGCCTGTTCCTGAGGGATCTAGTAGTTATGTCCCAGGGGAGTCCCTGGTAGAACTGGCCACCTATTCCATCTTGGTTGATGACTTGAATAATCCAGAGTAAGTTCAGACCGCACTAGTTGAGTGTCAGGTCCCGTTGTCTTCTCTGGGTATATTATTTAGTAACTTTTCTTTGGAAGAGATTTTTTGACTTCAGCTTCATATTCATTAGACGAAGTTAATTATTGGATGTTCTAGTTCTGCAGACACTACCTCCCCCTGAAGTTCGTGGATGTGACCGCGGAGGAAGGCATCACGGAGGAAGAGGGTAGTGATCTCGTTAGGGGAAGGTCGGAATCCCTTCTTCACTTTTCTGGAGGCGAGAAATATCCCGATGTGCCTTCTACTGAGGCTGTGACGGAGGAGGTTCCTGTTGTTATAGACCCTTATGGCGTGACAACTGCACTTCAAATTGTTGCCTCTGGGGGTTTTGTGGCTGAAGCCTCTTTGGACAGCGGGGTAGTAAGCCGCCGCGATGAGGTCCTTGAGGTCGTTGGATCACCTTTAGAAGCTTCCGTGACTCAGTCTAGGGATGGTACATTGGTGGGAACCGATGCGGCGAGGTGCCCCGTTACTTCTTTCCTCGGTCTTGGTACTACTCCGACGTCCGTGGTTCAGCTGTCGGGTATCCAGGCACTTCGTGCGTCCATAGAATATTGGATCGCCAGCAGGACTGCTGGTTTCTCCTTTACTGCTGCTTCACCTTCGAGGTCTTAGAACATCATTGTGCCTCCTGCTGCACCTATGGCCTCTTCCTAAATCCTGCCGCCTTTGACTCCATCTACGTTGGAAGAGATTGACGAGAATGTCAAGCTCTCCATTAGGAGCTTTCACATGTTCTTGAAGTAAGGGATCGAGAGCGTGTTGGAGAGCAATAAATCTTTTGCATTGGCAAGGCACTTTGCTAAGGGCCAGGTCCACTCTCTGAGGGGCATCCCCGGTTTCGAACAGATGGCCGGCTTTCTGGGCCATAAACTAGTGGAGGTAGAGAAATGCCTAACGGAGCTGCGGCAGTACCAGCACGCGGATATGGGAATACTGATATCCTATGAATACAACAAATTCTTAAAGAAGGTAGTGACAAAGAAGGCCTTCTTTACTTCGTCTACGGAGTATTTGCAGCATGATCTCTGGAATTTGCAAGAGAGACATGACCGGTTGGACGATCTCAAAGAAGAGTGTCTCTCCCGGCAACATGACTTGACTAAGAGAATAAAAAAGCTCCAGGTTGAGTTTGACGTGTATGGGAATAGGTTACGAGAGGCCCAGTAAGAGTAGGAGGATATCCGAACCAAAGCGAGCCAGGTAGCGCAGAATACGGCTGGCATTGAGGTTCTGGTGCAACAACTGGAGGACCGATACAAGTCCTCTGTCCGCTACGAGGATCCTGAGGTTATGGCCCAGAAATTTGAGCGTCGGGCCCAGAGGTACCTGGATGGCCATATTGCTCGTCTCCATGAGTGGATAGCAGAGTTATGCTCTGACTCATAGCCCTGGTAGTTCTTTGTTTTCTCTTTTGTGTCCCTTTTTTGCCTTCGAGCTTGGGATTTTGACAATCCCTTGAATGTAGTTTTGCTTTCAATTTCTCTTCGTAGAAATAAATAAAAGTTATTCCATTCGTTTGTAATTGTTTATGTAAGCTTTGGATACCGTTCCAGAGGTAATATGGACGTGGTATAATATCGTAGCCTGTCTAGAATGTCCTACTGGAGGACTTAGGTGGACCTATTATTTGTTGCACACGTTGAGTGGACCCATTACTTCTTGTCCACCTATGTTCAAGTAATAGATTTGGAACAAGCCCTGCCAAAGAGGATATGGACGTGGCAGATTTTGTGGACTTAACACCGCTGGCATACCTTGGTAAGTATGGGTGATAAGTGGTGATAAAAACCGATATCAGAGGTAATATGGACGTAATAATAAATAGCCAAGACCCGTATGGTTTGCTCAGAGGTAATATGGACATGGCAAACTCAACGGGAAGGAATGTTAGGAATTTAGTGCCCTGTTCCCCCTATTCGGGGAGCACGGCTAAGAAATACGTAGTATCGTTCGATCGAGACAGATTGAATCAAGATCCTTTTCTCGTTATGGATTGGTTTCTTCAAAATCAGGTCCCACATTCAGCGGATCGTGCCTCAAGGAAGGACTCGGCGGCAGAGTCGAGAGGGGCCTTTCCGTTACGCTGGTTTCTTTGCCCATTTTTGATGCCGCTTGGTTATTTTCTTGTTGGTTTTGTGACTTGCATTTTCTTGAACAATTTTTATGGATTTTATTGTCTTCATTCTTTAAATTTTGTATTTCGTATCGAATCCTTAGAGACCAAGACAGGAGATATTGATCATCTGTTGGTGCGTGCAGGTGATCGCGTAGGCGAGGCACAAGCACAGTCTTAAAGATCTTCCATTTCTCTTCCCTGGTTCACCAACTAGATGAGTGTCCTTACTCCCAAATTGTGTCCGTCTTCCAAGTCTTTATTCCTAATAATTTAACTCGTTTGTGCATTTCGATCAACGATACCAAAATAATAAATTTGAGTCAAGATAAAAGAAGAAGTACACTTGAAACACTTAATGCTTGTTAAATAATTTTCTATACGGTCATATTATTGCGTACTTGTCCTCTATACATGTATCTATTTTGTGTTCAGTTGTAGTTAGAACTTATTCATCTATAATTGTTCAATGGGTAGTACATAACTTATGATTTGATCATATCAGCTAGTAGACTATGCCATCGCACTGTGCTAAAGTAGTTATGTTCATGTTGATGTCTTGAAATACTTCGTATGTTAACTTAGTGTTTAGATTGTCAATATTCATGGACAACTTGTGCATAAGGTATATAGTTCCTGCGAACAGTCTTCGGGGCACCGGGGCCGATTCGTCCCAAGTGGAACAATAATTAGTCGTGCTAGCAACTTAGCACGGGTGAGGCAGGAGTTTGTAGCGGGGCTTGCTACCTGCGCTGCAAGCATCACCGTCTACCCAGACTATAGTCCATGATGGCTAGTCAAGACAGTAATTCTTATGTATATTTAAATTGTGCAAACTAACTATGTCTTCGTGGCAGGGAAGGTTATGGTAAGTTTTGTACATGTGGTTAAGACGGTGCAGGTAAAGTCACCGAACGGTGGCACATTTTGCTATGTCATTCCATTCTATCGTATATATAAAGAATTGAAATAAGGCAAGATAGAAAGATTACATAATAATAATGTTGCATGTTCACATGAATACGATATAGGTTTGGTATGTTGGGTTAGGTCGCCCTCACGGTACTATTTGAAGTACTGACCCTCGTTGTAGCAGGTTCCCCGAGCCAAGGCGACACGGCGAGGAGATGAATCTTTTCCCCTAACCTTTCACTGATCTGGCATATTCGTATTTGTGACTTTTAGAGCGCAAGTACATAATCTCAAGGAACTCGCACATAACTTTTTGAAGCTCCTATGCGATGGTGCTAACACACACCCAAAGTGGTTTGCACTTTTGAAATATTAGTAAGGGATGTAATATATGGATCGGCTATCATATTTTGTGTCCAAATTATAAGCTCGTGCGGCATCCTTATTACATTTGAGTCAAGAGTCTGTAACCAGATGTTCATTATCAATAAAGAGAACTTTTCTATATCTCAATGTGTGATATCTCATTTGCGTACTCTGTTGCATATGTTCTAAAGTATATCATTATGCCTAGGCCTTGTGTGCGCGCATCTTACACGTGCACGGCATCACGTTCGGGGGACGATTATTGATTTAGCGGAAATCATGGTGTGACAAGGAAGGTAGTTCAGAGGTAATATGGACGTGAACCATTGTCTAAAAAAACTCACTGAAGAGTGATTTGGTGGGTGTGGTCTATCTGAGAATGAAGATAGACCTAAGGATTGCTCCGTTGGGGAGACTAGAGTCTAACGAGACTATTTTTTTGGTGGTCCAAGTGGGAGTATGCTGGTGGACCTGAAGACTACTCTGCTGGAGAGACTTTAAGGATCCATCATATGTTGTGTATCTAGGACTCCTGGATACAGATAAGGGCTTTTACAGAAATTCGGAAAGAAGGGAACATGTTGTACATAGGCCCTTATTGGGGATGAAGAACCGAGAGTGTAAAGACTGTACATCTTGATTGTCCGACTGGGGATAAGGAGAGTACAATATTGTTCGACCCGTATGTCACTACCACATCCTAAAATAGGGGTATTTTTGTCTTTTTATTATTTATTCGTATTGTGTGTATTTATTTTAAATAATTGCATGATATGTGTATACATATGTATTATATTGTATAGTGTTTATTAAAGTTTGAGTTAGAAGACTAGACCTAGAAGCCCACCAGATGAACCCCCTGACCGAATTATAGGGTTATGATTTTAATTTGTATTATTCGGGAGTAAATGTTGAGGATTATAATTAATTATCGTAATTTTATTTCATTGTTGTACCTTACTGTTGCTTCAATATTTCGAGCGCTACACTAGCTTTTGCCTTCCAACAAATTCCATAACCTTGTCCTAGACATGCCCGCCTTCCATTCTGACCCTTGTGTAACTTATTAATATGCTGTTTTGTGCTTCATTTTAGTCGCACAATATTCGTCGCGGACGTTTATTTTTAATTCCATATAAATTCAACTTTGTATCCTTGTGTGTTCCAATCAAAATTGGAGAACAATCTGGACCCATTTTGTGCAACCCAAATTATGACAATATTCTATTCTGAGTCTCCTATGACCATGATATTTGTGTCCCACCTAATTTTAATCTCATGTACTTCTAATTAATTTTAGAACACCAATTGCATTTATTTTTAATTAATTAAACCCTAAACCCAACTTTGTGTAATTTTCCAATTGTTGGGCATTTTTATGCAAAAGTGCATTAAGGTATCCATCCAGTTGGATACGACACGTAAATAAACCAATTTCTCCTTCATGTATATTTTTTCATAATTTTTGGGTGTGTGTAATTCAACATCAACCTCCTTAAGACCATGGCCCTCCAAACCTTGAACCAATGGAATCCTAGCCTTCCATTTTGAATCCATTTTAAATCCTAACCCTTGAAATATTTCTATGACAAGGCCCAATCCCAAGAGGATTTCACCAAGTCAATTTCTAGGTCAAACCAAGACCTACACACACACACACACATACACACACACACACACACACACACATATATATATATATATATATATATATATATATATATATATATATATATATATATATATATATATATATATATATATATATCTTTTCCTTTTTCTTTTTCTTTTCTAAACCTAGCTAATAACCTCAGCCGACATACACCCCTATTCATCTTCATCATCTCCCTCTCTCTGTTTCTGCCGCCACCCTCTACCGAGTCTCACCGGAGCAGACAGCCGGAGCCGGCCGTCTCCTCCCTGCCCTCTCATCTGCTTCGCCGGAGAAGATCCTGACCTGCTGTACAGACCAGACCCGACCTGTCCCTCCTCCGCCATACTCGCCGAGCCGTCAGGTTCGACAACTGCTGAACCGCCGGAGACCGCTGCACCAAGCCATCTCCTTCCCGCCTCGTCCTCCGCCTCGCCTCGATCCAGACCTCGCCGAGCCTCTCATCTCCCCTCTTCCTACACCCAAGCCACCGTGACCCATCAACCTATCCCAACGCCGGAGTCGACCGGACCACTCGATCCGCTGAACCTCCTCACACTAAATAACCGTCGGCCTCTCCTTCTGAACCAGCAGCAGCGGCTAATATCGACTTCCCTGCTCACCACCCCCTCTCCGCCGAAGCCGACTATACCTCGCCTGAACGTTCCTCCTTCGACTCGACAGCAGACCACCGAGACCCGCCTGAGCACAGTCGACTACCCCACCTTCCATCGACTACAGTGTCGAGCAACGTCACGACCTTGACTATCGACCCGCTGGACGTCCTCACCCCGACACCTTCCTCGACGCTGGACCACCCTCGTCCATCCCCGTCTCCTCTCATCATCATCACCATTATCACCATCATCTTTACAAGATCATCACCATTACCTTCATCATCGTCATCATTGTCGTTATCATCACCTTCATTGTCGTCGTCGTCATCATCATCACCTCCGTCATTGTCGTCATCGCTGCTCTCGTGCACGTGCACGTCGAGGCCAAGGTGAGGAGCATTTCTCTTGTGATTGTTGTGTACGCATACGTACGCGTATACGTATTTTGATGGGTGTATGTATATAATTGGTATGTATATACTACTTATTAGCGTATGTTTAGTATGTACGTATTTGATATATATATACATATATATATATGTAGCATATGTATTCAATGGTATATATTTAGTTATGTTTAGTATGTATGTATTGGCATATATATATATAGTATATGAATTCAATTAGTGTATATACATATATGTATTATATATGTAATTAATTGGTATACATATATATATTATGAGTATTAATGTTGTTTCTAGATAATAATATGTATATTTATATATGTAGTAGGTGGCCCGAGTGTAAATACGGATGCCCCGTAGTTACATTGACCAGTGACCATGTAACCTATTAGCAGACTGCCATTTGTACACCGACGTACTGGCAAGATCCGTATCATTTTGACTGTCTGTCTTGCACAGCAATTACAGACGCGATACCCGTGCAATTAGACACACACTTGACCCTAGTTGACCAGCGTCATACCTAGCGCAGCCCTGAGTTTAATGTATTTATGATTGTGTGTTAGTGTAATGTCTGATGTAATATTGTATTATATGATATCTATAGGATTATTGGATTATTCAGACAAGACTTCAGAATCAGGTTATTGGTATTGCCAACAGCAGGACCACAGGCGTGTACATTCTCTGACAGTTTTCATTATGTTGATTATCTCTATAATTCTAGTTGTATAGCGTATATGATTCTGACACTGTTGTTTACACGAGTTGGCATCATCGAGACCTGTCACGAGGAGTCGTGATTTGGAATCCATCGTGCTAGCTGGGGAAACAGAGAAATATTAGTAGCTTTTGTGATCATACCAAACTCTACTTGCATTATAGCTCACCCACACCTCACGTCGGTGCAGCCTGACATTACATGCCTCATAGCCTGTTACATGTAATTAGCCTGACTATTGCTTGCATCATAGCTATCCGGATGGTTAGCCTGACCTTACATGAATCATAGCTAATCATATGTAATAAGCCTGATCAGTCCCAAGCCGATCACATGATATGCTAATGTTTCACACACTTAGCTAGATATTCTTGACATGTATCTCTAGTATATTGATCTAGCATCTCTACATGTTCTAGTTATTGTTCTAGTGTTTACTTATATTTCAGTTCATGGTTCTAGCATGCACTTGTATTTCTATTCATTGCTAGATGTACATTGATGATGACATATGCTCCAGTACTTCATTATTCCAGTATTGTTTATTGCCAGTATTTATATCCATCTTGTATTTCTTTATACTGTATTATAGTTTTTGTCAATATACATGGAACTGCTGTTAGTGCTTGTACTTTGCTCCAATCCTGACTGAATATTTTTTCAGACTGTGACATAGGGGACTTGTTTCCAGCATACTTGAGATATGGATGTTATTGATTGCAGGTTAGACTATTTATTGTTGTTTAGACTTGTCTTATATTTTATTTGTTTTCTTCGATATCTCATCGTGCTTTATTTTTCGTGATTGAGTATTCCATATTATATGGTGATATCTGTGTCTCCTTATGGAGTTGGATATTCGTGTGAGATTGATTAGATAGAGTATTGACCTAGACAGCATTTTACTGTCAATGCTGCAGCGTAGGCTGGACGTACCCACGCACTCGTGCCTAAATTCCGGGTGTGGGTCGTGACACATTTTTAGTGGTGGCCCATGCAAGTCAGACTTCACAAGTTGTGCGATATCGTGGTAGTACGACGTCTTAGTTGTACTACTGCGTGCCTGCGATAGGATATAGGGCATAGGATACTAGGATGAGAGAGGATACTCAATCATAAATTATTTGACAGATTCCTGGGACGACCCTTGAGAATCTTAATATAATTTTCAATTTAAATCTTTTTCCTTGTTCCCGTTCGCTCTCGCTTGTTGTTATTGAATTTGATTCTTGTTGATCAGTTGTTAAATTTAATTCTTGGTATCATTGTTAAGTTTGATTTTATATCGAGGTGAATTTTACGGACTAAAATTTACGATATCATCTGATGACATATGTTGATGAGGACAGTGAGAAAGGTAAAACGTCTACTTTGGTTATGGAGCCTAGAGTTTATCGCAGCCACATTAGCTGTCATGGCAGAAACGTAAGAACCTAACTTCGGATGTACATATCTTAGTTATAAATTTAGAGTTTCTCGCAGCCATACCGGTTGGAGTGGCGAGGATTCTAGATGATATGATTATAGAGTTGCATACCTTAGTTATGGAACCTATCGTTTATCGCAGCTATGCTTACTGGCGTGACGAGGATTCTGAGTGTCATGACTTCGGACAGACGTGTATGATTATCAGGTTGTATCTTAAATTGGTTCCTAAAGTATCATCTCAATATTTATCCCCTTCTGTTATTCTAGGACTTTGTTCCATCACTTCTTCTTTTTCTTTACTAGCAGTAGAGATACCTTCAGTCCTTAGTCCAGTTCCTTTTTGAGCTTTATTTCTTTAGGGTTTCTTGTTAGTGTGATAATTGGTAACTTGCAATTAGGTCTGTGTCGTGTATTAGTGTTGACTGAGCGTGGCTTGTGAGTTGTAAGTGTTTCTTGGTTGGACATGTGAGCAGTAGGCATCAATCTAGAGATAACCCGTAGCATAGTACCCTGTAGCAATAGTTTTATAATAGGTGTTATTATAGTTAGTATTGGCACTATAGATAGAAGAGGGAGTAAAGAGTATCAGTGAAGGTTCCAGGAGTTAGTATCAGAGTCAGCATGCCAGTCCTGGATAGTCATGAATTCATGTAGTTGGGTGTTCCATATAAACAATTAAGTATCAAGGAATTATGTTGAAGATTAATGGAGCATGATGTTCAATTTAATGGTTGATACTTGGGTGTGTCAAGAGTAAAGAAATGTATATGCATAAATGGATTAATAGTGTGCCATGGGTTGAAAAATATCAAGATTGGTCATGGAAGTTATGAAGTGTATCATTGATTAGTAAATCAGTCTATAAAGGGTTAAAGGAAGATACTTATACAACAATCGAGATATGGAACCATATGCCTGCCTTTTAGAGTGAAGTGAAGCATGTGTATTATATAAGTTATAAAAAGTGCAAATGATCGTGAGTTCTAATAAGTGTGATGAGGTAATCTAATAATGAAGTTAGTGTTACTATACCAAGAGTGCTTATGTTTCTATATCGAGGATTAGTTGAGCAATGTGCTAGTAACAGTAAGTACCTTATGTGATAATATTAGATTGGTGTATTAATTAATGTGGATAGAAAATTATTGAAAGTAATAATACGAATAATCCAGGCAGTGCAATAATCAGTACACAGTTGAGGGGTATAGACAATTGGTATATTTGTGTGTACCTTGTGTGTTAGAGACTGTGAGTATATATAAGTATACTTAGATAGATGTGGATTTAAATTTATAGTTGGAAGATTAGAAATAAATTTCATTTTTTTAAGAATTTTGAGAGTTGATATTTTATGTTATTAAAATTTTTGAGGATTCAAATTCAATTCAATAAACATAGTCAAAGCTATAAAGATTTTGGAAGTGATTAAAAATTTTATTTCGATATTTGAGTATTTGACTTTTGAGGAAAGTATATGCATTTTATTTTAAATCGTTCGAGAAGTAAATTTTGATGATTTTATTTTTAGGATAAAATTTTATGGTGGGTAAGAAATGTATAACAATATATGAGTGAATGAAGTGCATGTGTAAGGATCTATTGGCTTGAGCATGGTCGAGATGGCACTACAAACTGACTTGGGTGTCCATCTAGAGTTGTATTAGAAGGAGTAGTACTTAGTATGGTGTATTGCATTTGGTATGCACTTGAGTGGTAAGAACAAATAGTATAAACAATTACAGTAGGTAAGAGAGTTAGTAGTGGGTGTGCTTGTAGTAGAAACAGTGGTACCTAAAGGGATAGAGGTATCAAACTTTGGATGCATCATTAAACTATGGTTGTGTTAGAAGGCTATGTTTTGTTCTTTCTTTCTATTTTTTTGTCTATTTGATTGATTAATTAATTTCTTAGTACCATAGCTTGTATCAATGATCGTCTTGCTAGAATGTAGTTAGTAGTACACCCAGACAGAGACGATAATACCATGACAAAGGAGACCATAACCATGCATGTTTTCTCTAGATTGTATGTTGTATGACTGTAGGTAGAATTTTCTTAAACTTTGATTGTTGGGAGTTGACCGTAGTGAAAGAATTAATGAAGAGGTTATGACTTGACAAAGAGAGACAAGGTGCCTTAAATTCGAGGATGAATATTAATTTAAATAAAGAGTTGAGAATTTAATAGGGCAGGATTGACGATTTTATTAAATCATTAATTTTTATGAAGATTATGATGTGATTGAATTTGTCATTAAATTTGAAGAATTTAAGAAGGTTATCATTATATATATTTGATTGCAAGATATGAAATTAAAAATTTATATTTTAAATGTTATATTTAAAGATTTGTGAGTAATATATTATTTGATTATTATGTGGAAAAAGAATAGAAGAGTAAGATCGTTAATGGATTAGTGTTTGATTTCAAATTTTTGGGATGAGAATTTAAATTTTATAAACATGCATCAATTGGATTTATATTAGAGGAGTAAGATGATTAATGGATTAGTGTTTGAAATTTAAACTTTTCGGATGAGATTTTTAATATGCATTGATTGGATTTTAATTAGAGGATTGAATATTAAATTTTTGTATTCAGTTTTGGAGAAGATTGTGATAAGAATAGAATTTGATTTTAAATTGAAGATTTTTAGGAAATATGATAATTATAGAATTTTAAATTTTTTTGTGAAATAGCAAAATGGATTTACTTCATGATTATGTGATTTGATGAATTTAAATTTTGATGGTAAAATAAATAAATAAATAAATACGACTATTGAGGATTTTAAATTTCGAGGACGAAATTCTTTTAAGGAGGGTAGACTTGTCCCTACCACATCCTAAAATAGGGGTATTTTTGTCTTTTTATTATTTATTCGTATTGTGTGTATTTATTTTAAATAATTGCATGATATGTGTATACATATGTATTATATTGTCTTGTGTTCATTAATGTTTGAGTTAATAGACTAGACCTAGAAGCCCACCAGATGAACCCCTTGACCGAATTATAGGGTTATGATTTTAATTTGTATTATTCGGGAGTAAATATTGAGGATTATAATTAATTACCGTAATTTTATTTCATTGTTGCACCTTACCGTTGCTTCGATATTTGGAGCGCTATCCTAGCTTTTGCCTTCCAACAAATTCTACAACCTTGTCCTAGACAAGCCCGCCTTCCATTCTGACCCTTGTGTGACTTATTAATATGCTTTCTTGTACTCCATTTTAGTCGCACAATATTCGTCGCGGACGTTTATTTTTAATTCCATATAAATTCAACTTTGTATCCTTGTGCGTTCCAATCGAAATTGGAGAACAATCTTGACCCATTTTGTGCAACCCAAATTATGACAATATTCTATTCTGAGTCTCCTATGTCCATGACATTTGTGTCCCATCTAATTTTAATCCCATATACTTCTAATTAATTTTAGAACACCAATTGCATTTATTTTTAATTAATTAAACTATAAACCCAACTTTGTGCAATTTTCCAATTGTTGGGTATTTTTATGCAAAAGTGCATTAAGGTATCCACCCTGTTGGACACGACACGTGAATAAACCCATTTCTCCTTCATGTATATTTTTCCATAATTTTTGGGAGTGTGTAATTCAACATCAACCTCCTTAAGACCATGGCCCTCCAAACCTTGAACCAATGGAATCCTAGCCTTCCATTTTGAATCCATTTTAAATCCTAACCCTTGAAATATCTCCATGACAAGGCCCAATCCCAAGAGGATTTGACCAAGTCAATTTCTAGGTCAAACCAAGACCTACACACACACACACACACACACACACACATATATATATATATATATATATATATATATATATATATATATATATATATATATATATTCTTTTTCTTTTTCTTTTTCTTTTTCTTTTTCTTTTTCTTTTTCTTTTTCTTTTCTAAACCTAGCTAATAACCTCAGCCGACATACACCCCTATTCATCTTCATCATCTCCCTCTCTCTGTTTTTGCCGCCACCCTCCACCGGAGTCTCACCGGAGCAGACCATCGGAGCCGGCCGTCTCCTCCCTGCCCTCTCATCCGCCACGCCAGAGCAGATCCTGACCCGCTGTGCAGACCAGACCCGACCTGTCCCTCCTCCGCCATACTCGCTGAGCCGCCGGGTTCGACGACTGCTGAACCGCCGGAGACCGCTGCACCGAGCCATCTCCTTCCCGCCTCATCCTCCACCTCGCCTCGATCCAGACCTCGTCGAGCCTCTCATCTCCCCTCTTCCTCTACCCCGAGCCACCGTGACCCATCAACCTATCCCGACGTCAGAGTCGACCAGACCACTCGACCCGCTGAACCTCCTCACGCTGAACAACCATCGGCCTCTCCTCCTGAACCAGCAGCAGCGGCTAACACTGAGTTCCCTGCTCACCACCCTCTCTCCGTCGGAGCCGACTATACCTCGCCTGAACGTTCCTCCTTCGACTCGCTAGCAGACCACCGAGACCCGTCTGAGCACAGTCGACTACCCCACCTTCTATCGACCACAGCATCTAGCAACGTCACGTCCTCGACTATCGACCCGCTGGATGTCCTCACCCCGACACCTTCCTTGACGCCAGACTACCCTCGTCCATCCCCATCTTCTCTCATCATCATCACCATTATCACCATCATCTTCACAAGATCATCACCATTACCTTCATCATCGTCATCATTGTCATTATCATCACCTTCATCGCCGTCATCGTCGTCATCATCACCTCCGTCATCGTCGTCATCGCCGCTCTTGTGCACGTGCACGTCGAGGCCAAGGTGAGGAGCATTTCTTTTGTGATTATTGTGTACGCATACGTATGCATATACGTATTTTGATGGGTGTATGTATATAATTGGTATGTATATACTACTTATTAGCATATGTTTAGTATGTACGTATTTGATATATATATATATATATATATATATATATATATATATATATATATATATATATATATATATATATATATGTAGCATATGTATTCAATGGTATATATTTAGTTATGTTTAGTATGTACGTATTGGCATATATATATAAATAGTATATGAATTCAATTAGTGTATATAGATATATGTATTATATATGTAATTAATTGGTATACATATATATATTATGAGTATCAATGTTGTTGCTAGATAATAATATGTATATTTATATATGTACTAGGTTACCCGAGTGTAAATACAGATACCCCGTAGTTACATTGACCAGTGACCATGTAACCTGTTAGCAGACTGCCATATATACACCGACGTACTGGCAAGACCCGTATCATTTTGACTGCCTATCTTGCACAGCAATTACAGACGCGACACCCGTGCAATTAGACGCACACTTGACCCTAGTTGACCAGCGTCATACCTAGCGTATTCAATATATTTATGATTGTGTGTTAGTGTAATGTCTGATGAAATATTGTATTATATGATGTCTATAGGATTGTTGGATTGTTCAGACAAGACTTCGGAATCAGGTTATTTGTATTGCCAACAGCAGGACCACAGGCGAGTACATTCTCTGACAGTTTTCATTATGTTGATTATCTCTATAATTCTAGTTGTATAGCGTACATGATTCTGATACTTTTGTTTACACGAGTTGGCATCATCGAGACCTGTCATGAGGAGTCGTGATTTGGAATCCATCGTGCTAGCTGGGGAAACGGGGAAATATTAGTATCTTATGTGATCATACCCAACTCTACTTGCATCATAGCTCACCCACACCTCACGTCGGTGCATCCTGACTATTACATGCCTCATAGCCTGTTACATGTGATTAACCTGACTATTGCTCGCATCATAGCTATCCGGATGGTTAGCCTAACCTTACATGAATCATAGCTAATCATATGTAATAAGCCTGATCAGTCCCAAGACGATCACATGATATGCTAATGTTTCACACACTTAGCTAGATGTTCTTGACATGTATCACTAGTATATTGATCTAGTATCTCTACATGTTCTAGTTATTGTTCTAGTGTTTACTTATATTTCAGTTCATGGTTCTAGCATGCACTTGTATTTCTATTCGTTGCTAGATGTACATTGATGATGACATATGCTCCAGTACTTTATTATTCTAGTATTATTTATTGCCAATATTTATATCCATCTTGTATTTCTTTATTCTGTATTATAGTTTTTGTTAATATACATGGAACTGCTGTTAGTGCTTGTACTTCGCTCCAATCATGACTGGATATTTTTTCCAGACTGTGACATAGAGGACTTGTTTCCAGCATACTTGAGATATGGATGTTATTGATTGTAGGTTAGACTATTTATTATTGTTTTGACTTGTCTTGTATTTCATTTGTTTTCTTCGATATCTCATCGTGCTTTATTTTATGTGATTGAGTATTCCATATTATATGGTGATATCTGTGCCTCCTTATGAAGTTGGATATTCGTATGAGATTGATTAGATAGAGTATTGACCTAGACAGCGTTCTATCGCCGATGTTACGGTGTAGGCTGGACGTACCCACGCACTCGTGCCCAAATTTTGGGTGCAGGTTGTTACACCGTATCTCCCACGGTTCTACTTCAGAGAGTTCTGGTGGATCCTCGTCGTCTTCCTCAGGGTCAGCTGACACCATATTGGCAGATAACGTTTGCTTAAGCATCTCCCCGACACTGACGCCGGAGTACCAAAAGGAAGACTCTAAAGAGTGAGAGTGTAACTAATCTTCTTCATCCGAGCTTTCAAGGATTGTGGGAGACGTAACGTATCCTAGGATATGCTTAGTCTTATGGTAGTAATCCTCGAATTTGCCTGCCGGAGCGGTGAGACGTAAGGGCAATCGTCGACCTTTTCCATGATTCAGACCTCGATTGCTTTTAAGAACATAACCCATCTTCTGGATGAGGTATTTGGCTTGACCACTGAACCAGTAGAGTTGTATTTTTTCGGTATCGGGTTCTGGCTCTTGTTCCTCTGGGATAAAGGACCGGGGTATTCAACCCTGCCAAAGATGATAGATTTTTCTCCCCTTTTCCTTGCTGGAACTGTGAAGTAGGAACCTTGGCTAGGGAGGATCTGGTTTATTGCCTAGACTATGCTCCATGAAATACTGTGTGCTTATGTGTGTAGCTTCAGCGCAGTTCAAAATAGCACTTTATTTACAAAATAAGGCATCTTTTCTTAAAAAATTACATCTTCCAGAGAAGGAACATTTGCCTGAGTAACTATGTACTCCTCCAGCTCGTCCTTTTCGAGATCTACCCCTAGTGTGAGCGACAACTTTAGAGGTTTCCAGTACAGCTTTACTACCAGAGGCTTGGATGTTATAGGAGGTAGAGAGCATCCTTCGAAGGTTGACTCAGCCTGTGAAGGTGAACGACTAGAGATTTGGACGTGGTGGATAGTGTCGAACCTTCCTTAGGCGATCGATTCATCCTACGAAGGCGGACGACCAAAGGTTTGGTGCCTTCATGTGTAGATTTAAGGCGAGGGAAGAAGTTCTGTCGAGAGCACGTGCCTTTAGACGGACTCTCAAGGACTCTTGTGGTGTTGTCCCAGCCTCTACCTCATCATCGGCATCATTGCCATATTTATCTTAGTAGGCCTATTTGTAAAGGATCGAATCGGAGTAATAGGTTTTGATTCATTTGAACGGATCGACATCAGCAAACTCTATTTTGATCGTGCCGTGTTAATCGACGTACTTCAGGCACTAGTGCAGGTATGATGGCAAGATCATATATTCATGTATCCATGGGCATCTGAGCAAGACATTGCAGGATATATCTATATCATTGATGTAGCAACCACTATTTTCAAGTCGTCGATCTGGCATTTTAGGAAAATCTTGCACAGAGGGTAGCTCCTACCTGCATTGAAGCTAGTGATATCAGTATTATTGGCTTCCAGACGATGCATCAGAATGCCCAAGGTCTGAATCAGACTTCGCAGGATTATGCTGATTGACGAACCGAGATCTATGTACATACGGTCCACCTAGATGGCACCAATGTAACCTGTGTAATACAGGAGATGTTATGCCAGTTATTTTTTAGCAATATCTTCTGTTTCGAGAATGTAATGCTGGGTATCGCCTTTATCGCATCTATCGCCGAGAAGTTGCCGAACTGGAGCGATACCATGTTAGCGGCAATCGTCTTGTCATCAATATCCAAGATGAGGGCCTTTGTGTCAAGCAGACGCTAGATGTACCACTTCAGGGTGTAGCAGTCCCGGGTCACATGATGGATGTAACGATGGTAATGGCAGTAATTTAGATTATTCACCTCGGCTGCCTCAATATGATATTTGATGTCGGGGAGATGAAGCTTACCACCCTTCATCAGTACTTAGAATATGGGCATGACGTCGTCATCTTCGAAGGAGTAGGTCTCCTTGGGCTTTGGAACCTCAGCCGACTTTTGCTCGGGCTTCTTGGTTAAGTTGGCCACCAAGGCCTGCTTTCCTTTTCCATCGCGGCTGCTGTTACCGCTGTTGTTGTTATTGGGACATTTTCCCCTATAATCGGTGAAAGGGATCTGTATTCCCAAGAGACGGGCATCCTTGACCTTTTTCTCAGTGCTAACAACGTTTATGATGAACGTCGTCCAGTATTTAAACTAACCGTCGCCCATCCAGAGGCTCACTGCGGGAAGTAAGTTTCTGCGGTACATGTCCATCAGTGTCGACTCGGAATAGCCTGGGGGCAACCTCAGTGTTGCTAGTCGAAAATGCTCAATATAATTTTGAGCGAGTTCCCTTTACCCTTGGGTAACATCCATCAGGGAGGACATCGTCATGTCACTTACTCCGTCATAGAATCCTAAGAGAAAAGACTCTTGAGGTCGTCAAACGACGAGATACAGTTATCTTATAGGATACAAATCCTGTCGAATGCTACCCTATACAATTTCTCCATAAAGAGCTTGGTGAGGAATGCGTCACTGTGAGGTAGGTGCCCTATTGCAGTCTCAAAATAGCTCATATATTAATGGGGGTGATCGAATGGGTTTAAGTTAAAGGGCTTGTACTTGGGCAGGTACGGCACATCCCTCCACTCGTGGGGGTATGGTTGTCGTATCCTGAGATCGCGCAGTGAATCTCGGCTGCCCATGGAATCTAGACGAGCCTGGAGTTTTTGGACTTCCCTCATTGCTTTTCTGGCTTCGTCTCCGGCGAAAGGGGCATGATTTTTTCCTATAGGTGGAGCAGTTGCATCAGTGTCCTCGTTGGTCCCAGGGTCCAAGCTTGCTAGTCCAGAATCCCTTGCTGGTTGGGAAGCCATGTTTGCTTTAATTTCCAGCATTGCCCGAGTTAGGGCTTGCATTGATGAACTTACCGTCTGCATCATGGCCTCAAGAGCCTCGAGGCATTGTCGATCGCTGGGGCCTTCGTGATCGTTCCCTGCCATGTATACAGTCTTGATATTAGGAGAGATGGACGGGGCAATGGACGCCGCACTTTCCGTCTCAGATTCTTATTGGGAGTAGTCATTAGGTAGTGTCACCTCTTCCTTGTATTCGAAGAGAATACTACCCCAGCATTGGAGGCTACGTCATCTTGATGAGGGTGGCCACCCCAGGGACATCAGAGTCTGTTCTTTGAGAATCCCCTCCTTCTCGGAATGCCGAGTTATTGTATAGGTCCGGGGGATCACTACCCCTATCTTGTGCAACCCCTAGGGGTCCTGAGGAAGAACTACCCCCAGTGATTGATAGATTTTTCTTCGAGAGGGTATCTTGGAAAAAACCTTTCGCAGGCCCCACAGTTGTTCCTCCTGGTAGTCACCTTCTCGATGCGCTGGTTGAGAGTGACAGACAGGAGGTGCTGGGCTTCCTTCCTCGCACGGTTGAAGGATCCTTCTGAGTAGAGTAACATGAGGCGAATGGTAGTTCCTCTTCCTCTAGTATTTATACCTATTTTTCGGGTTATCGCTGGCTAGGTGCCTCCGGATGTAGTTGTTGGAATATCGACTGTCTATTTGTTGGCACTGCTGCTTTAGCACAGTAGCAGTTGATGGTGATGTTGGCATAGGGATATCGTAGAGGGGATACCTCACATGTCATGGTTGCTTTCCTCACTTTGCGCTTGTGTTTGATCATGTTGCGTAAATCAAGCGAGGGATAATCTACCTTTACACCTTTGTTATGAGCCCGGGTAGACCGAGTACATGGGTGTGTAGTTATTACTTTTTCTCCCTGAACTAGGGTTTGTACAAGAACTTTCTCTAGATCATCAGTGAAAGAATTTTGAGACGGATCCTACCCATTTGCCGCTGCGGACTGGACGTACAGGACGGTCTTATATAACTTTCCATCAGGGGCCCGCCTAATGGTTAGCAGTGCCCATTGACGGTCAGCCAAATGGACAGTTGCTTGAGCTTGACGAGCTCGCACTGCCCTAGACATCTTTGACTTAGCACGCGCAAGCGCATAGTAAAAATAGTCCAAGTTTTGATTTTCCTCGATGCGTCATATGGGAGCATGGTCGGACGAGATTCAATGAAAGACAGAGCTTCTAGGGTTGTCAGAGACACGTGCGGCTGAGCTGGAAGCCGCATACTACTTTCTTCTCTGCATCCTTCATTATGGCCGTATGGGCTCTGCATCAACTCTAATACTCGTGGCATCGTATTATTTTCCTCTACCTGAGTTCGGGTGTCGAGCATTCTCATTTTTATGCCAGGAGGCCCAATGAGCAGAGATAACCTAGTGGATGCATGTTGTGCATCTTCAGTATCAGAGAGAGAGACATAGAGCTCATTCTTCGCAGTTGGGTGAGGCACAACGGACTTTGCTACCCACGTTCTGCCGGTCTTCTGATGGTGGGCACCCTTCTTGTTGGAAGGGGCTACCGTATAAGCAGTGGACGCATGATGTGTGGTCCTTATGGGGGAGAGAGAGAGACGGAGAGCGCATGCTCCACAGTTGGGTAAGACGCAGCGGCCTTTGCTACCCACGTCCTGCGGGTCTTCGAGGGCTAAGCACCCTTCTTGTTAGAAGGGGCTGTCGTATAAGCAGTGGACGCATGATGTGTGGTCCCTGCAACAGAGAAAGAGACGGGGAGAGCATGCTCCGCAGTTGGGGGAGACACAGCAGCCTTTGCTATCCACGTTATGTGGGTCTTCTTAGGCTTTGCTAGCCTTGGAGAAGGACTAGCACTTTCCTTCGAGAGCATCTCCTCGAAAGCCTGCTGATCGAAGCGGACCACCAGCATTCGTTGAGTTAATCTGAGCTTGGCTGCGTCGGATTGCATCAAAACTTTCTCATCGGAGGAGAAAGAAGACTCTAGCATAGTCGCCATCTTGTTCGCCATTAAATGGGTTCTTGCAAAATTTGTATTCAAGGAACGAAAAAGAGTACAAAGAATCCTAAACAGAATAATCTAAGTATAATATTTTAATCTGGGGTGTGATGATGGACAAAGAGCGCTATGGCGGCTCCTTTACTCCATTGATGATCCGATGCTGGGTGAGGAAGCTTATGTTCTCTCTTTTCTCGTCTCGGTATGCTCTCTCTTTGTTGGGTGACCCCTGTGTCTCTTCTCTCTTTTTTTCTTTTGGGCATGTCACCCGGGTATATATAGTCATCATTGGGCGCGCATATTTTGGGCCGCATGGATGCTAGAGGGTGCCACATGTGCCTCCTTAATAAGGTGCAGCTGTAACCATGAGTGGGTCAGGTTGTCACATGGGCGCTTGTAGGTATTTTCTGCTACTGAATATCTGGGTGGTTCTCGTCCTTTGTGGGCGTGACATGATCAGCTTGACACGTAGTCCGCACTTGGTTGGAGAGAATTACTCTTGTCATAACAGCAAGATTTGGTCTTCATGGAGTCTGAAACATATGTAGCTAGAGATGCATGGGACGCATAGAGTCTGGGATGACTGGGACCAGAGACGCTTGGAACGCATGGAGCCTGGGACGCATGGAGCCAGGGACGCATATGACGCATGGAGTCTGGGATGCATGGAGCTTGGGCCGCATGGGGCCGTATAGAGTCTGGGACGCATGGGGCCAGAGATGCATGGGACTGCATGGAGCCTAGGACACATGGGGCCAGATACGCATGGCACCGTATGGAACCTGGGACGCATGAAGCCAGTTGTGTTGTACATGTGGGACTGCACATCCGTCAAGAGTGAAGTTCTTTGTTGACGTGAGACTTTTATCATTTATTGTGTTCACATCTTTTAAGGCATTCAAAAAATCCTCTTTGTCAGGATTCTATGTCAGGGACAATCCTGTTGCTAGGATGACATGTTAGATCCATCTGCGGCAAAAGCTGCTTCGGCTGATTAGGACGCATGGATGTCGCCTTATTGGGCAGCAGGGTAATTTTGCGGCCTAATCTCTTCTGAGCTTTACTTTGGGGCATATGGTTTTTTGACGCATGGATGCATATTTTTTTATTCTTCTACAGAAGCACCACCGGGTTTCGGTACCAGTAGACTGGGTAAAGGCCTCAGACGACTCATACTAAGGTCTTGGGTCCTAACTGTCACCTTCGTCCTTGGGTCAGGTGCTGCTCCGCGGTGTTCTACCTCTTACGTCTTACTCTCGTCAGCCTAACTACGAACACCAGATGCCGACAATAGTTATCTGTTCCTAGTGGGGGATGTCCGCGTCATCCCTGTCGGGGAACTAAAATTCGTTGTAAGAGCTTCACTTGCTACCAGCCTCCCTGCCTCGCAATCAAGACCACCAGAGATGTCTTCCTGTATCACTGCATAGAAGCACTCTTCTGTTCCAGATCAATATTCGAAAGTGGATGAAGGATACTGGGGCACACGCTGCCCCACCACGCTTCTGTCTGCATCCCCGCCTACGAAAAATGCCAGAGTACTGGCGCCATGAGTCCCCTGCGACCCAACATCTCCTGCCACAACCGAACCCCTTGATTAGCTTACCGCAATCTCAACGCCAGCTTGCTTAGCCTGAACATTGGTCTCCTACTTCCTATCAGCAGGCTTAGGATCACCTACGACCGTCTCCATAGGAGAAGGCGATTGGGGATGTCACGACCCGCTCCCGGAATTGGGGCACGAGTACGTGGGTACGTCCAGCCTACGCCACAGCATCGGCGGTAGAACGCTGTCTAGGTTAATGCACTATCTAAACAATCTCGCACGAGTATCCAACTCCATAAGGAGACACGGATAACACAATATAAATGAACAACATACTCAATCACATAACTACAGCACGATAAGATATCGAAGAAATAAAATAAAATGCAACACAAGTCTAAATATAAATAATCTAACTCAACAATAAATCCAAGTCTCAACAAAGTATGTCGGAGACAAATCCGGTACCAAATAAACTGCTAAGAAACTAACTAGATAACTAGTGATTCTGGCTAGACCTCCCGGAATCACTACTGAACTACCAAGTCCAAAACTGCAGCTACTCAACTTGTGGTCCATAAAATGTCGGACACCAGTCCTCTAAGGCATAGTCTGGAAAAATATTTCCAGTCAGGAAGGAGCAAGTATATTTCTAATAGCAGTTCTATATCAATGATATAAACTATGTAGCAGTAAATAGATAAAAATATACAAGATCTATATACATGTACGAGAGATATACAGTAAAGGAAATACTGGAAATACTGTAAATAAATGCGGGAAGGAACAATATGTCAATGAGCAAGAATACTATGACTAAGTGTGTGATTACTAGCTTTAACATGTGATCGGCTTGGGAACTTGTACAGGAATAATGGCCTGGCTAGTCATACGTGCGGTGTATGACCAACACTAACATGTGAACAAGACTTGTACATGAAGGGTATGATCACATATCTATATTAAAATACTCTCCACCCCCGACTGGTATAGTAGATCCAACCATGGTACGCTATGGCACAGGATTCCCTAGGAAGGTAGCAAGTCTCCCCGAAAATCAGTGTCTGTATATGCACAAGATAACAATGAAACAAGACTTGTACAAGCTACACCATGAACAAGGAATAATATCTCATGACGAGATCCGGATATACCAATCCGTGTAACCATCGTGTCAAGAACATGGATATTTACACTAGATACAATGAACATAGGGGATATCATAAATAAGAAACTATCAGAGAATGTACTCGCCTTGGGTCCTTAGGTGGTAATACCAATGTCCTGTCCCAGAGTATCGCTTGGATGATCCAACAGTCCTATAGACATATAATACAATTCAATATTGCATCAGACGTTACACTAACACAATCACAAATACATTGAACTCAGGGGCTATGCCAGGTATGGCACTTAGTCAACTAGGGTCAAGTGCGCGTCTAATTGCACCGTTGTCGTGTTTGTAATTGCTGTGAATTCAGACAGTCGGTGATACGGGTCTCGCCAGTACGTCAGTGTACATGGAAGTCTGCTAACAGTTCACAGGATCATAGGTCATGTGTAGTTACGGGGTATCCGTATTCACTCGGTTACCTAGTAGAGATATATATATATAAATATACATTTATACTCAGAATATATATACCAATTAAATACGTACATAATATATATAAGTGTATATCAATAATTACGTACAAATTATGTATAAGTGTATATACACTAATAGAATTATATAACATATATATATATATATGTTTAAAATATACATACCATATTTTATATATGTACAACCAATATTTATACGTATACAAGGAATATATATATATATACTGAATATATATATATATATATATATATATATATATATATATATATATATATATATATATATATATATATATATATACCAATACAAATATATATATTATGCTACATATATATATATATATATATATATATATATATATATATATACCAAAATATGTTTTACTAAACATATACCAATACAAATATATATATATATATATATATATATATATATATATATATATATATATATATTTATATATATATATATTTATATATATACCAAAATAATATTTATACTATATACAGGTATATATATACCAATACGAACATTAACATATATCATATATATACGGATATATTAATATATATATACATTGAATAATTGAATACATATATATATAAATAGGAAAATACACGATATATATATATATATATATATATATATATATATATATATATATATATATATATACGCGTATATGTATACGAAACATACATACACACATACACACATACAGGTGTACGTGTACGCGAGGGGAGGATCAAACCTGAGCGCGTCTACGACGACAGCGAAGACGACGACGACGAGGTGGCTGTGTGAGGCTGCTCGGGGTGGCTGCTGTCGTCTGGAAACGGAGGGAACGCCGGAGTTGATGGCCGGTGTAGGGGACTCGGGTGGCACTGGTGGAGTGGTGGTGGATCGGGTGGTGGTGATGATAGTTCTGGCCGGTGGTGGTGACTCTGATAGTGGTGGTGGTGATAGCTCTGATGGTGGTGGTGGTGTTAGCTCTGATGGTGGTTCGGCCGAGGTGCAGGGAGTTGGCCGGGTGTGTTGCTGGAGGGAGGTCGGGGGTGGTTGTGTAATGGAGGTGGTGAACGGGATGGCCGGATTGTTGATGGTGGTGGAGGAGATGTACAGCGAGGTCGGCTCGAGACTGGAGGAGACAGGGGGTGGTTCGGCTCGGCTTGATGGAGGAACGACTCGCCGGAGTCGGGCTCGAACGGGGTGATGCTAGACTGGGCTCGCCAGAGTAGGTGAGTGGCCGGTGGAGGAGCTAGGAGGAGGAGCGGTCGAAGAAGAAGCAGTGGCCGGAGGGGATGAGGCGGGGGACTCGACTGAAGGGGAGAGCGGTGGTGGTGAAGCTCGATATGGGGAGGAGATGGAGTGCAGCAGGAGGCCGCGGGGTCCGCTCAGGCGAGGGTGGTTCAGGGGAACGGCTCGCCGGGTGTAGGGAGGTGGCGAGCTCATCAGAGTCATGACCGGAGGTGGGACAGAGTATGGGTGAACAGTAGTAGTGGGGAAGTTGGTTTGATATTCCCTTTTTTTTTCTAGATTTAAAAAGGAGGAGAAGAAGAAGAAGAAGAAAGAAGAAGAAGAAGAAGGGAAAAGGAAAATTGGAAAAAAAATACCTACGGTTGAGTGAGGAGGGAGGAGAGAGAAGATGGGGGCTTCCCTAGGTTTGGGGATTAGGGCTTGCTTGGGAAAGGGTGTTTGAAGAGACATTAAATAGGAAGGGGTGTGTGGGAATGAGTGGTGTTGATGCTCCCATTTTGAATGGGTGGTTAGGATTTGACATGAGAAATTTACTCATACAAGGATGAGGGTTGTTGACTAGTCAAATATTAGGGCTCTCTATTTGGTTTGAACCAATGGGGTGTTGACACCTAATGCACCATTTGCAAATGAGCCCCCTTAAATTTGGGTATTTGCACAGACACATGAAATGATAAAAATTTGGTGGGCAATTTGGTGTTTGGTATTTTGTAGGGTGAGGGGGTGTTGTGTGTTTTGTATGGGCTTAATGAATAGGGTATTTGGATTAAATTGGGTTAAAATAGGATTAGTCAAAATGGTATTCCCAATTTAATTAGGAATAAATGCAAGCGGTGTTCTAAAATTAATTAGGAGTACATGGGGCCAAAATTAGGTTGGAACACAAATATCATTAGTGAAGAAGACTCAGAACAGAATATTACCCTAATTTGGGTTGCACGAAAATGGGTCGAGATTGTCTCCAATTTTGATTGGAACGCACAACGATACAAAGTTGGAATTTATTTAGAAATTAAATAAACGTCTGCGACGAATATTGTGCGGCTAAAATGAAGCACAAGAGAGCATAATTACAAGTTGCAAAAAGGTTAGAATGGAAGGTAGGCACGTCTAGGGCAAGGTTGTGAAATATGTTGGAAGACAAAAGCTAGGGTAGCGCTCCAAATATCCAAGCAACGACAAGGCACAACAATTAAATAAAATTACGGTAATTAATTATAACCTCAATAATTAAATCCTAAATAATACAAATTAAATTCATAACCCTACATTTCGGTCAGGTGTTCATCTATTGGGCTTCTAGGTCAAGTCTACTAGCTCAACATTAAGAACACAGTATATAATATATTTATAAATACACATCTCATGCAATTATTTAAATTAAATACACGCAATATCAAATACATATAAAAAGTCAAAATTACCCCTATTTTTGGAACGTGGTAGTGACAGGGGATCCCCTCCCCATAAGAAAGAGGGTGCACTCATCACTAAAATCGCAGAAGCCGCAGGTTTGGGGGGAGAACCCCTGCCCTTAGGCTGGACCATAGGGCCCTATGGAGACTCCATAAAGGTAGGAACTAGAGGACCCTTTGGTAGATACTCTGCGAAAATAGACTACTGTCGAGCAAGAAGTGAGACCGCAACTGAAACCTCACCTAGGGAAAGGGAGAGAACGGATAGTGATAGGGTGTTAGGGGAAATAAGTGGAACCTATTGCTGAGGACTGTCGACCGAAAGAATGGGCTTCACGGGGGTCGCAGACTTAGCCGTCTCCATCTGAGCGTAAAGATCATGCAAACCCTCAGGATTTTCTAAGGATGTAGACTGAGCCAAGCTCTTAGTATTAGCTTTGCAAGCCAATTTGAAATGTCCAAGGTGACAACAGCGAGAGGAGAAAGCCGGAGGATCTTTAAATTCACACGCTTGCCAGTAACTACGGTTTCTTGGGAGAAGCACGCGAATCCGAGCTGGAAGTGGGAGACTAAAGTCCACTTCGACGAATACTCGACCGACGCTAGGGCGACTGAACTCTGTCGTTGCCTTGTCAATTTTAAGGGGGTTTTTGAACCGCTTCGCCATCTGAAATAGCTTTGATTTGTCAAACAACTGGTATCGAAGGAAAGGAAAGTTGACCCAGACGGGTGCGATGGTCGATTCTTCCGTTGGGTCAAAATCCACCGTCCATCGGAAGACCCGCATAGGCACGTTCTCGACAAACAAAATGGGTCTCGACCTCAGGAAAAGGAAGTCTGCCTCCATCTGCAGCATGATACTGATATGCTGGTAGTCCACAACACCAATGCAGACCGCTCCCGCAAATCAAAATGTCGAGAATAGTTTCCTCACCACGTCAACTGGGGGCGCTTTAGAGAATTTGTCAATGAGCCCCATCGAAAGCGGTCGGAGAAGACTACGCTCCTTCTCTTTCATGAAAACGACGGTCGGTTCATCTTGGAAAAAAGTCGGCACCCTGACAGGGAGGTCCGCTAGGGGCTAAGAAACACCCACCAAAGCCTAAGCAAAGGATTTCGAGAAAGGTGCCTGAACGGTGAAAGGATGAGAAGACAAAGGAAGGATGGTGTCACTACCACATTTCTAGATGAGGGTAATCTAGTCATTTTATATTTATATTTATTTTAGTAATTAATATTTAATTATAGTGTGCTATTTATTTAAATTGTGTTTGTATCATCTATTTATAGTAAGTGGGCTAGCCTACTATTTAGACTCGACACTAGTAAACCCAATTAGACTTGTTATGACAACAATTGAGCCAACATTGGACTAGGCCCATTATACCTATTCCCGTTTGTTAATTAGAAGGATTTGCCTAATTTGCATTAGTTTAGAAAATTTCAAAAATAGTCTTTCCTTAATATTCTTAAAATTAACTAAGTAGGGGTTGCTTGGACATTTGTTGTGACTTGGAGAGGAAGAAAGGGGGCCGGCCACTTTATGTGGAGGAGTTTCTCTCTTCTCATTTATCCATTCATTTAGATCCCCAATTTTTTAGATCTCCAATTCACTTCATCTCTCCATTAATTTTAACCCAAATTTTTAGGGCTACCTATAGGATAAAGATCAAGCCTAGTTGATATATTTTGACACTTCTACATAGATTTTTGTATACAATTTGGGGGAATTACAAGATTGATGCACCAAGTGTGTATTTTGAGTCTAATTTAGTCTAATTGAACTTAGATCAGGGTTGGGAGACTAGCTACCTGTCCATAATTGGTTATGAGCAGGCCGTATCACGATACGGTATGATACTTTGTGATATGGGCGCATTTTGGGTGATTTATACTAATTCTTTTCAATTCCTAGTGTAACAAGTTGTATTAGTTATTATTCTGAGTATCTAATATGTAGGAATGATTATTATAGTGAATTGTGAGTTTGGACCTCTCTATTGGTTGAGTATCATAAGTATCCTAATTGTGCACTCTATGTGTTTGGTAAAATAGTCATTAGTGTGGAATTGGTACACTTAATACCATTGTGTATATATGTGTATATATTTAATGATATATATATATATATATATATATATATATATATATATATATATATATATATATATATATATATAAGCCTTGGAGTCTTGTGCAGCGGAAGCGTATAGCAAATTTGTGATTTGATGATTGAGAAAGGCGATAATGGACTTAATCTTGAATTTGAACGAACGGATGATAGTGCGCATGAAAATTTTGGATTTTAGTAGGATATCGCTCGATAGAGTTCGGTTTGAGTACGAATGCTACGATTTTGAATTTGAGAAAACTTAGTGTTAGACTTGGAACGGTTAGTGTGTGCTATGTTTGCCCCGAACGTATGACCGTTAGTCTGTTGATCGGATAGATCGTGCTTAACGATAGTGCAAAGATTGATTTGAATCGGAATGGAAATTGCTTGAAATTTTGGTTGACCCTGCGGAAGATCGGGGTATGACATATTAGAATATATATATATATATATATATATATATATATATATATATATATATATATAGTTGAGTGTGTGGTGTATGTGTGTGTGTGTGTGTGTGTGTGTCTTATTTATATAAGTTATATGCATTGTGTGCTATTGACAGTGACTGTGAGGAGATGATCATATGTGTGTGGGGGTTGTGTTGTGCTTGAGTTGTGGAAAGGGGAGCAACTTGATGTGTACGTGTGGTTCCCTGGGTTAAGGAGAGGGAACTTGATATCATGCAGTATCAGTAGGCAGCAGTAGATGTGATGTAGTGCATTATGTTATGCAATAGTTGAGAGAATTCCAGAGGCACATAAGTACAGTCACTACACGGTTAGTAAACAAGTATTCTTCGCATTGGAATGCAGCTATGTGCACTTGTACACAAGGGGATATTATTGTGATGTATATTTGTGAGTTAGGAGTATTCCCTGGGTCAGTGGATAGGGGTACTTGCTGTAGGAGTCAGTGCAGTAGAGGTAAAGGTAAGTTACAATATGGTATATGTGGTGACTGAGTATCAGTCTAGAGAAGAAGTTGTAGGTGAATTTGGGGATGTTTAAGATGTGCACATAGCTGTCTGAGTTGAAGGGGGGGTCAGGTTCAAGTACATCATATGTATGGGGGTTCTTATATAATGCATAGACATTAAGAGAGGGGTTTTCTGTTCAGCAACAGAGAATTATCGGAGTACCAGACTTAGATATATGCTACTCATGTATGGGTAAGTGCATCAGTAATTAAGCATCAATGGGAGTGTATGTTCAGTGTTTAGTACCAGTATTAGGTCCAATTGGGATGTTCCTGAGTTTGTGTATGTTCAGGTATGCTGCAACATCAGTTAAGAGAGAGTATTAGAAGGATGTTGGGCTTTATGTATCAGTGGGTTAGGAGTTCTGTTGGTGTTAGATTAAGGTATGGTGTATCAGTTCAAAACTGATGGAAGAAGTTAACTGATACCTTGGTGGTATCAGTGGATGAGGTGATGGTTTGTTGCTATTGATGTTAATGGTGTTGTGATGGAGGCTTGGGGCAGTGAATAAAATGCTGTGACTTGGGCAAGTGAGGAATTTGGGGACTGCATACTTCAGTTGGGCTAACAACTAGAGATGTGCATTACTTGCACTTATATGGGTAGGCTCAGGTATGAGTACCAGTTAAGTAATTATAAATGAGATTAGTTAGTAAATATAAGTTAAGTTAGATTTCAATTATTGGTTTGTATCAGTTAGTTTAGTTAGTATATACTAGTTAGTGTATATTAGATATATTAGTGTATTATATTATCTAGTATATATATATATATATATATATATATATACCCTTAGAATATTGACTTAGAAATCTAGGAATAACCTAGTATTACCTATTTTACCCTTGTGATCAACCTAGAGACTAGATATGGACCTAGGAAGCTAGATAACACCTAGTTTGACCTAGTATTGGTATAAAAAATATATTTTGACTCATTTAGCATGTTTATCACTCTATTACACCCAAGCGATATGATATTCCTATGTAGGGTTGTGTGACACTAGCTCGGACACCGAGTTACCTCTTTTGCTCCAGACCAGAGGCGAGTACATATCTTTGTTAGTTTTTATTTTATGATAGTGTATATATCACATGTTCGAGAATTGTATACTTGATTCTGACACAGTGGTTACACAGACTAGTACTATATGGATCCTGTCAGGAGATGTTATCCCCTTACCGTGTTCAGCGGATACTCCTTCACATATATTTCATCGTATGCATCGGGTACTGATTATCATATACTTCATGTTCATACGCTGTCTCATGTACAGTGTGCCTATATTACTCATGTTCGTAACATGTCGTGATCGAATCCGTGAGTATTTGTTGGGAACGGGAGAGTAGGACCTGGTTATGTGATCAAAGCCCAGTGTATTTCTGTATATGTCGATTACACATTACACTTGTAATCGAGTTACCTTATTGCATTCGTGTTCAACCTAAACCGATCATATAACAAACTTGTAGTCTAAGGCATATTAGTTAGTATTATCTATTTTCATTACTTCAAGTTATTCCATATTATTTTTTCTTTCCTTCCAGTACTTTATTTGCTTATTCTAGTTCATTTCTATTTCCTAGTTGCTAGTATATCGTGCATTCTTTTCTATTACCTGTCATATATTCTCTACCAAGTATTTGGAACTGCTTTCAGAGTTTTTGTACTTCACTCCAATCCTGATTGGATATATTTTTTAGATGACTGGTTAGTGGAGATGTGTCCTACATATTACGGGGAACAAGATGGTGAGCCAGTTGGAGAGATAGCATCTCTAGTCTAGGAAGATGTAACATTAGTCACCGATGAGACTTAGTTTTATATTGAATTGTTTTTTACTCTTATAGACTTGGCATGTATTATTATTTTGGAGACTATTATGGTGATTAGAGTATGGACTTGGACTTGAGATGTATTTGTGACTTTATATTTCTTTCTTTTACTCCATATCGTGCCATTTTTTTTCTAGTTTTATATTGTGATTAAGTATTATCTTCCATTATTATACCATTATGTTGTTCATCCTTTTAGAGATGAGATAGCTATCTTATATATATGTGTGAGATGTGTTGATAATATTATTGACTTAGAAAGCATTCTATGTCATTGTTATGGCATAGGCTGGGCATTGTTCATGTACTCGTGCCCTTATTTCGGGTACGGGTCCTGACAAATTTTTAGTGGTGGCCCATGTAGTTCAAGAGGTCGCAATTAGTGTGATATCATAGTAAGGCTTAGACTTAGAGTGCTGCTATGAGCTTGTTTTAGGATATATGATATAGGCTGAGAGTATACTCAACCACAGTTAGGAAACACTTCCAACTTATTGCTTTTGCTATCCTTATCAATCTCAATGCTTGTTTACTTTGAATAATTCTGTCATTGTTTGATGATATCGTATCTTACTCAATGTTGACTCCTTTATTTCAATCTATCTTCAGGATGCCGCAAAAAACTCGATCCCAGCGCTCTGGCACAGTATCAGCGAGGTCGGTCACTTTGCTGCCTCCGAGGAGGGAAGCAACAACCACTGCTCCATCAGCTTCAGCTCAGAGGACCGCTTCATCGGTCCAGGTGGGCGTTACTGCAGCAGCTTTCGGGGGTGATCCACCTCCAGTACAGAGGATCGTGCCTATAGTATCAGAGGAGCTTCCACCACACCCACCAGCAGTTGAACCAGCGCAGATATTTGCATTATTCCAGCAGATGATGGAGGCCCAGAGGGCCCAAGAGGCCCAGCAGCGTCAGTCTGAGGTGATGTGCCAGGGCATTGAGAATGCCCACCAGCTAGCACTCACCGCAGTAGAGAAGGTTGCCTAAGTCCAGCCATATGTGCCACCACCTCATCCCGCCTCGCAACAGCCGAGGCGGGGGACTATCATTGAATTCTAGAGGATGGGGCGCAAGGACTTTAAGGGAACCGAGGGGATTTTGTATGGGGATGGTTGGATAGAGGACATTGAGTGAAACCTACGATTGGGAAGATTCCAGAGAGCCTACAGGTGGAGGCAGCGGGGAGCATGATGTTTGATATTCTTTGACATGGTTCAGGACAGACCCGAGGATCACAGCACCAGAACTGACTTTGGAGGCTTTTAAGGAGCTTTTCAAGGGAAAGTTCTTTTCGGACATGGCTATGAGTTTCCAAGAAATTCATTTTTAGGACCTCATCCACGGGAGCATGTTAGTGGATGAGTATGCAGCAGAGTTCTGCAGATTGGGTCACTTTGTGAAGGGGCATAATTCTCGAAGGAATGTCAGAAAGCTCAGAAAAGGGTCTGAATAGGGAGAGCAAATCTCATACAAGTGGATACCACTCTGCTACATTCGAGAAGATTCTAGTAGAGACAAATGGGGCAGAGTATGATTTGGAGCTCGGTTCCAAGAGAATGAAGGATACTCCAGGAGCTAGTAGTAGTACGGGCCCAGCAAAACGACCTCACTTTCAGCAGCAACATAGGCACTTCTAGCCTTAGAGGCAGCAGTTACTCACACCGTTTAGAGTACCAGTGCAGCAGGCTCATCAGATTCAGAGGCCAGCTCAGCCAGTTATTCTTTGTCCATTCTACAAGAAGCAGGGTCATGGATGGGATGTGTACAGAATGAGATTGGGAAAGTACTTGTTCTGCATATCAGGAGACCACCAACTGAAGAATTATCCTCGGGCTCCAGCTCATCCATCTCAAGGAGGAACCTAGGCATAAAGAGCACCCGAGAGGCCACCGCTGGGTCAGGAGAGAGGACCTCCATTGTCGACACAGCAGTAGAGATTCGCATAGCACTAGCAACAACATAGGGGTGCTAAGCAAGGATGAGCTTTCGCCTTGACAATTGAGGAGGAGGAGCAAGTTGGATATGTCATTTCAGGTTCAGTCTATCTTAATTCTTTTTCAGCTCATATTTAATTTGATTCTGGTACTTTACATAGTTTCGTATCTGTATCTTTTGCTTTAAAGCATCATCTTGAGACTGAACCGTTGGTGAGGACTTGCAAGATCATGACCGGTGGTGGCATTATCCTGGTCAGTGATATTTTTAAGGATCGGAGAGTCACATTGGGAGGCCGGGAGTTGAGCGTGTGCATAATCGTAATGCTACTTCCAAGTTACGATATAGTACTCGGGATGGATTGGTTGAGTAAGCACCATGCTAGTATCGACTATCGTGGAGGCAGAATTTTGTTTAGACCTCCAGGAGAGATAGAGTTTGAGTTTGCCAGAGGAGCATTGGAGCATAGCGAGAGAATTTTCTGTGGCGCCATAGTTGAAGAGAAGTAGCCACCACATCCTTTGATAGCAGAGTTTATGGATGTTTTCATGGAGGAATTATCGAATTTACTGCCAGACCGAGATATTGAGTTATAAATAGATTTGGTGCCAGATGTAGAGCAGATATTATAGCACATCTATAGGGTTAACAACAGTGAACTGGAAGAGTTGAAGAAGCAGGTGGATGAGTTACAGGACAAGGGCTTTATCAGATCCAGTTCATCATCATTGGGTGCTCCGGTATTATTTTTACCGAAGAAGGATGGGTCGGTATGCATGTGTATCGATTACAAGGCTCTGAACAACCTCACTATCAGGAATAAATACGTGTTGCCATGGATTAACGATCTGTTTGATCAATTGAGCTGAGCGAATGTATTCTCGAAGATAAACCTGAGGTCGGGGTACCACCAGGTGAAAGTAAAAAAGGAAGATATTCCAAAGACGGCTTTCAAGGCTCGGTATGGAAAGTTTGAGTTCTTGGTAATGCCATTTGGGTTGACTAATGCCCCAGCGGTATTCATGAACCTGATGAATAAGGTATTCCATCAATATCTGGATCAGTTTGTAGTGATATTTATTGATGACATTTTAGTGTATTTGAAGACCCCGGAGGAGCACGAGGAACACCTGAGGATAGTTCTGGAGACTCTCAGGAAGAAGAATATTTATGGAAAGCTTTCAAGTATAAGTTCTTCCTTTATAAGGTGTGATAGGAGATGGAATTTCAGTGGACCCAAAAAAGATATCAGCAGTTGAGTCATGGTCTACCCCGAGTTCAATGGTGAATATCAAGAGCTTCTTGGATTGGCTGGCTATTATCGGAGGTTTGTTCAGGACTTCTCCAGGATTGTAGAGCCGATGACTAGGCTGACCAGGAAGAACGTAAAGTTTGTCTGGACAGAGGAGTGTCAGGACGCTTTTGAAAAGCTGAAGAAGAGGTTGACTACTGCTCCAGTTTTGATGTTGTCATCGTAGACAAGAGGATTTACCATCTATAACGATGCTTCGGGTAAGGGTTTGGGCTTTGTGTTATAGTAGAACGGGAAGTTGATTACTTATGCATCCACAAAATTATGCCTTCATGAGAAGAATTATCCTACCAGCGATTTGGAGTTGGCAGCGGTTATTTTTGCTCTAAAGCTGTGAAAGCACTACTTTTACGGAGAGCATGTAAAGATCTTCACAGACCACAAGAGCTTGAAGTATGTGTTTACATAGAAGGAGCTCAACCAGAGGCATAAACGATGGTTGGAGTTGATGAAGGATTTTGACATATCCTTGCAGTACCATCCGAGGAAGGCCAACGTAGGCGCTAATGCCTTGAGTAGGTACCCAATGTCTATGTACTTGACTACGGATCGACACTTATTAGCCTATCTTGAGAGTTTGGGCATTGAGGTGCTAGTTCCTGGTATCGAGGCACAGATGTAGGGATTGTAGATACAGTCTGAGATGATGGGCATGATCAAGAATATATAGTATGATGATGAGTCTCTGAGGAGTACGGTGCAGGTTCAGATGGGATTATCATAGGACTTCACTATTGCTGATGATGGTTCATTGCGGCACGGTACCAGATTATGTGTGTCGAGTGGAGAGTTGTGCGAGGAGTTCTTCAGGAGGTTCATCGATCTCAGTACTCTATGCATCCATGTACCAACAAGATGTATAGAAACTTGTAGGAGCATGTATGATGGTATGGTATGAAGTGGAATATGGCGTGCTTCTTATCCAAGTGTCTAGTATGCCAGCAGGTAAAGGCACAGAGGAAGAGGCCAGGAGGTTTACTTCAGCCCTTACCCATCCCAGAGTGGAAGTGAGAGCATATGACCATGGATTTTGTATCGGGGCTTCCGCATTCTCTAGGAGGGAAAGTCACGATTTGGGTCATCGTAGACAGGTTGACAAAATAGGCTTCCTTCTTGCCATTCAAAGTGGGTAAGTCTACGGAGAAGCTAGCGAAGATATATGTGCGACAGATTATCAGATTGCTTAGAGTTTCTATGAGCATCGTCTCGGATCGGGATAGTCATTTTATATCCCACTTATGGAGGAGTTTGCAGGCTATCTTGGGCACCCAGGTAAAGATTACTACCATATATCACCCCCAGACAGATGGGCAGTCGGAGAAGAATGTTCAGACTCTCGAGGATATGCTTCGTACTTGTGTTTTGGATTTCAGAGGCTTTTGGGAGGATCATCTTCACTTTGTAGAGTTTGCTTACAACAGCAGTTACCAGGACAGCATTGAGATATCACCATTCGAGGCTTTATATCGATGGAGATGTCGCACTCCTCTATCTTGGGATTATGTTGGTGAGAGAGCCTTGTTGGGGCCAGAGATGGTTGTGGATGCAGTTGAGAAGGTGAAGCTCATTAGAGAAAGACTTTGGGTGGCGCAGGACAAGCAACGACATTGGACCGACAACCACCGGAGACCTTTAGAGTTTGAGGTATAGGTTTTATTTTGTATTGTTTGTGATTGCTTGTTTTAGTTTAAGTGTTAAGGTTGTGTTTTGTTCTAGGTTGGCGATCTGGTGTTCTTGGGAATTTCTCTGACACGGGGCATGATTCGCTTTGGGTTAGGCGGAAAGCTTAGTTTACGGTACATTGGACCCTTCGGTGTTCTTACGAGGGTCAGTGTAGTGGCTTACAGACTAGACTTGTCTTTAGCACTAGAGGTTGTGCATGATGTGTTCCATGTGTCGCAGGTGAGACGGTATGTGGCAGATCCTAGTCACATATTGGATTACTCGAAGATCGAGGTGGGTCAGACTCTCAGTTATCCAGAGCAGACGGTATGTGGCCGTCCACTTTATATGGAGGAGTTTCTCTCTCTTTTCATTTCTCCATTCATTTAGGTCCCCAATTTTCTAGATCCCCAATTCACTTCATTCCACCATCAAATTTAACCAAATTTCTTCATTTTTCTTTTAATTTTTTCAAGCAAGGAGCATTGGGGCTTGGATTTGCAAGGAGCACTTGGAGGAGGAGCTTTTGGCAAGGAGCTTGTGTCCGGATCGGGTCTATTTGAACAATTTATTGGGAATCCATCTTCCAATAGGTATAGATATGAATTCTCCTCTAATTTAGTTCTAAATCATGTATTTGACCATTAGGAACCCTTCTATGGCATAGGGCTACTTATAGGATGAAGATCTAGGCCTAGTTGATGTATTTTGACACTTCTATATAGGTTTTTGTGTGCAATTTGGAAGAATTACGAGATTGATGCACCAATTATGTGTCATGATACTAATTTAGTCTAATTGGACTTAGATCATGGTTGGGAGACTAACTACGTATCCATAATTGGATATGAGTAGGCCGTATTATGATACGGTATGATACTTTGTGATACGGGACTCATTTTAGGTTATTTGTTCTAATTCTCTTTAATTTCTATTGTAACAAGTTGTATTAGTTATTATTATGAGTATCTGATATGTAATAATAATTATTATGGTGAATTATGAGTTTGGATCTCTCTATTGGTTGAGTATCACAACTATCCTAATTGTGCACTCTATGTGTTTGGTGAAATAGCCATTATTGTGGAATTGGTGAACTTAATACCATTGTATATATATATATATATATATATATATATATATATATATATATATATATATATATATATATATATATATATATATATATATATATATATATATGTATATATATATATATGTATATATATATATATATATTTAGTTGACTGTGTGTGTGTGTGTCTTATTTATATGAGTTATGTGCTTTGTGTGCTATTGATAGTGACTGTGAGGAGATGATCATGTGTGTGTTGGGGTTGTGTTGTGCTCGAGTTGTGGAAATGGGAGCAACTTGATGTGTACGTGTGGTGCACAGGGTTGAGGGGGGGACTTGATATCATGCAGTATCAGTAGGAAGCAGTAGATGTGTTGTAGTGCATTATGTTATGCAATAATTGAGAGAATTCCAGAGGCACATAAGTGTAGTCACTGCACAGTTAGTAAACAAGTGTTGGTGGCATTGGAATGCAGCTGTATGCACTTGCACACAAGGCGATGTAATTATGGTGTGTATTTGTGAGTTAGGAGTGTTCCCTGGGTCAGTGGATAGGGGTAGGTTCTGTAGGAGTCAGTGCAGTGAAGGTAAGGGAAAGTTGCAATACGATACATGTAGTGACTGAGTATCAGTCTAGGGAAGCAGTTGTAGGTGAATTTGGGGGTATTTAAGATATGCACATAGCTATGTGAGTTGAAGGTGGGTCGGGTTCAAGTACAGTAGATGTAAGGGGGTTCTTATATAATGCATAGACATTAAAAGAGAGGTTGTCTGTTTAGCAACAGAGAATTATAGGAGTATCAGACTTAGATATATGCTACTTGTGTACAGGTAAGTGCATCAGTGATTAAGCATCAATGGAAGTGTATGTTCAGTGTTTAGTACCAGTATGGGGTCCAATTAGGATGTTCATGAGTTTGTGTATGTTCAGGTATGCTGCAACATCAGTTAAGAGAGAGTATTAGGAGGAGGTTGGGCTTTATGTATCAATTGGTTAGGAGTTCTATTGGTGTTGGATTAAGGTATGGTGTATTAGTTCAAAAATGATGGAAGAAGTTAACTGATAACTTGGTGGTATCAGTGGATGAGGTAATAATTAGTTGCTCTTGATGTTAATGGTGTTGTGATGGTGGCTTGGGGCAGTGACTAAAATGCTGTGAACTCGGGCAAGTAAGGAATTTGGGGACTGCACACTTCAGTTGGGCTAACAATTGGAGATGTGCATTGCTTGCACTGATATGGGTAGGCTCACGTATTGGTATCAGTTAAGTATTTGTATATTAGATTAGTTAGTAAATATAATTTAAGTTAGATGTTACTTATTGGTTTGTATCAATTAGTTTAGTTAGTATATACATATTAGATATATTAATGTATTATATTATCTAGTATATATATATATATATATATATATATATATATATATATATATATATATATATATATATATTAGTTAAATTAACCAATACCCTCAGGATATTGACCTATAAATCTAGGTATAACCGGGTATTACCAATTTTACCCTTGTAATCAACCTAGAGACTAGGTATGGACCTAAGAAGCTAGATAACACCTAGTTTGACCTAATATTGGCCTAAAAAATATATTTTGACATATTTAGCATGTTTATCACTCTATTACACCCAAGTGAAATGATATTCCTGTGTAGGGTTGTGTGACACCAACTCGGACACCGAGTTACCTCTTTTGCTTTGGACCAGAGGCGAGTACATATCTCTATTAGTTTTTATTTCATGGTAGTATATATATCACATATTCTAGAACTGTATTCTTGATTTCGATAATGTGGTTACACAAACTGGTACTATATGGATCCTGTCAGGAGATGTTATTCCCTTACCATGTTCAGGGGTACTCCTTCACATGTATTTTATCATGTGCATCGGGTATTTATTATCATATACTTTGTGTTCACACACTATCTCATGTATAGTGTGCCTATATTACTCGTGTTCGTAATGTGTCGTGATCGGATCCATGAGTATTGGTTGGGGATGGAAGAGTAAAAGTTGGTTATGTAATCAAAGCCCAGTATAATCGTGTATATGTCAATTACACATCACATGTGTAATCGAGTTACCTTATTGTATTCGTGTTCAACCTAAACCTGATTGGATATATTTTTAGATGACATGATTATATTAATTCGTACGTGTAATCGAGTTACCCTATTGCATTCGTGTATATTTTTCAGATGACATATGAGGATACTTATTATGCATTATTCTGAGATAACCTCAGACTCCACAAAATAACAAGCCATACAAATGATTCGCCGAATAAGAAATGGAATTGTTTGTGATTATATTATTTTAGCTAGTAGCCTAGGTAAATGGAGTATCATAGTGTGAGGGTTCAACCCTTGTCCTTGTTTGGTTGTAGGGTTGAGACTAAGCGCTAGGATATGCGAGGGACCTAAGTTACGACACTGAACCTATGTAATATTATATTATTTTCTTGGGTTTTTGTTTCTCCATTTCGTGCTTCCTTTGTGGTACTTGCTATTTGGGGCCTAACCCCACTGGTTTTGCATGGCCAGGTCTCAATCTAGCACCTGAGGATCCAGCATTCTTTTCTCCAACTCATAGCATGCACCAGGAATATGGTCGCTGGGGATAGCGAGTGGGCTTTCTTCTTCCCTGCTCATCTTGCACATTTACTTCTTTTGGGCGTTTAGCCATCGGCACCTGTTAGCCGGCTCGTCTGGACATTAGTTTTCCATACATGATTATATTAATTTAGACTGCAGCTGAATCACTGTCATGTACTTTTGCTAATTTTTTAGCTTCTTATTTTTTAGATTACACATCACACGTATATATATATATATATATATATATATATATATATATATATATATATATATATATATATATATATATATATATATATATATATTGTCTGTGATATTTTCTGTTGAGTGTTCCAACGAAGGGGTCGACGTACCCCAAAAATTCTATGGAGGGTTGCTTTAGGTCTTGTATATTAAAATGTAAAAATTTCAGAGTCCAAAATATAAAAGAAGGTGTCACGCCCTAGTCCCAAAATACGTAGGACTAGGAATACGTAAGCATGCCAGCCGTATGTATATGGCAACTCCAATATATGGAAACCAAAATACATACGTACACTGTA
This sequence comes from Iris macrosiphon, assembly GCA_036927795.1. Lineage (NCBI taxonomy): Eukaryota > Viridiplantae > Streptophyta > Magnoliopsida > Asparagales > Iridaceae > Iris > Iris macrosiphon. The sequence continues at coordinate 56,931,529 of JAYESA010000010.1, forward strand.
TTATGAACAATAATTCACAAGTGGTATATATTTATCACAAGTCACAGTACATAACTAAATCTCATCCACAAAAATCATAAATGAATAAATAACCAATCAACTATATAATGGAATCAAGTATAAAATGCTTGATAAGAACAAGTAGCTGGGTGGAGACAAATCCACTACCAAACTAGAATATAAGAGAAACAAAATAAGTACATCATCTAATGAACAACGAGACTCAAAGAGAAGACCTCCTCGAAAGATAATGAAGTAGAAAATCTTGATCCGTGCTCCTGTAAATAGCCATGATCGTCTACACCTAGAAAGGGACCAGGTCCTCAGAGGGACGTAACAAGATACATAGAAGCATGCCAATAAAGTACTGAAAATAAACATCTAATGGGTCGTCTAACCGTCTATGTGAATGCACTTTGAGAACAACTTTTCAACACGTGGGCTATCTGGCTAAAATGGGATTGAAATGATTCTCTCAGAGAATCAGGTGCCTACAAAGCATGACGTCTTTTGAACCTCAGAGGCCGCCAGGTAATATATAGGGGCCATCATGACCGCGCATCTCCGACGGAGCATACGGGTTACACAAGGAAAGTGCAAAGGAACCCAAACGCCTTACTCGTTGTCCTCCCCACCCCATGCTCTAAGCATGTCATATCCATGACACGATGATACCTCTAATAACTGTCAAGTCTTCTAGCATGCAAATTCTATCAGCAGCTATTCCCTATCGCACGTCCCACACGTACTGATGATCAGTCAATACATAAGTCCGTGATCTATATGAGACTCACAACTCGTGTAAGAAATGTGTCACAGCCAAATAAAATATAAGAATACCTCATGATCATGTGGTGGTCTCGTAAAACTAGGTCAACATGCATAATATATAATAAAGATAAAATACGACGCCACCGTCGTTGCACCCAAGTTATTCTTGGACGAGCAGTTTATATAGCAGTTAAAATAAATGAACTAAATAAAAGAAATAAACTACATGCATCATATGGAATACAAATCACAGTACAATGGCAAGGTATACTTGCCTGGCAAGAAAGCTGCGTAATATAAACGTCAAGGTGTCAAGTACACAGGATCAGAAACTATGACCTCCGAATAAACGTCTCCGGATGCTAAAATAAATATCACCAACATTTCCAGAATAAGCGAGATAGCTAGAAAATACTACTCTTTCGTCCAATTTGGAAACAGGGGCAAAACGGTAATTTCTGGTCAAAGCAGGTCCACATGTGGGCCACCTTACACCGAAAAGCGTGCCAGAGATAAAGGTCTCTAAATGGGACAAATTATAGGTCAAAAATTTTCTAAACGTCAATACGAAATTAACGGTACATCCAATTTTGGATTCCGGTGAGCCGAACACAAATTCGCCCTTAAAGTCAACCGTAGGGCCCGCAAATAGGCGGCTTAGTCAACTGTCTCGGAATCGCGTGAAACTTGGGTCACCGGACCAGCGTGATACCACCAATCCAATGGTACAAGTTTCGTCGTATTCCGACGAGCGTACACAAAACGGGGTGGTAGTTTGCAAAAATCACGATACGGAGACTTTTTACGGATACGGGTTGATTCCGACGCGCACACACGTCCAAATCAGTTTTTGCGAAAGTCCACACGTCAGGATATACCATACGCGCCTTTCGGTGTAATTGGTACACGACGAGGCAGTCCAGTTTGGCGGGACGTACTCTGTATCACAAAATTGTAATTTTAAAAAATTAAGTTTTTTGTCGTTTTGGAGGTCGAATAATTTTACACATAGAAAGAATTAATAAAAACTAAAAGAACAAAAAAATTCTCGGTTATATTGGAAAGAAAAACCCTTTAATTAGTGTTTGAAAATATTAAACAGGTTAATGGCAAATTAGGTGTGAACATGGGGGTTTGGGCTGAAGTTTCTGGACTGATTTTAGTCAGTTTTCCGGTCATTTTTCGGTCGATTTTTCGACCAATCTAGGGCACGAAAACTCATCCCGCTTGAATAAAAATCGTAGAGGGTTATGTTGTGCACGTACACGGACAAACCGCACGCAAAAATAATCACAGATGAAGAAGATACAATACCTAGAAGATGGGTGCTCGGGGCGGTGTTTCTGCACGCACGCGGTACGAGGACGGACGACGGCGGCCGGCCGGGCTGCGTCGGCGGTTGACGCGGGGGCGGCGGCGCCGACGTCGGGGTCGACTACTAGGATTAGGGTTTCTGTAGGGCTAGGGTTTGCGTATTATATATATATATATATATATATATATATATATATATATATATATATATATATAAGGGATATGAGCCATAGGCTCATATTCCTACATGAGCCAATGCACATATGGACCAATAGTAATGAAGTGTATTAGTGCACATGGGATGTAGCAATCTATTCCTATTGGTCCACGTGTGCATGGCTCATGTAGGAATATGAGCCTATGGCTCATATCCCGTTTACCCATATATATATATATATATATATATATATATATATATATATATATATATATATATATATATATATATCGAGCGAAAGAGGGAGAGATGGGGGTGGGTTCGTTTGGCTCAGGCGTTGCTGCGGGGCTTGGGGTAGTTATTAGTATTTAGGTATTAAGGAAAGGTTAAGATTTAGGTTAAAGGGTTTTAGGGTTTTTTATTTATTTATTAGTATTTTCTTTTTCTTTTCTTTTCCTTTTTATTTCTTTTCTTTTTCTTTTCTTTTTTCTTTTTATTTCTTTTCTTTTTATTTTCTTTTTATTTATTAATATTATTTTTATTATTATCATTATTATTACTATTATTACTATTATTATTATTATTTTTTTTTTTTTTATTACTATTATTATTATTACCAATATTATTATTATTGCTTTTATTATTATTATTATTATTATTATTATTAATATTATATATTCAAATATATATATGAGAAAATTCCAAAAATAATATTTGCATACCAAATAAATTCTAGAAAATTACTTTGTAAGGATTTAATAATATACTACACCTAAAATATTTTATAAAATATTTTATAACTAATAATTAGATATTTATCTAGATATAATAAATCAAATAATTTTATTATCTAATTAACTAAGTAATTAATTAAATGGTTATCCAACAAAATAGGTAATAGTAAATAATATGCACATCTATAAAAAGAAAAATGTCTAACTTGACACGGGGAATTATGGAATGCTAATTATAGGGAGTTGGGATTGAAAAATGATCAAAAATAAATTATATATATAAATTATCTAAATATTTACACAAGAATCTATGGTTGTTATACTAATGTCATACTACACCAAGGAAACGAATTTCTGTGCCACGAAAAGATCCTACAAGTAGTGTCTCCTGTGTAGGCTACTTCCTATAAAGGGAGATACAGATTTTGGGGCCATCCTATATTTTTAATGTCCAAACCATGGTGAAGTTTCCTAATTAAATTTATTAAATTTTATTTGATTAAAAAAATAATCTAAAACAAATACAAAAAATACAAATACACACAAAATACCTATTTTTGGGTGAGGGGGTTTACAATCTACCCAACTTAAAAAAAAATTATCCTCAAAATTAAAAATAAGACATGATCGCCTCAATCCTTCATGTTCGTATATAAGGCAAGTCAATCGCAATCTCTTCCAAAAATTTAAATAACAAAATCTATTCAATCCATCGCAATTACTTCAAATTTAAATTAACATTGTTTAAATCAAAATTCAACATATCGTAATCTCTTCTCGATTTTTAAATCATCAACATCCAATTTTAAGTTAAATCTATATGACATTTTCAAGATTTGAATAACCCATATCAAATTTTACATTACGATCTTCAACTATCATAATCTCCTCTAGAAAATAATTCTAATCAAATATTATTCCTATTTTCAACTTATGAATTTTGTACTCTTCAAATTTTAAATTCAATTTCCATCATCAATATTTTAAATGGGTGATCCAACAATCAAAATTCAACTTTTAATTCAAATCATCAAATTATAAAATTTTAAATCTAATTCACCAATTGTTCAAGTCTAAATTTCTATATTTATCCTCAAAATTTAAATCGATGATTCAATCTTCAATATTCAAAATTTAAATCATGTGCTCGAGGTATAAATATTTGGTCCGCAATATCAAGATTTTAAAATTCATTGAATCCTCATCATCTTAATCATTCTTCTAAAAAATTTTAAAATTTAAAATCACTTAAATCTCTCAATCTAATCTTACTTGATCATAATCTAAAAGAAATTCACCTCAAGTTGATAATGCAACTTCTATCCAACTTAGAATTTACCCATCTATCACATAAGGCTATACTTTTAAGAAGGACTTCCTCAAATTGTTTAATCATGTTATTCAATCCTCAAAAAAAATTTTAACACACCAAATATATCATATATGATATGCCCTTAATTACAAAAGATAGTCACAAAGTAATATAATTGGCCTATGGTGTATGTCTAGTACTCTCCGTGTATCAAACTTATACCAAGCACGAGCATTCGTCTTTCCAAAATAGGGGAAGACAAAAAACAACAATAATAAAGAATTCAAGGAGGAGATGATAGAATACAAGTACGGGGTTCAAAGCGATTAAAGAATTCAAAAGGGAGTTATCAAGGAAGTTGTGGATTAAAATCTTATTTTGGTAAATTCTTAGTCGCATGTTCATGTCAGAACAGTTATGTACCTGATATGATATGCTCTGACATGTCTAGAGGGCAAGAATATTCGTCTAACATGCTAAGTCAACTATATCTCAATCCACGTAAAGTAGTTATGCGAAGAGCGAACCAAGCGCACTAAGGTTGATCAGATCATAATATACTGATTCTAAATAGACAATGTATTAGTGTGTATACCCAATAATATATATGTCATGAACAAGCTCAATAAAAGAATAAGCTTACAAAACTAGGCTATAATAGCAGCATAAGTCGGGGTTGTCCAGAAAATATAAGTACGCTGGATTATAATGAAAGAAGGTACAAACTAATTCAAGTTCACAAGGAAGATAAGACTTGTCCGGTGTTATGCCTCAACAGTTGCCATACTAACTCCTTATCTAAGTCTCTAGTCGACCAAATGGGGGTATAAGCGTCTAAGTTTTACAGTCCGGATAAACACTATCTTCTTATGCTAGCATATAGTTGATGTCATTCAATTACATTTTATTAATGGGTCAAAAGGACTATGGGATACTAGGTTGTGAGGCATACTACCCAACTTAAAAGAATTAACTAATATTGTAACTACCTTTTGGGGATAACGTAGAAACTCTTGTTAGGGTATACGAGGGAAAAGATCTTGGTACCTATTAGGGTATCCTATTGCATTATATAGGTAATGGTCATCTTAAGTCTTAATCATAGTGCTTATAGAACAAAAGCGTTAATATTAAGAATGGAAAAGTTACTGGCTCTCAAGTGAAAGATGATATAACCTGTTTTGAGATATAGATACAAATTAAGCGATTTAAAACTAAGGATAATCATAAAATCATAATCTAAATGAACAACTCAAACTATCAAGTTATAACTACTAAGCACATAATTTCAAAATTCGAGATTAACAATTATAATCCTAGCAAACTATATATCCTAATATAAAAGAAAATTACTTGGCCTACAATCAGAAGGGTTAGGTGGCACGAATTGAAAGATGAAGAAAAATTTTAGTCGTCGCACAAATAGCGAGCGTTAAGGTTTCGGAGGAACAAGTTATGAAATTAAATAGAGAGACTCTTGATAATATCATGGTTTCTAAGGGGGGTGGTATGCTTGTCTCTACATTCGAGGTATGATCAAGGGAAATATTGTATTCATTCCTCTTGGCTTCCTAAGGTACTGTTCTGCTAATATCAAGACAAGAATTTAAACTTAAAGTTCTCTAATACTATCTCACTATGAAAGTTAGGTTTAGTCCTAATATTCAATCTTGGATTTCTATTGGTTCCTCAATACTAGGGTCAAATAATATGGTCAAATTTCTAACTAACCCTAGTAGTGTCTATACTACTCTCAAATCCTTCATAAATATATCAAGGGATAATGGTCAATTAATCTACAAGTAAGGGATGCTAGAGTTCATTAGGTATTCTAAACTTAGTGATGTGCCAATTCTAGTTGTATTCTTAGTAGAAAAGTTACCCTAATTATCATCCTAACAACAAAGATTCCTATATTCTAGCAGAAGACTATACTCAAAAAATATTAGGAAAGTACATGAATCAAGCAGGATGTAATTATTTAAATAGAATGGATTGGAAGGAAGGTGAGTCATAGTCAAATGTGGATGAGATCCTATACTCTAATCCTATTTGCAGGCTTGCTCGGTACAATAACGTAACTGAGACAATATACTCTCGACCTGCATGGGCCACCACTAAAAATATGTCACGCCCCAGTCCCAAAATACGTAGGACTAGGAATACGTAAGCATGCCAGCCGTATGTATATGGCAACTCCAATATATGGAAACCATAACACATACGTACGATGTATTATGAACAATAATTCACAAGTGGTATATATTTATCACAAGTCACAGGGCATAACTAAATCTCATCCACAAAAATCATAAATGAATAAATAACTAATCAACTATATAACGAAATCAAGTATAAAATGCTTGATAAGAACAAGTAGCTGGGTGGAGACAAATCCACTAATAAACTAGAATATAAGAGAAACAAAATAAGTATATCATCTAATGAACAACGAGACTCGAAAGAAGACCTCCTCGAAAGATAATGAAGTAGCAAGTCCTGATCCGTGCTCCTACAAATAGCCATGATCGTCTACACTTGGAAAGGGACCAGGTCCTCAGAGGGACGTAACAAGATACATAGAAGCATATCAATAAAGTACTAAAAATAAACATCCAATGGGTCGTCTAACCGCCTATTTGAATGCACTTTGAGAACAACTTTCCAACACGTGGGCTATCTGGCTAAAATAGGATTGGCATAATTCTCTCGGTGAATCAGGGGCCTACAAAGCATGACGTCTTTTGAACCTCAGAGGCCGCCAGATAATATATAGGGTTCATCATGACCGCGCATCTCCGGCGGAGCGTGCAGGTTACACAAAAAAAGTGCAAAGGAGCCCAAACGCCTTACTCGTTGTCCTCTCCACCCCATGCTCTAAGCATGTCATATCCATGACACGATGATACCTCTAATAACTGCCAAGTCTTCTAGCATACAAATTCTATCAGTAGCTATTCCCTATCGTACGTCCCACACGTACTGATGATCAGTCAATACGTAAGTCCGTGATCTATATGAGACTCACAACTCATGTAAGAAATATGTCATAACCAAATGAAATATAAGAATGCCTCATGATCATGTGGTGGTCTTGTAAAACTAGGTCAACATTCATAATATATAATAAAGATAAAATACGACGCCACCGTCGTTGCACCCAAGTTATTCTTGGACGCGCAATTTATATAGTAGTTAAAATAAATAAACTAAAGAAAAGAAATAAACTACATGCATCATATGGAATACAAATCACAGTACAATGGCAAGGTATACTTGCCTGGCAAGAAAACTGCATAATATAAACGTCCAGGTGTCAAGTACACAGGATCAGAAACTATGACCTCCGAATAAACATCTCCGGATGCTGAAATAAATATCACCAATATTTCTAAAATAAGCGAGATAGCTAGAAAACACTACCATTTCGTCCAATTTGAACACAGGGGCAAAATGGTAATTTTGGGTCAAAGCGGGTCCACATATGGGCCACCTTGTACCGAAAAGTGTGCCAGAGGTAAAGGTCTCTAAATGGGACAAATTATAGGTCAAACAATTTCTAAACATCAATATAAACTCAACGGTACATCCAATTTTGGATTTCGGTGAGCCGAACACAAATTTGCCCTTAAAGTCAACCTTGGGGCCCGCGAATAGGTGGCTTGGTCAACTATCCCGGAATCGCGTGAAACTTGGGGTACAGGACCAGCGTGATACCACGAATCCAATGGCACAAGTTTTATCGCATTCCGACGAGCGTACACAAAATGGGGTGGTAGTTTGCAAAAGTCGCGATACGGGGACTTTTTACGGATACGGGTTGATTCCGTCGCGCACACACGTCCAAATCAGTTTTCCCGAAAGCCCACAAGTTAGGATAACCATACGCGCCTTTTGGTGTAATTGGTACGCGATGAGGCGGTCCCGTTTGGCGGGACGCACTCTGTATCACAAAATTATAGTTTTGAAAAATTAAGTTTTTGGTCGTTTTGGAGGTCGAATAATTTTACACATAGAACGAATTAATAAAAACTAAAAGAACAGAAAAATTCTCGGTTATATTGGAAAGAAAAACCCTTTAATTAGTTTTTGAAAATATTAAACAGGTTGATAGAAAATTTGGTGTGAACATGGGGGTTTCGGTTATTTTAGTCAGTTTTCCAGTCATTTTTTGGTCAATTTTTCGACCAATCTAGGGCACGAAAACTTATCTCGCTTGAATGAAAATCCTAGAGGGTTATGTTGTGAACGTACATGGATAAACCGTACGCAAAAATAATCACAGATGAAGAAGATACAATACCTAGAAGATGGGTGCTCGGGGCGGTATTTCTGGACGCGCACGGTGTGAGGACGTACGGCGGCGGTCGACCGGGCTGGGCAGCGCACGGCTGCGGCGACGGTCGACGCGGGGGCAGCGGAGCCGACGTCGGGTTCGACTACTAGGATTAGGGTTTGTGTAGGGGTTAGGGTTTGTGTATTATGTATATATATATATATATATATATATATATATATATATATATATATATATATATATATATATATATATATATATCGAGCGAGAGAGAGAGAGATGGGGGTGGGTTCGTTTGGCTCAGGGGTTGCTGCGGGGCTTGGGGTAGTTATTAGTATTTAGGTATTAAGGAAAGGTTAGGATTTAGGTTAAAGGGTTTTTAATTTATTTATTAGAATTTTCTTTTTCTTTTTCTTTTACTTTTCTTTTCCTTTTTATTTTTTTTATTTTTTTATTTTTTTATTTTTATTTATTAATATTATTATTATTATCATTATCATTATCATTATTATTATTACTATTATTACTATTATTATTATTATTGTTATTATTACTATTATTGTTATTACTAATATTATTATTATTGCTATTATTATTATTATTACTATATATTCAAATATATATGAAAAAAATCCAAAAATAATATTTGCACACCAAATAAATTCTAGAAAATTACTTTGTAAAGATTTAATAATATACTATACCCAAAATATTTTATGAAATATTTTATAACGAATAATTAGATATTTATCTAGATATAATAAATTAAATAATTTTATTATCTAATTAAATAAGTAATTAATTAAATGTTTATCCAGCAAAATAGATAATAGTAAATAATATGCACATCTATAAAAAAAATGTCTAACTTGACATAAAGAATTATGGAATGCTAATTGTAGGGAGTTGGGATTGGAAAATGATCACAAATAAATTATATATATAAATTATCTAAATATTTACACAAGAATCTATGGTTGTTATACTAATATCATACTACACCAAGGAATCAAATTTTTGTGCCACGAAAAGATCCTACAAGTAGTGTCTCCTGTGTAGGCTACTTCTTATGAAGGGAGATACAGATTTTGGAGCCATCCTATATTATTAATATCCAAACCATGGTGAAGTGTCCTAATTAAATTCATTAAATTTTATTTGATTAAAAAAATAATCTAAAAAAAATACAAGAAATACAAATACACACAAAATACCTATTTTTGGGTGAGGGGGTTTACAGAAGGCTCTGACAAATTTTTTTAGAATTGCTAGAGTGAGCCATTTTCGAAATCTGAAAATTGATTAAACCTATTTAACCCAATTCATTGAAATTTTGTTTTTAGAGACTAATTTTGATTTATATATTTAAATCATAAGGGTCGAATTTCTTAGAACTTAAGATACGTAGGACACAGACACAGACATGCAAGCAAAATTGATATCTTCTAATTTTATGGGTTTCTATAATGTTTCAATTTGAAAAGAGAATGAAGTATTGAGAAATTGATATCTTGTGATTTTATCTTGATTCATTCCAAGAAAGAACAAGTATTAAAATCTTGATATCCGGTATTATGATATAATCATTCTGGAAATGAACAAAATATTAAATCATATTCTCGCTCTTCGTAGTAGATAGAAACACGAATTGAGATTCAAGATTCATACTTGTGTCCAGCAGAAACTTAATATAAGTTAATAGAATATAATTGTTTGTAGATTCAGGTTAGTGCATTGGGGGGGGGGGAGAGTACAATTGGATTACGCCACACAAGATTCCTATCATATAATAAATAAATAAAAACTGATTAGTAGAGTTTTATGTATCGAAGGCCATATGATGTTGGAGGTGAGACTTAGCTTACCAAGAGAGAGTATGGATTCTAGGAATTCTTGAATTAAATCAAGAATCTACGATCTAAAAGTTACAAATTTTACTCCCATTGTGGGAGGGGCCAGATTCTAAGCAACGTGCCACTGAGACTCCACCTGGTCCCGGATAAATAAGATTTTTATCGAAAAAATAGATGTTGAATGTGATACAAATGTGTTCTCTAAATTGTATCATTATATAGAAAACTTGTTTGTGATTGTGGTAGTGAATCTTAAGATGTATTATTTGGAATTTTTTATGTATGTAGTAATAAATCTTAGGATATATTGATTGATTGAACACTGAGTGAATCACTAAAATATGATCTAGTCAGGATCATATCTCAAGTTTACACTATAACACGACCTAGGAATTTAATATTTCATTTCTAAATCTTGGAATTCAAAAATTCAATCATTCTCAGATTCTTATTTTATTTTATTTTCTCGTCCTTGACCAAGGGCTTGCATGTCATTTGATGACCTAGTAGTGTAGTGTTCTCTAAATTACAGCAATATCTTCAAGAAGTTGGTACTGTATATTGAGGAATAACTGGAGAATAGTAACGAGATATTACAATTGAAGGTGATTGAGTTGGAACCATATTTTATCATCCTTTATCAAAGGTCTAAATATATTATATATATTGCTTTAATAGTTGTAATTAGGAAGAATAGTTAATTTTCCATTTATAGTTTAGAATGGACTTTAATCAAATTGGTATTTATTTGTAATAAACCTATCCTAGAATCTTACGGGCGACAGTTGCGAATACCTGTACTAGAGTATTCGTATGTCACGAAGCCTGGGGATGATGTTCCGTACTCGACTCACCGTATTCTGAGAGCGGAGCGTGACACATGTGGTTATGAATTCTATAATAGAATGAATCCTAAGGGCTTGCTTTCTTTACTTGTAAGTTTGTGGTCCAATTGATTGACTTCAGAAATCTTAGTCGACACATCAAATACATATAAAAAAATCAAAGTTATAGCTACTAAAGTCTTCTCTATTGTTTGTTTATTTCCTTAGAATCATTCAAACTTTATATGTTTATTATATTAATGCTAGACATTTGATTAGATGGTCGAAAGCAAAAGGAAAAAAGATAAGGCAAATAAGCTAATCATTGAGTATACAGTTCACAAACAATGTGCAATCACTTATTTTTGTTGATACCAAGGTCCCCTCTTTCATTAGTGTTTGAGACATTGATCACTAACTCAATATCAGTATTAGGAGTATATATCAGGGGCGTTTGTGAGGAGTATCAGTGTGTGTGCATGTGTGTGTGTGTGTGTGTATCTGGGACGTCTGAGTATGAGAAAAAAACATACCTTTATAACCCACAGTTTCAATATATTTTTGGGATTGAAATAGCCATAACATACAAAGTATAATTCTATCCCTTAAAAAGAATATGTGTGTGTGTGTATTTGTGTGTGATGAATGTATTTTTATGTCGATTTCTATATTCATTTTCTGAGGATTTTGATAGAAAGGATAATAGAACGGATTCTAACTCGATGTTGATGCCATTGCAGGAACTTTGATTGTAGCAAAGAGGGTCCCTTTCTCTTGGCACATTCTCTAATCAGTGGGTGGTTCGATCCCTTCTTTTCTACTCCTTCTCGTTTATGAATTCTTATGTCTGAAAATGTTCCTATCGATGATGCCCGGTTGAATGTAACAAGAAAATGATAGCCACAATGCATGCTTACCACTAAGAAATAGAGCATAGGATAACTGATTTCTTCGAGTGCATCTATGCACGAGACTAATAACAAGAGCTTCGTACGCGAAGCGAGCAGTTATGGTTTGAAACCACTGAACTGTTAGAGGGGATGCAGTATCCAAAATATCGGTTGTGGCATGGTGCCTCAGAGTATTTAATGTCTATGGATCGCCAAATCGAAACATACGGCTAAGAGAAATGAACTGTTACATGAGTATATAGATAATACTGCTAAATTTTGTTCCGTATCATGCATATATTTCATAGATAAACTGTTCACACATCCGTATGGTCATGGATAACTTTTGCACAAGGTTTGGCTTTCCTCGAAATGGTATCTGGGGTACTGAAAATGAATCGATCTTGAAGAAAATTATTCGGAATGTGCTTCTGCGTGAGACATTACGGGACCTCTTATAGGTCCTGCAACCTAGACTAATAGGTCTGTGTCACAATGCCATATGATAGTCCTTCATGGTGTTGATTATCACCAATGATCACATATAAGATAGAAAGCATGCTAATATATTGCCTTGTATAGGGGTGATAGGTATTATCTTTGTTTTGATGCAGGAATGTGCACATCGGTTGAGTAAGCTATCACCAATGAGTGAAATAAATTCTATGCTACTGTTTTCAAATATTCTCACGATATAAAATGCTATTCACTATAGTTCCTGGTAGCAAGATAACTTTAAATGCATGTGTCCCTTAATAAGCCATATCGGTTTAAGCTAGTGGAATCGTCCCACTGACCAGTGCATTACCAAGTGTATTGATCCTCTAACTCTTCAGGTGTCAGGAACGTTGAGGGTGCATGGTACTAAGCTGAGCTGAAGATCAGAGGGACAACTTGGAGCTCTTCATATTTTGAAGTATAGTTAAAGTCGATTCATTTTGGTGTCAATCTATACAAGGGTGTAATATATGGGACAACAAGTATTACTTTATAGCAGCTTGTTTGTTTTTTTGTTATTTCAAAGAAATGAAGCCGATACGACATAACAATGTATTCATATCAATGTAAATTATGTTTCAAGTTATGAATGGAAAGTCGTTTCTTCCTATACTCTGTGTTCAACTCTCTGCTGCAAATATGATTTCAATCTGTATTCAAAAGAATTATCAAAAAATACACGCTCTTGTCTAGTACAAGTGTAATCTAGACTTGTACGATATCACGTCCGGGGCACAACTATTGACTTTACAGAGTCAGGGCCGGTATGACACACTTGGCAATAATGATGCATAGATCGAGCACTATTTTTTGTTCACTTCTACCAACGTAATTTTACTAAAATGGATACCTATTTAACAAGATGTTGATGACACTTTGTTTTTACTAAAGACTTACAGTAATAAGACAAGTATATCTTCTTGCTAGAGAAAAATAATATTATTATCGTACTACTTAGGGTTCTTGGAAGACGAAAGTAACTCAAAATTATTTGTGTGGATAAATATAGTTTTTTCTTCTTAAATTTTTTCAAATTATGTTGTGTATTAGTAATTTGAGGATATATGAAACCTCTGCTACAACATGTATAAAAGGATCCTTAAGTTATTGATATGCCATAGAAATTTAACAAAATTAAGAAAGAAAATTATATTTACCAATATAAATACTTTTGAGTTAGTTTCATCTTTCTAGAACATTAGCTTGTACATTAATAATACATTTTTTCTTTGGCTTTGAAGATCCATTTGTCTCCTTCTTGCAATTCATTACTCACAACAAATTGTCCTCAACTCCTTGCTAAATAGGTACCCATCTTGCTAAAATTATGCTTGTGGAAGGTTGGTTATTATTCTAAGCCACCAATTTCATAGGGATTAAAAACTTTACTTATAACATGTTTTGTAGAACGTGAAAATGTAACCTCAACTACTTGCATTGATACTATGCGTAGGAGGCATCGAATATCAATATTGTAACTTTCATAGAGGTGGTGCAGAATGCAAGAACTCCCCAAAGTTGATGAAGAGCATCATATTGAAGAAATCACTGAAAAAAGATTTTGTTGGAAATCTACCTTGACCCAACACCTATCATAAATGTTTTGCTCTTGATTTCTTTAATATAAAGCTCTACTTAACCTTTTTCTCTACTTTCTGCTCTAGTTGTAAACACCCAGATTTTTAGAATTTTAGTTATGAATTTTTGAGATTTTTCTGTAATTTTTTTGTTAATTATAATACATGTTCTTCAAGGATTAATATTTTTGTGTATTAAATTAATTATTAAAATATTACAAAAATTATATTTTTAAGTGTATAATTAATAATAGGATATTGTGTAATTTTTTTAAAATTTATTGGACTCAAAAACTATTTTTAAAATAGCTAAAAATTATTGTTTTAAATGAACCAGACCGAACCAGACTTGAACCGAACCAAATCAAACCAAATTGAACCCAACCGAACCAACCCTACCCTACTGGATTTAGATCCTACCTGTACCCGATACGACCCGACCTGTACCTGACTCGCTAACCCCTCACCTACAGTAATCTCCACCCCCCCTTTTCTAAAACCCCCGCGACCCCCCCCCCTCGTTCCCCTACGAAACCCCCATTCCACCTTAAATATATACACCATCCACCACTACCCGCATCTCCCCAATCTCCAGACGACCTTCGACGGCCACCGCCGACTGCTGCTGAGATCCGCACGCCGCCGTACACCGCCGGCGAACGCCGTCGCAGAACCGCCCAATTCACGAGTAGCAGTCAAGCAGTAAGGTATGCCACTTTCCACTCTCGTATCTTCCTTCATATTAATCCAAATATTATTCTGTCAAATCCTATACGAAGAACACGTGACCCTGTCGAACCCTGTATAATTATTTTGGGGTATCGTGTCCTGTGTTGATAGCAAATCGCGACACAAAACAGGGAAAAAAGACTAATTTAAAGTTCTGAAAACTGTCCCAAACACCCATGTTTATGGCCGTTTTTCTTTCAACCTAGTTAATATTTTTTAAATTCTACTTAAACAATAAATTAGACAACATAACAGAGATTAAACCCCTTTAATTAGTTTATTTTAATTTGCTATAAGTTATGTTTTCTTCGCGGTTAAATTTGACCAAAAACTTGGTTTTTAAAACCCAAAATTTCCTGAAACGGGGTGCGTTCCGCTAAACGAGGCAACTTCATCATGTGCGAATTGCATCAAAAGGCACGCAATACGGACGTGTGGGATTTTACGAAAGTTGACTTGGATTTGCGTGCACACTGGAATCAACGCGTATCAGTCGAAAAGTCCTGTATCGGTCTGTTCTAACACTCGTCAAAATTTCGTGTGTGCTTGTCGTTTCGTAATAAAACTTATGCTATCGGATTCGAAGCATTACGCTCGTCCTGTGACCCAAGTTTGGTTCGATTCTGAGAACGTTGACGAAACCCCATTTTTGTGGGCCCCACGGCTCCACTTGACGGGCGATTTTGTGATCAGCTCATCGGAATCCAGTTCTGGATGTTTCGTTGGATTTGTATCATCATTCTGGACTCGTAGACACTAAGTTTGATAAATTTGGAGAACTTTGTCACTGGCACATTTTTTGGTACGAAGTGGGCCACATGTGGACCCCACTTTTACCAGAAATTGTTAATTTTGCCCCTGTGTCCAAATTGGACTTATGGATAGTCAATCCTAGCTATTTCATGTATTCTGAGAGCGATGATAATATTTATTTCAGCATCCGGAGGCGTACCTGGAGATTTTACTGTTATAGGAGCAATTGAAGGAGTTTAGAACCCAAGCAAGTGTACCTTACAAAACTTACAATAATTACTTTAATATTATTTACTTGATTTATTTCTGTGATGTACCTGTTCAACCTAGGACTGTGAGACATTGCTTAGCATCCGAATAACATTCGGGTGTCGACGCCGTATGCAGAGTCGTGTAACGTCACTTAGAGAGTTGATAACACGATCCTATACTTTCCGTGCTTGCTTTACCAAGTATGTCATACCATAGGATACTTGACACTACTCATATGACAAAATCTTTCCTGAGTTATTCATGGTGATTCTGTATAGGCTTACAGGATTCGTGACATAGATCTTCCATATACATAGATATCATTATGACTTGTTGTATTAGCTAGAGGTCATGATCTTGCGTGTTATAGACATGAGACGTCATGGACATGAGATGTGTGATTGGGTGGGAAGAGACACACAGGCTACAGGCTGATTATATATATATATATATATATATATATATATATATATATATATATATATATATATTATTACAGTGCTTTAGCCTCTATATTAGAGCTTGGCCCATTACGTGATATTATTGCTACCGGCTCCCCGACACAGAGCTTGTAGTGGTCTCAGCCTGAGTACTAGTGATGCTCTCATTTGCATATCACATAGCTGGTTACATAGCTTGCCCTATTGATATATTTTTATATACTGCATTTTATTTGGCTTGAGTTATTCTTGTACCTTGCTATGTCCCCAGAGGACCTGGATCCGGATTATGTCCCTAGGTATAGCAGAGAAGATTTACCCCTAGGTATACGGGACAGGAGCTGACGCTGGAGCAGTACCAACACCAGAGGACGAGGTGATGCCAGAGGATTTCTCCTGAGTATTTTGTTATATGCTCAGTTATTTCTGTTTCTATTTTCTCTATTTTCTGTCTCTTGGATTACTGTACTAAACTTATTATCGGGTTGTCCCCGAGATACTTTGTATTGAGACTTGTGTTGGATTATATTTCTTTTTTGATTATTCTGACATTTTGAATTGTGTTTACCTTCTGTGGATGAGATTAGAATTAGACTGTGACATATATCTTAAACCATTGTATTTGTTTTAAAGCTTAAGTACACTCTAACAGGCCCATTAAATTAGGTTTGCCCATTGGAGTTGTGCTGCTAGCCATTGCCACATGGCTAGTCCCTCGATATTTTGGGACTGGGGTATCACACTGGTAGAATACGCGAAGTACTAATTATAATGCTTTTAGAATATCAATCTAATTTCGTCTGTACATCTAATTGCATATGTATGTTTTATTTTATGATATAGAATAATCTATGTCGACCAAGCAATGGATTGTTATTTGGTTGATCGTACATGGAGGTAAAGACGGCAATACGGGAGCATGATTGGTCTAAGTGACGAATTTAAGGTAGGCATTGAAGTATTTCTTAAGTATTGTAAACCCCCTCAACCAATTTAGGATTAATTTAATTTAGATTGAGAGACTAGGATTAATTTGGATACAATTAGAATTAACGTGCAACAATTATGTGCCTTAATACACCTTACCGTTGCTTCGATGTTTGGAGCGCTACATTAGTAGTTACCTTCAAACAAAGTTCATACACATTTCCTAGACATGCCAGACTACCCATCTGACCCTTGTGTAACTTTTAAATACTCTATATTATGCTTCATTTTAGCTGCGCAATATTCGTCACAAACGTCCCTGAATAATTCTAATAAACCCAAATTTCTCATAATGGCCATTTCTATTTGAATTTAGAGACAACCTCAACATATTCCATATAACCCAAATTATGGCATTTACCTATTCTGAGCCTGCTACGTCCATGACACCTGTGTTCCACCCAATTTTAATCCCATGTGTTCTCAATTGACAAAAGAACGCCCGGTGCATTTATTTTAATTTAATTAAATTAGCGGCCAAACTCACCCCAAAGCCAGACCTAACCAAGCCCATGCACTCCATACACCATTTTCCTGTGGACCAGCCCCCACCCCAAAGAGCCCTGGCCGGCCCAAATCCCGAGGTCAGCCCATAAATCCCCCTTCTATATAAATATACATTTTTCCCTATTGAAAACCCTAGATCATAAAAACTATCTCACCATCAAACCCTAGCCGAACTCCTTTCATCTAACCCGAGCACTCCCTGCCCCCTTCCCGACCAGACACCCACCACTACCACCTCAAGCCACCATCACCACCTCAAGACGCTGTCGCCGGACCACCCTCCCAGGCCGCCTGTACCACCGCCTGGCCACCATCCCCGTCACCATCATCAATATCCCCATCTTTAACCCGTGCACCATCTTCACCCCCACCCCGACCAAACATCCACCACCACCTCAGGCCGTCAACCACCACTGTCAGGTGGAGCATCACCCTCCCCACGACCAGACCGCCGTCCCAGCACCGTCCCCTACCGGCCAAGCCCCGCTGCCGTCGCTGCAAGGCTGCTGCAACTGCTGCAGTTACTACCGCTGCTGCCTTTGTCTGCCGCTCGATGACTGAAACTCCACCCCACACCGGAGGAGAACCGTCGACGAGCGCAGACCCCGTCCAGCCACACCAAGGTAAATACCGTAATTCCTTCCTTTTTCATTGTATAATCGTATCATCGTATCGTCGTGTCGTACGTCGACACAAATAAATTAATGATTAAAACCTTATATGTGTATGCATGTATGTTTAATTAGATTAGTTAGAAATAAATAAATTAGTAAATACCCTAATAATAGGACTTGTTATTAAAGACTTATTTCACCTAAAAACCTAGACATTAACAAAGTACACTTAAACATGGGAAATAGTGACAGGTAATTGTACAACACATAAGTAGTTCGTAAACCATAACTTCGGTAAATTATTGTTGTGAGGTATACGGTAACTGAGGATAAGACACGTGTGCATCTTAGCTACGTGCACACGCGACTCTGTAGTTGGCCAGCCGTGATCTTGCGATAGTACCTAAGAGCAGCGTCGTAGTTGTGTATGTATTGCTTTAGTGTCTGAAGCTAGATTGCTATATTATATTGTATGTTTAGGATCACTGGACCAGCCAGAAGATACTGCAGGAGCAGGCTATTGGCATTCACAGCTTGAGGACCCAGGCAAGATACCTTGCCATATTTACTGTTTAAATTAAATGATGCATATGTTGTATGATATCTTGTTGCTTTATTTTATACGACTGTGCACGTCCGAGATTGACTCGGGTGCAGTCGACGGATGCGTCGATAAGTAGTGTACTTGACCCAGTCACTAGCAAACTCACCCCATTGGTAGGATACTCTGATATCTTCTGAGACCTGACACTCTTACACGTTTCACAGTGACAAATTCATATTGGGATGCGGGTTCGCGTACTCGACTAGCTATCGGTGCGTGTGACATGCATCACGGTTAGTGCGTAATTCAGGATTTTGTATTAGTAGAGACTTGGCATATAGATATGTGGTATGCACATCGAGTATTCGACTTGTATATTTACATTGGACGGGGAGGACAACTAGTAGGCGTATGGGATACACACATTGGAATCTGTAGTATCGGAGGATCCACGGATCCAATGACTTCCTTTACACTGATGCCACATTCTTCGGATCGATATGGACGATATACTATATTGATGCCACGTTCTTCGGAGCGATATGGATGATATACTGTACTGATGCCACTCTCTTCGGAGTGTGGACGTTATATGCCTATGCCTACCCATACGTACCAATGTTGTCCTCATATTGCATTCACTTAGATAGTTAGCACACCCTTTATTTTATTTTATTTAGTATTTATATATGGCATATTTCTATGTATCTTGTTACGTCCTTCTGAGGACCTGGCACCTTTCCAGATTTGGACGAGGCATATTACCCCACAGTGTACGGCCCAGGACAGGAGATGGGGTACGCTACCGCGAAGGAGCTAGAGGTGCTACCGTTAGAGTTTCTGTGATCAGTTGGTAGGCCTTCTGCCTAGGATTAGGAGCATCATTATCTAGTCAGCTGATGCCCTAGTCATTACTCTTTTTATCTTTCATTCAGTACTTTTATTTTGTCATAGTAGTGGGTTTGTCCCCACCAGACATTCTTGGTTGTACTATGATATTTTGAGACTGGCATTTATCTCCCAGTATTTATTTTTGCACTTTTTTACTGTTTATATTGTGGATGAGATTAGATTACCTGTTGTTGATTGATATTGGACTTGTTAGTAATTTAGGATAGCGTAGCACTCTTCGCTAGGATCCATTAAATTGGGTTATCCTCGGAGACGTGTCAGCTGGCTATTGCCTCTGGTCCCGTGTACTTTTGGGACTGAGGCATGACAAGTATGCCACGAGCAAACCCGATTAGATGGATGGCACAAAATTAAGTGTCCATGTGCTCAAGTTGGAATAGACATTATGAAGAAGTGATGGTTGAGAGGTAGCATCTGACCCTTATGGGTTTTGTACGTGGTTATGACCTGTAGGCATCGCAAGATAAAATTTATGCAGAAAGGCAGTCTATTTTTGTTGTGCATGTTACCACGGATGTTTTCACAGATGATGATGACGTAGACTATACTGAATATGAAGACCATGACCTAACACGAGATATGGTGATTACTGTGGCAGGACCTAATTTTAATCTGAAGGATCTGAATCCTGATGGAAAGGAGTTTTATGATATGTTCTAGGATATAGATACTCCTATATAACCTGGTTGCGAGACTCATTATGTATTATCGGTAATGATGCACTTGTTGAATATAATATCGAATTTTTGCCTCCAGCCTACTACTATCGGACATACAATTGGTAAAAGAGCTATTTCCGAAAGGATCTAAAGAGATGTATGAAAATATCTACAAATCGAAGATGATGGTTACAGAAGCATAGAAAATATGTATACTTTTTTAATCTGGAAGACAAATCAGACAGTATAGAAGAAAATAGCCTTCGAGAGCAGATATTTATAATTTTTAGTCTCTTGACTAAAGCAACCACGCACAATTTATTTTTTCTTCAGCAAAAAAAATGCGCACAAGCGCCTTCTAGCCAAAGACAACTGTCATTAGAAGACGTGCCTGATATCTGACATTCCTACAAATGTACGCAAAAGACGAGATAGTCACATCATTTTTGTCAGAGTCATCATGGCTTTATACTATTTTCTTAAAAAATAGAAGCCATGTGGAGTCTTACTAATAAGGTCAACGAAAAAAGTACGCACATGAGTAAGTTCTTCTTTGAGAGAAGAGAAAATGTGCGCTTTTTCAGTTAAATTTAAATTCTTCAGCTTTTAATGAATGGTGAAGAGTTCAAGAAGTCTCGTATATTTATTGCTGAGATCTTGGTGTATGTGGAAAGATAGTTATCCCCATGATTAAAATTTAAATGTATATTCCTTGTAACTATTGCTACATGTCAAGCAACCCAAATTCTGTGTGAGTAGTAAAGCCAAAAAAGCATATAATGGGTGGCAATTATCCACTATTTTGCGTAGAAAAGTCACAAATAGTGTATATTGCCTATTTTTGTGAGAATTTTGACATAACCGTTACAGTGGTTAATGATTATAAATACTTTAGGATCAATGTCATTCTGGAGGATCGAATATTGATTTAAAATTAATTTCATAATGTATGCTAAATTATGGAATTGAAAGATTTATTACATATCGATAGAAAGTTTGCTTTGAAACTTAGTATTGAATTTTAGCGCTGCTTACTTATGCTTGATAGGTATCATAATTCATACTATATGTATGTATTTGTATTACAAGTTTTGTCGATGTTTCAATATGTGAAATGATTAATTCTTGCAAATGATTGAACTTTGGTAAATATTCTTTTTATGTGATTGTGCTACTGGTTCAAGGAGTATTTTGTATTTAAGTTAAGTTTGAACTTCATACGTATATAACTTGTGTGTGTTTTTTGTTCAAAATAATAGTTTAGTAAGATTAAGTGTTATTGCTAAGTAGCCAAGGTAAGAAGAATTTTATTCTACTTAATTCTTATGTACTTCCAGATTGATTTGGAGGTATTGAGTTGTTCCACCAAAGGGGCTTTGATGGCTTTGACCTAGGAGAATTCTACGGAGAGTTGCTCCGGGTGGTTTTATTTGTTGTGTTTAGAGGTCGAAATACAAAGGAGACTCCGTCGAAAATTCTAAAAATTTTAAGAGAGAACTCAATTTCGAATCAATATATCGTACTAAACCCTAATATATATATATATATATAAGGGTCGGCCCTGAGTTCATGGGGGCCCTAGACGAACTTTCAAAATGTGCCCCCCATATATAATATTAAAAAATTTAAAAACCTGAAAAGTAAATTAAAAAAATAATGCCACCAAGAATTAAACCTTGAATCTCTTGTATGCATGTCTAACATAGTAACCACTATACCACAATTATTTTGTGTTAAGAGAAGCATATGATATATACTAGTTCTATTTTTGATACAAGATTATTAGTATATATATAAATATATATATATATATACAAGATTATTAGTATATATATATATGTATATATATATATATATATACTAATAATCTTGTATATATATATATATATATATATATATATATATATATATGTGTGTGTGTGTGTGTGTGTGTGTGTGTGTGTGTGTGTGTGTGTGTGTGTCTAAAATAATGTTTTTTGGGCCATCCTAATTCATAGGCCCTGGGCGGTCACACCCTCGCTATATATATATATATATATATTAGAGACAGATTCTCAATAAATTTGAATATGTAAGGGTCTGAATTGTCTAAGTTTTGGAATCGTAGGATATAGACATGTTGACACGCTATTGTAACAAATATTGATTTTATTTGGTTCTATTTTATTTCAGTATATAGAATATCATGGTGAGTTGTATACTCATACTGCGTGATACTTGGTACCAGAATTAAGATCCATATTTCTTCATGCTTCAGCTGCTAGAATACCATGTTGAAAAGTATTCTTGTAGTACGTAATATTTTGCACGTATAGAGATACTTACCAGTGTTATTCAAATAGATGAAATTTTTTTGCTGGTTTATATTCTCATATTCTTGTGATGCCTATGGTACACAGATCGATATATATATATATATATATATATATATATATATATATATATATATATATATATATATATATATATATATATATATATATATATATATATATATATCTGATCCAGAAAAGAAAGTTTTAAATAAGATAATAATTTGTTTGTGATTATAGAATACAGCATTAGACGGAAAAGAATAGTTTGGAGCATATCGTATAAAATATTTGTAATATTATCAGTATACGTAGTTCCATCATAAGACCTTACGAGGAATAGGGGAGTGCTTAATTCACGGTGTGATATGAATCTCTTGAATCTGTAAATGTTTACCCTAATTTGATTAAAAAATCAAATTATATATATATATATATATATATATATATATATATATATATATATATATATATATATATATTGTGAGATTCGTCTCTCTGTTCTAGTATACGTACCTGATATACGTGTATTATGCATGTATAGCTTGCTTATTGTTTAATTGCTTACATATTGCCTTATGTCATTCATGTATTATCTAGGTTGTTTTTGTAAATTTCCCTTAGTTGCATGCTTTGGACCATTGGTCCCTTGGTTTTCTTGGTAGGTGGATATGATGAACCCGGGAGAGGACATGGATTATGATCCAATGGCCTACAATCAATCATTTGCCTATATAAGCAAATATTTCATTTTTCTTCACTTTTTTTCCTTTTATTTCTCTTTCCTTCTTCGTTTCTTCTCCAACAGAGAGCAGCAACCGAGCTTGGACTTGGCCGTGGGTAACCTTGGTAGTATTAGGCTAAAACTAGACCGTAGGCAAGTATATCTTGCCAACCGAAGGAGTAACCATGGATCTTATTTTGATTCTTAGTATAACTTATTTAATCACTTGATAGGTTTTATTTGCTTGATACTTAGAACCTGTCTTCATGATGATTTTGATTTCCTTGTATTGTTGCTCATAAAGTCCGAGAATAGCAAGTCGGAGAATGCTAAGTTGGCCTGAAAATGTATACAAAAATACGCAAGAAACCGTTGTCGCATAAGTGAAGTTCCACTGAGCGCACTTGTGTGTGTTTCACAAATTCTTTAGAAAGTACGCAAAGATATGCTGAGCACTCTGGGCGCACTTCTCTACTCCTACGTACATTTTTTTACTATGGCAATTCATTCAAAAGTATGCCAAATCTCCTTTGGCACATTTTTGAATGGATCTGCAAGTCATCAAGAGTATTCGCCACTGCTTAAAAGCCAAGTTGGCGCACTTTGCAGATATTGCACTTTGGTGAAATTTCCTTACCTGTACACTTTGTTGCTTCTGGAGAATGGCACACTTTGCTGTGTTTGCGCACTATGTAGCATTCTCCAGAGATGGCGCACTTTGGTAAAATTTTCTTACCATATCCGTTCGTGCGCCAAATCTATTTTTGGCCATTTATGCACCAAGACCCGTTTGTGCGCCAAATCTATTTTTGTCCAATTATGCGCCAAGACCCATTTGTGTGCCAAATCTGATTTTAGCAATTTATGCACCTATATGCCAGTATTCTCTTTAGCATGTTTAACTCTTAATGATTTTCTAGTTCTCTTTTATCCTGTTATTGTAGTTAATCAGGGATATTTCCTGAACCTGACATTCTTGATATTAATTTTGATATTCTGAAATGATCTAGTAATTTTACATTTGAACTCCTGAATCTTGACATAAAACTGATATTGTATTGATAATCCTGATCCTGTATTAATAATTACTCCCCATCCTGATACTTCTGATAGTGGCTCGACATAGCGCACTCCTGACTTGAGATTTTATGTAACTGTCCTGATCCAGGCTATTAGTAGCACTTGTATTGTATGACATGTATGCCTTTGGTTAATTTTGTTTAAACTCATCAAGTTACTGTCATGTCTTGCATTATGTCTATGGCAGATTCCTAAGCACCATGGTCGAGAATTCTTGATGATTGTCCAGGCTAATAACTAGAATAATAATCTAGAAAGCATCAAGAGAGATTTTCTGGCTACATGCAATCCTGGTATCCCAACGACACATGAAGGATTTGGAGATCTTCTTCATGAGGGGCACACTTTTAGCACACCGTCGAGTGTTACACTACCAGAAACGATAAGAAATGATTATACCTGATATATTTATACTATGTACTTGTTCGTCTGGATAACCCGGATGGTCTGTAGGGCATGTGGTTGTAAGAAATCTTAAACTGCATGTGTTAGTAACTATGACTATAATAACCCTAGTTAGTTAATGATAGCAAGCCGTAGGACATGATAGGCCGTGATTGCTTGATTTTCAGTCAAGTCTAGTCCCCTTTTGATTTATTTTCAACAACTTATCCTAAGAACAGTAATTGAAGCCTACTCCATATATCCCTGTATTATATACTACAAATTATGTTTAATTATTATTTTTACCTACTGTCCTTATTTAAATTTTTTTGTGCTATTTCTTATTGATTTGTCTATATGCCTATCTTAGTTCCTAAGTTTGGCTCCCTTGTGGTACTTGTTGTTTTGGGGTCTGACCCCACTAGTTTTGTATGGCCAGATTTTGGAACAGTACCGCAGGATCTTTCGTACTTTTCTCCTTAAGATGGTGAATACGAGGAGAACCCGAGGACATAAGAGGGTTTCTTCTTCATCACCCACATGATCTTATATATTATTCTTTTGAGGTATTTAGCCATCGAGCACGTGTTTAGCTCCTGCTTTGGAACTTGACATTCTAGCCTACGGGCCTACATATAAAGCATATTCTAGACTATAGCTAGAGTTGATCATGTAACATTATACTCTTGCTAGTTCTTCATTTTGTAACTAGCTTCATGATCATCTGCGTATGTATAGTTTGGGATGCCTTGTTATTTTATGTTTGGTGATCATACATCTTGTAACTTGTTGCTTGCTTGAGATTGAGACACCTATGATTCTTGACCCAGGATTGCCTGATGGACTGTAGAGCAAACCCTTACATGTCTAGACAGCCATGACCATATCTCGGGATATTGAGTACTCTAGTATACGTAGCTAACTTTGTCTATCCCCGCTCTCTAGTATTCTGGTTCTGGGGCATTACATGGTTTAAGTGGTGGCCCATACAGGTCTAAAAATTCAGAAGTGGGGGGGGGGGTTACCGATGTTTATATGTCTCAGTCATGCTAATCCTTGATCTCCTCCAAGTGTAGAACTTATATCCATGAAATTTTGATTCAATATCTGCTTTGATCCTCGATCAATCATGTTCGTCCCTTGATGATCCTTGTGTCCTTTATCTTTTAGGGATATTGTTCCTGGTCTTTCTATTTATCCAGCTCGAGTTTCTCCTGTAGAAGGACAACATCCTGATGCCCAGTAAACCCTTGAGGTTCAGCATCAGTATTCCAGGGTCGGGTCCAGAACAGCTCAGGATGAGGAACCTCAGATCCAGCCAGTACCTCCCGTATAACCAGTACCTAATGTAGGAGGGGACAACAGTGTGCTTATTGGTATCCTTTAGGAATTATTGGCATCTCAATGACGTCGGGAGGACATACTCATTTAATCAGTACAAGGGACCTTGGAAAGAGGAGGACATCGTGCCAACAACTCGACCAGCAACTTCAAGAGCCTTAAACTCTCGTATTTATATGGCACCAAGGATGCGTAGCTTCAGGAAACAAAAGCAATCCTAGAAGCAGCTGGAGTACCTGCAAGAGAGCAAGTGTCAGTAGTACGAATATAATTGCTAGACTTGGCCTGAGACTGGTGGGCAGCACAGATAATTTTACTAACAGTACCCGTCCCTTGGGCTATCTTCAGTAAAAGATTTTAGACCAGATATTTTGATGCAGTATCACGTTATGATCTGCAACAAAGGTTTAACAACTTAAAGCAGTTGGGCATGAATGTCGACGGCTATGTGGCATAGTTTTGCTGACATAGTCAGTTTGCTCCTACCTTGGTGGCAACCGAATTTGACAGAGCTAGGAGGTTCCCGCAGGAAATTCACCTGGAAATCATATTGGCGGTGGAACAACATAACTTCCAGAATTTTGATGCAGTATTACGGGCAGCAAGGAGGCATGAGTATACCTCCCAGAGAATCGTAGATAGGACTGGAGGATGAAAGAGGACCCATACTTCAGGAGGTTCTTATACTCAGTCTACAACACCAGCCCCGACAGTTAGGGCTTCAACCATTGGATCTCCGAGGAGGCCAGTTTCAATAGCCTCAGTCCAACAAATAGTACCGACCCGACCTCAGCAGCAAAGGACATCTTCTTCAGCAGGGTGTTCTCATTGTGGAAAGCCTGGGCACATATTTTTTGAATTTTGCAGAGCACAAGGGTTGTGCTTAGCTTATGGAGTTCCAGGACATAGAGTAGGATCTTGCCCACACAGAGCTAGTTCATCATCATCATCCCTGTAGGACCACAGTATAGGGCTCCAGTACCAGTTTAGCAGAACCAGGGTCAGAGGTCTTTGTCGACCCAATCCCAAGCATTCCAGCAACAAAGGCCACAGAAGTATGTGCAGGCCCAAGCTCAAGTACAGGCCAGATAAGAAGTTCCGCAGTAGAGAGGACCAGCACCGAGAGGATGAGGTCAGGCAATGGAGCTTACTATAGAAGAGCAGTTAACTTCTGGTGAGGTAGTGGCAGGTACTAATATCGTCAACTCTCATTCAACTTCAATATTGTTTGATTCAGGCGCATCACATTCCTTTATGTTTGCACAATTTACGATATGAGTTAGATTAGAACCCGAGTCCTTATCATTAAGACTCAATATACTTACTGGTAACGGTATCATGGGAGTCAAATAGAGTTTATGTCTCGTGTCGAGTCATAGTGTACGAGCGAGAGTTTTCCGCTAGATTGATAGAATTTTCTATGGAAGATTTTGGTGTCATCTTAGGCATGGATTGGTTGAGTTCCCGGTACACGACGATAGATTGTCGTAATGGCAAGGTTATCTTTCATATCCCCGGAGTGGAATAATTTTCATTTTCTAGAGGAGAGATAGAGTCTCTGTCAACAATCATAAGAATGGCAGTAGCAGAAGGATTACAATTCCCCAGAGTTGTTGATAAATTTTCAGATGTGCTCCAGAAGAACTTCCAGGCATGCCACCAAAAAAAAGAGATTGATTTTACCATAGATCTACTTCCCGGAACAGCACCAGTGTCAGAGAGATTCTACAAGATGGCGCCTTTAGTGTTAGAAGTCTTATACCGAATGATTGAAGAATTGAGAACCAAGGAGTTCATTTGTGCTAGTGGATCGCCTTGGGGAGCCCCGATGCTACTGGTAAAGAAGAATGATGGAACTTCCCATTTGTGTATAGATTATCTTACCCTCAATGCGGTAACCATCATGAACAAGTATCCCTTACCAAGGATCGATGACTTGTTCGATCAGCTTAGTGGAGCAATGGTATTTTCGAAGATTGATTTATGGTCGAGATATCCCCAGATCAGAGTCAGAGAGCAAGATATACCCAAGACGGCGTTCAGATAAAGATATGGACATTGGGAGTTTTTAGTAATACCCTTTGGACAAACCAATGAGTCAACAATGTTTATGGATCTCATGAACCGTATTTTTATTCCATACTTGGACAAGTTCATGATAGTGTTCATTGACGACATCTTGGTGCACAGTCGAAGTAAAGCAGACCACGAACAACATCTTCGTGCAGTTCTTCAAGTCCTTAGAGAGAATAAGTTATATGCCAAGTTCAGCAAGTGCGAGTTTTAGCCCAATCGTATTTCATACTTAGGGCATATTATGGCTAACGGAGGAGTTGAAGTGGATCCCCAGAAGATAGAAGCCGTTGAGACGTGGATAGTTCCCCGAAGAGTTGCAGAAGTTCGTAGTTTCTTGGGACTAGCAGGATATTATCGAAGATTTGTGTCAGACTTTGCTAGAATTTTTTTACCCTTGACACAATTGACTCGTAAGGATGTACGCTTTGATTGGACAAATGAATGTCAAACCTCTTTCGAGAAGCTCAAATAGAAGTTAATTACGACACCTATTTTGACTCATCCAGATGGAACAGGTGGTTTCACCATATATTGTGATGCATCAGACAGAGGATTATGATGTGTTCTTAGGCAGCATGGCAAGGTTATAGCTTATGCGTCTCAGAAGCTTCGAGACCATAAGAAGAATTATTTGACGCACGACTTAGAGTTAGCAGAAGTTGTCTTTGAACTCAAAATTTGGAGGCATTATTTATATGGAGATCGGGTAGAGATTTATACTGATCACAAGAGTTTGAAGTATATCTTTACTCAGAAGGATCTTAACTTAAGGCAGAGATGATGGCTAGAGTTGATGACAAACTATGACCTTGATCTTCAGTATCACCCTGGGAAGACCAATATCGTAGCAGATGCCTTGAGTAGGAGAGCATGAGTCTATTTCTTAACAATGCAATAAAGAATATTAGAAGATCTTCAGGAGATGGACTTAGAAGTAGTATTTCCTGGCAACATAGCATTAATTGTTGGTCTGCAAGTTTAATCTAGTATAGTGGAGAAAATTAAGGTAGCACAAGCAGCAGATGTCAAGTTTCAGTGACTCAGAGCAGAGTGTGAGGCAGGACGTAGACCAGAACTGAGTATTCACAGTGACAGAACTCTCTATTTTAGGAATCGTCCTTTTGTACCTAATAGAGACATTCGTCGCAAGATTATGTCAGAGGCTCATAGTTCACAATATTCAGTGTATTCCGGAGGAACAAAGATGTACATAGATATTCATCAGCATTTCTGATGGAATGGAATGAAGAGACAGATAGCTCATTTTATCTTTCGATGTTTTGTTTGTCAGCAAGTTAAAGATGAACATCATAAGCCTACAAGACTTCTTTAACCATTACCAATTTTGGAATGAAAGTGGGACCATATCACCATGGATTTTGTGACCAATCTTCCTAGATCCCCAGCTAGCAGAGATACAATTTGGGTAATAGTGGATCGAATCACAAAGGTTGTTCACTTTTTCCCTTCAGAGTGGGATATTCTATAGAGCAGTTGGCTCAGATGTACATGAATCAGATTGTCAGACTTTATAGAGTGTCAGTCAGCATTGTATCAGATAGAGATTCCAGATTCACGTCTCACTTTTGACAGAGTCTATAGCAGAGTCTGGGTACCCGTCTGAAGTTTAGTATAACTTATCATCCCCAGACAGATGGTCAGTCAGAACATACCATCTAGACTCTAGAAGATATGCATCTTTTATGTATCCTTGACTTTTGTGGTTCGTGGGAGGATCATTTGTACTTGGTAGAATTCTTATACAACAATAGTTGACAAAAAATATAGATCCCTTATAGCTTGGGATAACATTGGTGAGAATCAATTGCTTGGTCCCAAGGTGATAGCCCAGACAGTTGAAGTAGTCAAGCAAGTTTGGAAGCATCTTAAGGTGGCTCAAGATCGTCTGTGTCAATGGGCCAATTCGCATCGGCGACCACTTGAGTTTTCTGTCGGCGACCATGTATTCCTTCGGATTTCTTCTACCCGAGGAGTAATCAGATTTGGTGTGCGGGGAAAGCTTATTCTATGATATATTGGTCTGTTCGATATTCTCGAGCGAATAGGAGATATTTCCTATTATCTTGCTCTTCCGCCGTCACTTCGTGAGATATATAATATTTTCCATGTATCCCAGTTATGACGGTATATACCGAAATCAAGCCAAGTCCTGGATCATTCGAAATTGGTCGTTGGTACCGACCTTTCGTATAAGGAGAGGCCTGTATCCATTTTGGACCGGAGGGAGAAGATTATCAAGAACCGGACTATTCGATTAGTCCGAATTGCATGGGGGCACCACTCATCGGGCGAGTCAACTTGGGAGCGAGAGGGTGATATCTGTGCTTGATACCCGTATTTGTTTGACTCGTGAGGTATATTTGTTCATATATCTCGTACCCTGATCTTGTCTTGTGCATGCTTGTCTTATTATAGGATTGTGGTTGATTCCTGTATGCCCTTGTTTGCCTTGATTGTATGTCCCCAGAGTTCTTGCTAGACCCCGTACCTTATTAAAATTTTAAGGACAAAATTTTTTAACGAGGAGAGAGTTGTGAGACTCGTCTCACTGTTCTAGTATATGTACCGAATATACGTATATTATGCATATATATCTTACTTATTGTTTAATTGCTTACATCTTGCCTTATGCCATTCATGCATTGTCTAGGTTATTTTTGTAAATTTTTCTTATTTGCATGCTTTGGACCGTTGTTCCCTTGGTTTTCTTGGTGGGCGACTGTGATGAACCCGAGAGAGGGCATGTATTATGATCCAATGGCCTACAATCAACCATGTGCCTATATAAGAAAACATTTCTCTTTCCTTCACTTTCTTTTCCTTTTATTTCTCTTTCCTTCTTCGTTTCTTCCCCAACAGAGAGTAGAAGTCGAGCTTGGCCTTGGCCGTAGATAACCTTGGTTGTATTAGTCTAGAACTTGACCGTAGGCAAGTACATCTTGCCAACCGAAGGAGCAACCATGGATCTTGTTTTGATTCTTATTATAACTTATTTAATCACTTGATAGGTTTTATTTGCTTAATACTTAGAACATGTCTTCATGATGATTTTGATTTCCTTGTATTGTTGCTCAAAGAGCCCGAGAACAACAAGTCAGAGAACGCAAAGTTGGCCTAAAAATGTATACAAAAGTACACAGGGAACCGTTGTCGCATAAGGGAAGTTCCAATGAGCGCACTTGTGTGTGTGTGTTTCACAAATTCCTTAGAAAGTGTGCAAAGATATGTTGAGTACTCTGGACGCACTTCTCTACTCCTATGTACATTTTTTACTCTGGCCATTCCTTCAAAAGTACGCTAAATCCCCCTTGGGCACTTTTGAATGAATCTATAAGTCATCAAGAATATACGCCATTACTTAAAAGCCAAGTTGGCGCACTTTGCAGATATTGCAAAGTTGGCGCACTTTGGTAAAATTTCTTTACCAACGCACTTTGTTGCTTTTGTAGAATGACACACTATGTTATGTTGGCGCACTATGTGGCATTCTCCAAAGATGGAGCACTTTGTAGCCTTTTCTATTACTTAATGACTAAGCAAAGATTTATGACCATTCTCGAGAATTGTGTTCTCGACTACAGAGTCGTCTCGACTGTAGTGCCATATCTTGAAACTTGTATTTGTCTTTTAGTAGACCTTCCAAGACTCATTTGTAGCACCTGTATGCCAATATTCTCTTTAGCATGTTTAACTCTTAATAATTCTCTAGTTCTCTTTTATCCTGTTATTTTAGTTAATCATGGATATTTTTTGAACCTGACATTCTTGATATTGATCTTGATCTCCTGACATGATATAGTAATTATACATTATAATGAACTCCTGGATCTTGACATAAAACTGATACTGTACTGATAATCCTGATCCTGTATTGATAATTACTCTTGATCCTGATCCTCCTGATAGTGGCTCGACGTAGCACACTTTTGACTTAAGATTTCCTGTAACTGTCTTGTTCCAGGCTATTAGTATAACCTGTTTTACATGACCTGTATCCCCGTGGATGATTTTGTTTGAACTCGTCAAGTTACTGTCCTGTCTTGCATCATGTCTAAGGCAGATTTCTGAGCACCACGGTCGAAAATTCTTAATGATTGTCCGGACTAATAACTAGAATAATAATCAAGAAATTATCTAGAGAGATTTCCTGGCTACATACAATCCCGGTATCCTAATGACACCTGATGGATTTGGAGCTCTCCATCATGAGGGACATACTTCCAGCACATCGTCGAGTATTGCACTACCAGAAAAGATAAGAAATAATTATACCTGATATATCTATACTCTGTACATGTTCGTCTGGATAACCCGGATGGTCTGTAGGGCATGTGGCTGTAAGGAATCTCAAACTGCATGTGTTAGTAACTAGGACTGTGATAACCCTAGTTAGTTAATGATAGCAAGCGGTAGGGCATTCTTGGTCATGATTGCTTGATTTTCAGTCTAGTTTAGTCATGTCCTGATTTATTTTCAACAACTGATCCTGAGAACAGTAATTGAAGCCTGACGCCAGATATCCCTGTTTTATATTCTCCAGAGCATGTTTAATTATTACTTTTACCTACAGCCCTTATTTAAATGTTTCTTGTGCTATTTCTTGTTGATTTGTCTGCATGCTGATTTTAGTTCCTAACTTTAGCTCCCTTATGGTACTTGTTGTATTGGGGTCTGATTCCACTGGTTTTGTTTGACCAGATTTTGGAGCAGGACCACAGGATCTCTCATACTTTCCTCCTCAAGATGGTGAACACGAGTAGCACCCGAGGACATGAGTGGTTTTTCTTATTCATCACCCACCTGATCTTGTACATTATTCTTTTGAGATATTTAGCCACCGAGTACGTGTTTAGATCGTGCTTTGGAACTGGACATTCTAGCCTGCAGGCTCACATGTAATCCATATTTTAGACTATAGCTAGAGCTGATCATGTAATATTTTACTTTTGCTAGTTCTTCATTTTGTAACTAGCTTCATGATCATCTTTGTATGTATAGTTTGGGATGCCTTACTATTATATGTTTGGTGATCATACATCTTATAACTTGTTGCTTGCTTGAGGTTGAGACACCTAGGGTTCTTGACCCAGGATTGCTTGATGGATTGTAGAGTAAACCCTCACATGTCTAGACAGTCGTGACCGTATCTAGGGTAATAGAGTACTCTGGTATACGTAGCTGGCTTTGTCTGCCCCTGCTCTCCAGTATTCTGGTTCTGGGGTGCAACATAGTTTAAATGGTGGCCCATGCAGGTCTGAAAATTCAGAAGTATGGGAGGTTTTACCGATGTTTAGATGTCTCAATCATGCCACTCCATGATATCCTCCATGTATCGAACTTATATCCCTGAAATATTGATTCAACATCTGCTTTGATCCTCGATCAATCATGTTCATCCCTTGATGATCCTTGTGTCATTTATATATAATATTGCTCCTTACGAGGAGTGGCTGGACTATTAAGAACCATGCTAATCGTACCACAACCTAATCCCTAGTAACAAAATTATTACGGAGAAAATAGTCAACTATGGAATCAAAAGATTTTTCCAAAAATTATATCATCATTTAGAAAAATTATATTATGATTATGGTAAAGACTATTAGACAATGAATGTATTTGGACATACTTTTGAATTACTAGAATTATGATCACAATAAAGTCATATTCTAAGTTAAGTCATATTTTGAGTTAACAATATAATTGTTCCTTTTATTATTTATATATTATATCGTAATTTCAATCACATAACCGTTTTACTTTATTTATTTCATTGTTCATGAACCGAGGACTTGCATGTCTTTGATGACCTGGGCTTTGTTTACTAGATGGAGTCTTGGCTGAGAAAGAGACACTTTCTGTATATATTATGGAAGAACCTGAAGAGTAAAACAGGAATATGGTAGATCATCAATTTTATTCTGTATAGTTATTTAGGTTTTTTTGTATATTATCTTTTGAGATTAAAAAATAAACTTGTAAGATGTAAAATAGTTGTAGTTTATGTTTATAGATTTAAATTATTATCAATTTATTTATGGTTTTAATCTGCACATACTTTTTATCCTAGAACTGTATAGGCGATAATCGCGATACAGATATATTTGTTTGATGCATAGCCTAAGATGTTACTTACGTACTCGGCTCACTGTATTTTGGGAGGGGGTATGACATAGTGTCACGCCCCACTCCCAGAATACTGGATAAATACAGGGACGGACATGGCCAGCTCCCCCGTACGAGGTATAGAACGTCGTACGGCGGTCACGGCTGTCATGTTGGGTATCCTAGCATACAATATAATCTATGGCCTAAATCAGATCTCATATCCACAGGCAACCACAATAAAATAAGCAGCAAGAATGATATCAACTAAATAACATATAAGACCAAATGGTAAAAAATACTAATGATAATCAGGAAGTCTACAACAAAAAAATATGTATACGATAATACCTTCCCACACAATTCCCAATATAATCTGGAATCGAAGCACATCCTCCAAGCCAGGTCTGAAAGATCCATAGAGTCAGTCATAGGCAATCTGGGAACAATCCAGGGTTGGTCAGGCCAACCGCAACAAGTACCAGAAAGGAAGGCTCAAGGACGGGTGAAAAAAATACAACAAGAAGCAGATAATAAGCATATAGAAATAGCAATAAACAGGAAAAAGGAATCGTGCAGTACCAATGCACGATTACAAAGTATAAGCATCAACTAAACAGAAACTACAATGTAACATCCAATATCTACTAATATCTGCATCGTCAACTGAATTCCGCAACCTGTCATCAGAATAGTAATCCACCTCTATACCAAACAAGGATAAGGGAATGAATCACTACACCGGGAAAACTTATGTACCAGTCGACTAGCAAGCAGCACATCTTAGATAAGGAATTAATAATCAATCACAATCATCCACTAATACCTGTATCGTCAACTAAAAATCCGTAGCCTGTCATCAGAATAGTAATCCACCCATACACCAAATAAGGACAAGAAAATGAATTACTACACTGGAACAACTTACGTACCAGTCGACTAGCAATTATTACACCATATAATTATATAAATAAATAACCTCTCAAATACCTACGGCTTGCTAGGTGAAGTCTGGGTTATCCTAGTAATACAATATATATAGGAATCCTCAGATCGTGATATGTCCAAGCAGGGCTAGCCGACCTATTAATATACAAAGAAGAGTAAATAAAATGCACCAGTCCCTTGTAAGGACATCGCGCTAAATAGATCAGTAACAGTTCCAGCTCCCCTATAGGGAGATGATGGCTCAGTTATAATAATACTAATGGTTGAATACTGCACTCCACTAGTGTGGATGATATATAGTATCATGTAGTGACCAGCCTTGCACCACAATGGGTGGCCCGCATGCACGATCTCGGGATTACATTTTCTCCCAATGTTTTTACCAATTTTTAGTTACCAAATTTACCCTACAGTTATATAGAATCTCGTGCCGTGGTCACACGATCATCATCCTAGAATATCGTACCACAGTAAGAGTACACTGTGTGTGAATCCACGTTGGTTCCCGTCGGTTCCAACCTAGATTCGTCCTGAGCGTAATGCAACAATCAATACACATCATCCAACCACGTTAAGCTATGATCGCTGACCAACTCCAAGGGTACCCGTGCAGCTAACAATATAATATAATATAATAACAGTGACAAGATAGCACCTCAGTGCACAAGTATAATATGTACTCGTACCTCAGTGTGCTATAATCAAGGATAACACCAAAGTGCAAAAAATGAACACAAAGCACCTCAGTACGTTAACAAGGCCAGTACCACAAAGGGTATCCTGGTAGTCGATAGCACGAGTACAGGTAATTAGGTCAGAAAACAGGGGCAGTCAACCAAAGAATCAGACAACTCTAACTGTCAAGTCGGTCTAAATACCGGATCAATTTATCCATAGTCCTCCTATCAACAATGAAATATAAATATCAAGTCAGGAAACACGAATACTAGACACTAAGCCAAATCACCAGAAACAATGCCAGACCCTCTGGCTCACAAGACCGAATCAATGATCACAACCTATCTGTCAATAAATCCTCTAACTTCTGAAATATAACATATGTATCGTCTAGCAAAGTTAGCCATCCATAATTACTGACACTAGAAGTCACCTCGGTAGTAAATCAATCACAAATTTAATATCAGCAATCCCTTGATCCACCAAATTATATACACAACTCCTCGATCCACCATATATAATATCATCCATATCAGTAAGGAACAAGACCACTAAATACTATTCCACCCAGTAAAACAAGATCTTCAAGGTCTACCAAAATATAGAAATGTATCAGGTTTGGATGTTTGGGAAATCGGGTAAAAATCATCTATTTATATTCTCGATATTTGCCTCATTTTACAAAGTATTCGTACAATAAATCTTAATCTGAGAAATCCCACAATAACAATAATAGGCTTATACCCTAGGTCTACAAAATCGACTAGAGTCCACGAGATCTTGTTAAATAATATCCCAAGATCATACTTCCAATTTAAAATAATATTCAATCCTCGAATTTTATCCAAAGTTCATAACTCTCGATATAAGGGCGACTACTAGCCCCATTTGGCTACACTAGAATAACACCTGGAAAGAATGATAAAGAAACAATAACCTAATAATTAATGTCGTTAGACAATGGTAAGGAAATGCATGAACTACTCTGGAGCAGATCCATGACCCTTAAACCAAACAAGGACGGGGCCACATACCGTCTCCCGAGTAGAACTACACCCCCTTACTTTATCCGATGGACAAGGATAAAACAATAACTACACGTCTAACCTAAAAGCCCGAGTCTATCCAGCAAAAAAAAGGATCAACCATGCAACACTAAACCAATACGGTACGATACAACAAATCCATGATACAACTCTTCATAGATCCCCGAACAAGTTCTCAAACCAAATCCCGAACCGAATTCCCAATTCAAATTCTCGAATCAAATCCTAATCAAATTATGAATCAAATCCCGAATCACTATCCCGAATTAATGTCCCGATTTAATAACCCAGATCAGTGTCCTAAACCAAATTCTCGAGTCAAAACACGAACCAAATCCCCGAAACAAATCATGAACCCAATTCCTGAATCAAATCACCGAATCAAATTCCCTAGTCCATAGCCCGAGTCGAATCCCAAACCAAATCCTAAACCAACTTACTAATCAATTTTTGACCAAAATTCTGAAAAATTTTAGCAGAACCTCCCCTATATTTCTAGGACCGGAACATAACCTGCAAAACAAAATAGAAGAATATTCACCTGGCATAACCTGTCGTAGAATCACAAGCCGAGAACACTAAGTCTCAACCTCCAACAGCGCTACGATGCGTACTGGGCACCAAGCCAACACACAATACAAATCGTCATACAGGGCGCACAACTACAAAGTTTGTTGTCTTAAACCAAACCATAACACACAAGTCCAATAATCTACGGCAAAACCGTAACCCGACCGTGAGTCAGACACGGGGCATATAGGGACGATGCTCACAATGCAGTCGTGCTCGTGTCCTCGGAGGTGTGGATGTCCCGTCCGAGTTATTCGATATGGGTGTAGGGCCGATACCGAACCATTCTATAGCAATAATTACAGGTATACTATAAATATTACAGTTTACAAGTACAATAACTAAATACAGACGAAGAAGCGCCTAGGCGTAAATCCATCAACGAGCAAGGGATACTTGCTTAGAGGGCTCGGCTAGATACGCAAGTCTTCGACACTCTGGATCCAAGCTCGCACATCTATCGGGTCCTCAGAAAACATAATAAACAAACATTAGCATCAAACAATAAAATAAAATATAAGTCATAATAGATGGCACGAGACTATACCGTGTGGGTCCCACAAGCAGTGCAAGGATCTGACACAAAAATAGAAGCATGTGGGTCAATACAGACACATAAATCAATACATACATATAAACTGAGACATGCACGTAAACCGAGATGCATACGAGATCCGAAGTAGCATGATTATCGAGATGAATGGAAAACGAAACGTGCACGTAAATTGAGTCCCACACAGTCCCAAAGAACTCAAAGTGCACAAATCGATGTGACACACAAATCGGTACATATGCGCAAATCGATGTGATGTGGATCACGAGAAAAGGCACAAGGGCCGAGGGATACGAAAATCAAGATGGTGCACAAACCAAGGTAGGACGGGGCTCATGGTATCCTGCTACCCGAGGCAACATGTGAACCGAGATAGCACGAGAAAAGGAGCTGACACGGACACCGAGGTGCACTATCCCCAGGAACTCGCAACGGCACGGGAAAGGAGAAGGATAGAGGAGATGGTGGAAATGGTGACAAGGGTGGCAGCCACGGTGGAGGTTGCCATAGTGGTGGTGGCCAGAAGTGGTGGTGGTACAAGGTGGTGGTGGTGGTGAAGATGAGAGGAGCCGAGAGAGAGAGAGAGAGAGAGAGCATGACCAAGATAGAGAGAGACTGAGATTAAGATTGAGACTAAGACTGAGACTGAAAAAAAGTCGGGAGAGAGTGATCCGAGAGAGAGAAAGAGAGAGAGATAGAGGGGGGGTTGAGAGATCAGAGAGGGCTAGAGCAGGAGAAGGGAGACGAGAGGGAGAGATCTGAGAGAGAGAAAGAGCAGCGAGAGAGAGAGAGAGGAAGGGGAATTGGTCAAAAGAGGGGAGAAGAGGGACATGTCCAGCGGGGGGCTCGGGGGAGAGAGGGTGCAGGAGAGAGAGAGAGAAAGATGAGAGGGGTTGAGCGGCTGTAAGGGTGAGTGGGGGAGAGGGGGCGGGGGAGAGGGGATGGGTGAGAGGGTGAGGGTTAGGGTTTTATTTAGGGGTTGGGGTTACATAATAATAATAATAATAATAATAATATCCACAAAATTAAAATGCCAGCATGAACATAAATTCAAATAATAATAACAACTAATGCAAATCAATAAATAATCAACAACAAGAAATAAAAGTCAGGTCTCAATAATCAATACGAATTAAACTCCCAAGAATAAAATAAAAATAAAAAATTACACAAAATAGAATATACAATTATATACATATTTAGAAAATTAGGGATATAACACATAAGCTATAGTCCATGATGGTTTATGGTGCCAATGACTCTCATATATTTAAATTGTTGAGCTAAAAATGTTTAGTCCACAGAAAAGAACATGATAACATATGTGCACGAAAGATAAGTCGGGCATTGGTAAGAATTACCATTTCGGTGATGCATATTACTATGTTTTTACATTTTATGTCTTATGCTCTATAAATTAAACTACGAAAAGATAGAAAGATCACATAATAACATTGTTTCCTTCACATGAATACTTTATTGATTTGGTGAGTTGGGTTAATTTTTTCTTACAAGTGCATTTCAAATGTGCTGACCCATGTCTCCACATGTTCTACTAACTAAGGCGACTTAGCGAGGAGCTGAAGGCCTGACTCGTCCATCAAGCGAAGCCCGTGCATATATCTAATGTGCTAGAGACCCCTCCCAAGGAAGAAGGTAAAGGCGACCGTTTGGTCGCCCACTCCGCGATTCTGCAAGAGCTAGTGAAGCGCCCGAAGGCGAATAAGCCTACTCCGCGAGGGCGTAGCATAATAGATTTTCTCTTTCTTAAGTAACTCAGTGCTCCAAACGGGGGAAATGAATTTTGAAGCTTATTGTTATAGTTCGAAGAGTTCTACCAAGATGTTTATATCTTTTGCTTCTTGTAAAGGGTTATGATGTATGAAATAATATATCTCATTTTGTTGATCAAGTTGTAAGCCAGTATGACACCCTTTGCTTGTACTCAGGACCTATGTAATATATGTACATTATCAATGAAAGAACTATTTTCCTTATGTGTTAATCAATTTCTCTGCAAAAATCTATTATTGGCTCTATAAAACTTATGATACTTTAAAATCCACACGAACATGTCTTGTAGAAAAGC
Organism: Iris macrosiphon; assembly: GCA_036927795.1. NCBI lineage: Eukaryota > Viridiplantae > Streptophyta > Magnoliopsida > Asparagales > Iridaceae > Iris > Iris macrosiphon. Next base: position 56,972,080 of record JAYESA010000010.1, read on the forward strand.
AACTTAGGCTTATAAGACATCAAACACGGTGGCGACTTATCGATTCTGCAGAATTGGGACATGATATTTTGGTCCTCTTCAGTGAGGTATTCAATCTACAATACATTTGGCATATGCTTATGGATGAATATTGTCACTATCACATTTTCTAGGAAAGGGTATTTATTCATTTGGTAATTAATTAAATATTATGTATATTAAATATTTATTTATTGTATTATTTATTTATTATTAGCATGTTAGATTTATTTTTGGACTTGTGTTAGTGGACCTAACTAGTGTTGATTAGATCCATGGAACAACATTTAATTCTAATTAGAATTGAGCCAAATAATTAGAAGCTCAATAATTAGGAGGAGGATTAATTATGTTAAACCCATTAGACTAGAATCTTTCCTCCTTAATTAATTTCTTCATGAGAGGCCCCAAGGGGTATTTTAGACTTTATATAGTAGCTTGAGGGACGGGGCAAGTGAGGGCAATATAAAGGAGATGAAAACTTTCTCTCTTTATTTTTTATTCCAAATCTAGATCTAGAATTTCTCTCAACCAAATTCTATCAAATCTCTACCAAATTTTCACCCAATTCCTTCCCAAATCACCATTGGAGGCTAGTAGAGCAAGAATCCAGAAGGAGAAAGCAAGGATCTACAAAGAGTAGCAAGGATCTACAAGTTGAAGGCCAATTTCACCAATTTTGGAGATTTTATTAGGAATCCATCTCCCAATAGGTATAATTCAATTTTTTCTCTAAATTTAGGTTCTAAATCCGAGAATTAACCATGAGAAACCAACCCATATGCATAGGCTACCCATAGGATTTGAAATTGAGTTCAAAGGAGGCCTATTGAGAAAGTTATGGTGCTTTTTGTGTCAATTTTGGGAGAATTCTGAGATTGACACTTGTTGTGTTTGTCAATTAGTCCTATAGATCAAATTGGCATATGTTTGTGTGTTTGTGGCTAGTGTCGTATCCACAATTGGGTACGTATAGGTCGTATCCCAATAATTTGGTGATACGTGTTAATTTGGGGGTTTTTTCTTCGACACGGGGCTTTATGCATGTCACATTTTGACACAGACACGTAGATGTGTGTTTGACTCTTCGTATTATTCATAAATAGTATATTAGACTTACTCGTGTCCTTCGAGGTACGTTTGGTTGTGTGGTAGACTCATGTCGCAAGCGTATCATAAATCTAGTGTGATACGGGTGTGATGCACTCCACATGTTTGTTGTGTTGCATTTCTAGATCTAATCTCTTTTGTTCATAGCTATTGATAATATATGAATTCATATGTATATGCATATATATATATATATTATTGTAAATAGATATATATGTATATATATGTGATTATGTATGTATATATATATATATATAGTAGAGAGAGGTGTTTATATATATATATATAATGCTGAGTGTTTGTGGGTTGATATATATGTATATGGCTATAGGATACTATATCTATATTTATATATATGAGAGGGAGTGATATAACTAGCTATATGTATATATGTATGTAGGAGATGTGTATTGATATATGTATAGTTATGTGTGTGTGTACATATATATGTGTATATGTATATAGATATAAATATATATATAGTTGTGTATATATACATCTATGGTTGTGAGTGAGAGTATATGAATATATATGTGATTGTATATATATATGTAGAGAAGAGGAGATATATATATATATATATATATATATATATATATATATATATATATATATAGCTTGATGTATATTGGTGGCATATGTGTTAGCATATGTGTGAGAGAGTGGAGAGTTGCATATATATGTATGTAGATGTATATAGGAGTGGTGTTAGTTGTGCTTGTGTGTGTGTAGTATGTTGTGTGTGCAAGGGGGAGAGGGGCTTGACATGAAGCATAGCAGCAACAACAGCAGCAGCAGCAGCAGCAGCACGAAGGACAGCAGTAGCAACAGCATGAAGGGCAGCAGCTGCAGCAACATGAATTTGCAGTAGCAGCAACAGGTAATGTAAAACCCCTAATTTTAAAAACCGTATTAACTATTTAATTAATTATTTAATTGATTTATAGTAATTATTAGCTAATTAGAAGGAATAGAATCTATTGGATTTTTATTTCTAGGTGATTTTGCATTTAGAGATTTTATGGAGCAACAGTAATTTTACCTTAATTATTTCCATGTAGGAGACCTTGTGGACAGTTGATAGATTTATTGTATGCACCAATATAAATTTCTAAAATTTATATATATATATATATATATATATATATATATATATATATATATATATATATATATATATAAAGTTTATTAATAGAAAAGAATAGAAAAAGATAGAAAAGAAAATAGAAAAGAAAGAAAGAAAATAGAAATAGAATAAAAGAAAAGAAAAAGAAATTAGAAATAGATAAATAAATAAATAATACCTAAAACCCTACCCGTTAATCCCTAACCCTACCCGCGTTATCACCCGCAATAGCAGCAGCTAGCAGCCCAGCTTCCCCCCCCCTCCGCGCGCAGTAGCAAACCGCTCCCTATATATATACCTAACATATTATAAACCCTAACCCTAAAATCTATACTCCACCTCGACCTAGCCGCGACCGCGCCGACCACCGGAGACACCGCCGCCGCCGCTAGCCGGAGAACCACGTCCGCGTCAACGCCCGCGACAGCGAGTACTGAACAGCGAAGCTCTGTTCACAACTCGCTTCCCGCGCCATCGCTCGACCAAACTCGTCCCCATCTTCATCGGTATGTTCATGACCTATCCCTATCCCTCTTCCAATACTATGTATTAGTTTACCTCGAACATCACGTAATCCTAGACGAAAACTGAGGCAAAGTTGGAGAAAAATGATAACTTTAAATTCGTGGAAAACTGCGGTAACCACCCATATTTAAGGACTCGTATCTCCCACCACAGAGATTCGAATTTAGTTTTTCTTTTTGGTATGCGAAGACCTCATAACCGAGATTAATTCCTGTCAATTATAATATTTTAATTATTGTTGTATGCTGAATTAAATCAGATTGAAAATCCCGAAAACCAACTTTTTAACTTCCAGAATTTGTGATACGGAGCGTGCCCCGCCAAACGGGACCGCCCCGTCGTGTACCAATTATACCAAAAGGCACGTATGATATTTCCAGACGTGTGGGCTTTCGCGAAAATTGATTCGGACGCGTGTGCGCGTCGGAATCAGCCCGTGTCCGTAAAAAATCTACGTATTGTGACTTTTGCAAAACCTCGTACCATTTATTGTACGCTTATCAGAATACGACGAAACTTGCGCCACTGGACTCATGGAATCGTGTTGGTCCTGTGACCCAATTTTCATGCAATTCTGAGATAGTTGACCAAGTCGCCTATTTGCGGGCCCCACGGTTGACTCTTTGGGCAAAATTGTGTTCGGCTCACCAGAATCTAAAATTGGACATACCGATGAGTTCGTACTGACATTTAGAGTTTGTTTGACCTATAATTTATCTCATTTAGAGACCTTTACCTTGGCACGCTTTTTGGTGCAAAGTGGCCCACATATGGACCCAACTTTGACCCAAAATTACTGTTTTGCCCCTGTGTCCAATTTGGACGAAAGGGTAGTGTTTTCTAGCTATCTCGCTGATTCCGGAAATGTTGGTGATGTTTATTTCAGTATCCGGAGACGTTTATTCGGAGGCCGTAGTTTCTGATCCCATATCCTTGACATTTGGACGCTTACACTATACAGATTGCTTGCCAGGCAAGTATACCTTGCTATTGTACTATGATTATATTCCATATAATACATGCATATCTTATTTCTGCTTGTTTTAGTTCATATATTTTAAACTGCTATATAAACTGTGCGTCCAAGGAAACTTGGGTGCAACGACGGTGTCGTCGTATTATGTTTTTATTATGTATATGCATCTGGACCTACTTTATGAGACCACCCCATTATTATGAGGCATTCTTATATTTCATTGGCCATGACATTGTTCCTACGCGAGTGTGAGTCACATATAGGACACGGACTTAAGTACTCTGCTGGCCACTGGTACGTATAGGTCGTACGACGGATAGGGATAACTGCCGATAGAAACTTTGCATGCTAGTAGACCTGGCAATTATTTAAAGGTTTCATCGTATCATGGATGTGACATGCTTAGAGCATGGGATGGAAAGAATAACAAGTAAGGCATTTGGGCTCCTTTGCACTTTCCTTTTGTAACCCGGATGCTCCACCGGAGATACGGGCAGTGATGACCCTATATATTATATATTATCATGCGGCCTCTGCCGTTCAAAAGATGACATGCTTTTTAGACCCTGGATCTCCAAAAGAATTATGCCAATCCCATTTTAACCAAATAGCCCACTTGTTGGAAAGTTGTTCTCAAACTGCATTCACATAGATGGTTAGACGACCCGTTGGATGTTTATTTTTGGTACTTTATTGGCATATTTATATGTATCTTGTTACGTCCCTCTGAGGACCTGGTCCCTTTCCAGATATATATGGACTGGAGTATCCACAGGAGTACGGACCCGAACCTGACGCTTCTTATCAGACTGAGGAGGTCTTACCTTTGGAGTATCTGTGATTCATTGCAGCTGTTAGAGATTATAGTTGCTATTTCTTTCATGGACATTTATCTTATATAGAGTTTGATCTCTTCTCTCATTTAGTAGTTTTAGTATAGTCGATTTGCAGTGGATTTATTTCCATCCGACTATCATACTTTGAGACTTCCTATTTGATATTCAGTTATTTATTCCCATTTATTTATTTATTTGTGCTGTGGATGAGATATAGATTGCGTGTGACTTGTTGACAGTATATTACCACTGGTGGATTGGATATTCATGTACAGCGTACGTGTGTATATGGTTTCCATATATTGGAGTTCGTATACATATGGCTGGCGTGTTACGTATTCCTAGTCCTACGTATTTTAGGACTGGGGCGTGATATATTTTTAGTGGTGGCCCATGCAGGTCGAGAATATATTGTCTCGGTTACGTTACTGTACCGAACAAGCCTGCGTATAGGAATAGAGTATAAGGATCTCATCTACGCTTGACTAAAACTCATCCTTCATTTCAACTATCCTATTTAATGCTTGCATCCTGTTCGATTCCTGTACTTCTTCTAATCGTTTCGAACACCACCTACAAAGAGATGGATATGCAAAATGGATGTACTGCCGCCGATGGCGACACACCTTTAGGAGTCAATGGCCAGACATAAGGAGAGGCCTCAACGATTCCTAGACTTCCGGGACCAGATGGACTGACTCACAATCCAGTTCCATCTGATCTTCCCGCTTCACCTAATGGGACCCTTCCAGCTTCATCGACACCGCAGGATGGCCAGACACAGTTGTTCTAATTCTTCCAAATGATAATGCAGGAACAGAGACAACAGGCAGCCGCACTAGCTGTAGAGCAGAGGCAGCAAGCGGCAGAGCAGAGACAAGAATTTCTAGCAGCACTTGAGAGAATGGCTGCACAAGCTACTGTACCAGCTCAAGCACTAGTTCCAGTACCTCGAGCTAGAGTTGGTTCAGTAAAGGACTTTATACAGATGGGTCCCAAGCTGTAGAAAGGCACTGAGAGCCCAGAGAAGACTACAAACTAGATTACCCATACTCAGAAGTTATTAGAAGCATCGCAGCTACCTATAGATTTATGGATGACAAGCGTAAGGACGTCGCTAGATGGAAATACCCATCACTGGTGGGAATCAATGGAGCACCAGTTGGGTACATATCAAACTTGGGAAGAATTCTTGGAGTGCTTTGAGAGGAAGTACTTCCCGGACACTGTAAGGGATGCATTGTACGATCAGTTTCTTTATCTGGAGCAGGGGAAAAAGACAGTTGACGAGTATGATGCAGAGTTTAGTCATCTTAGTAAATATGGCACTGCCCTGATACCAAATGACTTGGTGAAGGCTAAGAGATTTCACCGCGGGCTGACTCATGAGCTCCAACACTACACTAGCTCACAGTCCCGGATCTCTTATGCCGAATTACTGACAGAAGCTAGATTACAAGAGACCATCAGCAGGGGAAAAGGAGGTCAACCGAGGATACAACAAGGACCAGCAAGGACACAACCAGGACTAGTAAGGACACAACAAGAAGGGCCTATCAGACGTCCTTTGGCACAGCAACAGCAGGACCCTACCAGATTTTGAAGAAGCCCCACTGCAGTTATTATGGGAAACGCGGGCACATTTTGAGAGATTGTCGGGCTCGCTTGGGACAATATATGCGATGTGGTTTCGGACAGCATTTGGCGAGAGACTGTCCAATGCAGCAGACATTGACACTTTCACCGCCAACACAGAGGCTAGCACTTCCAGCACCGAAGCCAGCTCAGCAGATGACTAGACCAGGAGCACCTCGACCTCCAGCAGCAGGAGGATTTCAGCGAGGACCACCACTACCTACTCAGGAGGATCAGTACACGAGTGCCAGTCATGGATTACCACAGAGGAATGGGCAAGCTTTTGTATTAGAAGTGGATGGCTTGGATCAGGAGGTTGATGTCATAACAGGTATTACTCTTGCTTTTACTTTTCCTGCTGTGACATTATTTGATACGGGAGCCACCCACTTGTTCATATCTTTTAGTTTTATTGCCAAACACAATATTGCCACTATATATTTACCTAGTTGTGTTAGAATTCTCATCGGAGGAGGAGTTATACCTGTTAGTCGAATTTGTAGATCGTGTCCTGTAGTAATCCGTGGCAGAGAGATGAATGCCCGACTCTTAGTCCTTTCTATGCCAACTTTCGATATTATGCTTGGAATGGACTGGCTAAGCAAGTACCATGCTTTCTTCGATTATTTTGGAGGAAGCATTCTTTTTAAGGTACCAGGCCAGCCAAAACTTGAGTTTGCACAAGGATCTACAGAAGACATTGATGGTGTACAGCTTGCAATGGACGATATTGTTTATCACCCCATCATTTCAGAGTTTCAAGATGTCTTTCCAGGGGAATTGCCAGGCCTACCCCCGGACAGAGACATAGAATTCTCAATTGAATTGACACCAGGAGCAACACCCATAGCATCGCATGTTTATAGATTAGCGAAGAAGGAGATGGATGAGATGAAGGCACAGTTGAAAGAATTAGAAAAGAAAGGTTTCATCCGACCAAGTGCATCACCCTGGGGAGCACCAGTGTTGTTTGTACCAAAGAAGGATGGGTCAGTACGTATGTGCATTGACTACAGAGCATTGAATGCAGTAACCATGAAGAATAAATACCCGTTGTCGCGTATTGATGACTTATTTGATCAGCTTAGTAGAGCCAAGGTATTCTCAAAGATAGACTTGAGATCGGGATATCACCAGGTGAAGGTACGGAAGCAGGACATCCCGAAGACCGCATTCAGAACAAGATATGGACACTACGAGTTTCTGGTCATACCATTTGGATTGACCAATGCTCTAGCTATCTTTATGGACTTAATGAATCGAGTATTCCATTAGTATTTGGACCAGTTCATGGTCGTCTTCATAGATGACATACTTGTCTATTCGAAGAGCCACGAGGAGCACGAGAAGTACCTGTCGATTATTCTAGAGACATTGAGGAGAGAGCAGTTATATACGAAGCTCAGTAAATGTGAGTTCTTCTTGGACAGAGTTTTGTTTCTTGGGTATGTCATTACGGGAGATGGTATTTCTGTTGATCCAGAGAAAATTTTGACAGTCGAGACATGGCCCGTTCCTAAATCAACATCAAAGGTGAGAAGTTTTCTTGGACATACGGGATATTACCGACGGTTCATGGAGAACTTCTCAAGGATAGCAGCACCTATGACTCAGTTAACATGCAAGGATCAAGAGTTCGTATGGACCGACGAGTGTCAAGCCGCTTTCAAGGAGTTGAAGAAGCGACTGACCACAGCACCAGTATCGACTATTCCAGCAGGATCAGGGGGTTATGTGATCTACAGTGACGCATCAGGGAAAGGCTTGGGATGCGTGTTGATGAATCATGGCAAGGTGATTGCATATGCATCTAGACAGTTATGAGTGCATGAGAAGAATTATCCAACTCATGACTTGGAACTTGCAGCCGTTGTATTTAGTCTGAAGCTATGGAGACATTACTTATATGGGAAATGAGTGGAGATCTATACAGACCACAAAATCCTCAAGTATGTCTTCACGCAGAAGGAGTTAAATATGAGGCAACGTCGATGGCTTGAGTTGATGAAGGATTTTAAGATAGAGCTACATTATCACCCAGGCAAGGCTAACGTTGTAACAAACTCGTTAAGCCGAAAACCAGCAGCTTACTTCTTGACGACACAGAGGGAATTATTGGAGGAATTGTAAGAGCTTGGCATAGAAGTAATATTACCCAGAGTAGATGGAATATTAGCCAATTTGCAAGTACAGTCATCACTAGTAGAGAGGATCAAGGAAGCATTGCCTATAGACGCCAGATTTCGGAGATTAAAAGAAAGGACAGAGGCCGGAGAGCAGACAGAATTGCGCATTCATGATGACGGAACATTATGATGTGGTGATCGTCTTTATGTTCCCAATAGAGAGATTCGACAGGAGCTGATGGCAGAAGCTTATAGTTCGATATATCTATTCATCCTGGAGGCACCAAGATGTACCGTGACTTACGACAGTACTTTTGGTGGCATGGAAAGAAAAGAGAGAGAGCTCGCTTTGTAGCTAAATGTCTAGTATGTCAGCAAGTAAAGGAAAAGCACCAGAGAACAATAGGATCATTGCAACCACTTCCGATTCCAGAGTAGAAGTGGGAGCACATCACTATGGACTTCATCAAGGGTTTTCCCAAGAGTCCAAGTGGGAGAGATGCAGTATGGGTAATAGTAGATCAACTCACCAAGTCAGCCAATTTCTTGCCTTTTAGAGTTGGTCAGTCTATAGAAGCTTTGGCTGACTTATACATGAGGCAGATCGTGAGATTGTACGGCATATCGGTCAGCATTGTGTCAGACAAGGATTCGTATTTTATATCGTACTTTTGGAGAAGCATGCAAGAGAGTCTTAGGACTCGTCTGAAGTTTAGTACATCTTATCACCCGCAGACAGATGGGCAGTCAGAGCATACTATTCAGACACTGGAGGATATGTTGACTTGTATGTTAGACTTTGGAGGATCATGGGAGGACCACCTATATCTTGTGGAGTTTGCTTACAACAATAGCTATCAAGCGAGCATCCATATGGCTCCGTTTGAAGCATTGTATGGAAGAATGTATAGGTCTCCCGTGTGTTGGAGTGATGTTGGAGAACGTCATATTCTGGGACCAGAGTTGGTGGTCAACACCGTAGAGACAGTTAAGAAAATACAAGGACACTTGCGAGCAGCAAGACAGGCAGAAGCAGTGGGCAGACCTTCATTGTCGTCCCTTGGAGTTCAAAGAAGGCGTCATGTCTTCTTGAGGATATCACCTACCAGAGGCACCATTCGATTCGGAGGGCGCGGCAAGTTGAGTCCAAGGTATATTGGACCATTTGACGTGCTAGAGAGAGTGGGAGAAGTGGCATATCGACTCGCACTACCATCTTCACTCGAGGGAGTACATGATATATTTCATGTGTCGCAGCTTAGGCGATATGTGGCAGACAACAGTCATATTCTCGACCATTCTGAGATCACCATTGGGCCGAGCTTGTCATACCAAGAGCAACCCGTGGAAATCCTTGATCGTCGAGAGAAAGTATTGAGGAACCAGTCTATTCCCTTGGTTCGCGTGGCATGGAAGCATGGCGCGCCAGGAGAATCAACTTGGGAGTGCAAGGACGACATGCGAAAACGTTTAACGAACCTATTCGTAGACCAAGGTATGAATTTACTTTACAAATTTTTATCTTATACCATCCTTGACTTTCTATCGTGGCTTAGTTTTAATTTCAAGGGCGAAATTTTTATAAGTTGGGTAGAATATAAAATCCCTAATTTTAAAAACCGTATTAACTATTTAATTAATTATTTAATTAATTTATAGTAATTATTAGCTAAATAGAAGGAATAGAATTTATTGGATTTTTATTTCTAGGTGATTGTACATCTAGAGATTTTATGGAGCAACCGTAATTTTACCTTAATTATTTCCATGTAGGAGACTTTGTTGACAGTTGATAGATTTATTGTATGCACCAATATAAATTTCTAGAATTTATATATATATATATATATATATATATATATATATATATATATATATATATATATATATATATATATATATAAAGTTTATTAATAGAAAAGAATAAGAAACAAAAAGAAATAAAAATAAAAAAGAAAGAAAGAAAATAGAAATAGAATAAAAGAAAAAGGAAAGAAAAAGAAATTAGAAATAGATAAATAAATAATACCTAAAACCATACCCGTTAATCCCTAACCCTACCCGCGTTATCACCCGCAACAGCAGCAGCTAGCGGCCCAGCTTCCCCCCCCCCCCTCTGCGCGCGCAGTAGCGAACCGCTCCCTATATATATACCTAACATATTATAAACCCTAACCCAAAAATCTATACTCTACCTCGACCTAGCCGCGACCGCGCCGACCACCGGAGACACCATCGCTCGCCGGAGAACCACGTCCGCGTCAACGCCCGCGACAGCGAGTACTGAACAGCGAAGCTCTGTTCATAACTCGTTTTTCGTGCCATCGCTTGACCAAACTCGACCCCGTCTATACCGGTATGTTCATGACCTATCCCTCTCCCAGTACTGTGTATTAGTTTACCTCGAACAGCGCGTAACCTTAGGCAAAAACTAAGGCAAAGTTGGAGAAAAATGATAACTTTTAATTCGCAAAAAACTGCGGTAACCAACCATGTTTAAGGACTCGTATCTCCCACCACAGAGATCCAAATTTAGTTTTTCTTTTTGGTATGCGAAGACCACCTAACCGAGATTAATTCTTGTCAATTATAATATTTTAATTATTGCTGTATGCTGAATTAAATCAGATTGAAAATCCTATAAAATAACTTTTTTAACTTCCAGAATTTGCGATACGGAGCGCGCCCCGCCAAACGGGACCGCTCTATCGCGTACCAATTGCACCGAAAGACGCGTATGGTATGTCCAGATGTGTGGCTTTCGCAGAAACTGATTTGGACGCGTGTGCACGTCGGAATCAGCCCATGTCCGTAAAAAATCTCTGTATCATAACTTTTGCAAAATCTCGCACCATTTGTTGTACGGTCATCAGAATGTGACAAAACTTGCGCCTCTGGACTGGTGGTATCGCGCTGGTCCTATGACCAAATTTTTACGCAATTCTAAGATAGTTGACCAAGCCGCCTATTTGCGGGCCCCACGGTTGACTTTTTGGCCGAAATTGTGTTCGGCTCACCGGAATCCAAAATTGGACATACCGATGAGTTCGTACTGACATTTAAAGTTTATTTGACCTATAATTTGTTCCATTTAGAGACCTTTACCTTTGGCATGCCTTTCAGTACAAAGTGGCCCACATGTGGACCCCACTTTGACCCAAAATTATCGTTTTGCCCCTGTGTCCAAATTGGACGAAAGGGTAGTGTTTTCTAGCTATCTCGCTGATTTTGGAAACATTGGTGATGTTTATTTCAGTATTCGGAGACGTTTATTCGGAGGCCGTAGTTTCTGATCTTGTGTCCTTGAAATTTGGACGCTTACACTAAACAGATTGCTTGCCAGGCAAGTATACCTTGCCATTGTACTATGATTACATTCCATAAGATGCATGCATGTCTTATTTATGCTTGTTTTAGTTCATATATTTTAAACTGCTATATAAATTGCGCGTCCAAGAAAACTTGGGTGCAACGACGGTGTCGTCGTATTATGGTTTTATTATGTATATGCATTTGGACCTACTTTATGAGACCAGCCCATTATCATGAGGCATTCTTATGTTTTATTGGCCATGACACTATTCTTATACGAGTGTGAGTCATATGTAGGACACGGACTTGCGTACTCGGCTGGCCACTGGTACGTATAGGCCGTACGACGGATAGGGATAACTACCGATAGAAACTTTGCATGCTAGTAGACCTGGCAGTTATTTAGAGGTTTTATCGTATCATGGATGTGACATGCTTAGAGCATGGGGTGGGGAGAACAACAAGTAAGGCATTTGGGCTCCTTTGCACTTTTTTTTTGTAACCCGGATGCTCCACCGGAGATACGGGCGGTGATGACCCTATATATTATATATTATCAGGCAGCCTCTGTCGTTCAAAAGACGACATGCTTTTTAGGCCCCTGGATCTCCAAGAGAATCATGCCAATCCTATTTTATCCAGATAGCCCACTTGTTGGAAAGTTGTTCTCAAACTACATTCACATAGATGGTTAGGCGACCCATTGGATGTTTATTTTCGGTACTTTATTAGCATGTTTATATGTATCTTGTTACGTCCCTCTGAGGACCTAGTCCCTTTCCAGATATAGACGGGCAGGAGTATCCACAGGAGTACGGACCCAGACCTGACGCTTCTTATCAGACTGAGGAGGTCTTACCTTCGGAATATCTGTGATTCATTGCAGGTAAGGAGCAGCAACAACCGCATGAAGGGCAGCAGCAGCAGCAACATGAAGGTGCAGCAGCAGCAGCAGCAGGTAAAGGAGCAGCAGCAGCAGCAGCAGCCTGAAGGTCAGCACCTACAGCTAGTTAAGGTATGGTTTAGTTAGTTATTTGTTAGTATAGCTAGTTGATATGTCACTACCACATTTTTTTTAGGAAAGGGTATTTTAGTCATTTCCTATTTAATTAAATATTGTGCATGGTAAATAATTATTTGTTGTATTATTTAATTGTTGTTAGATATTATTTAATTATTTGGAGTTGTATTAGTGGACCAAACTAGTTTAGTTTGGACCCATGGACCAACATGAATTAATTAGTTAGACTTGGCCCATTTAGAAAGCCCATTGTTAAGGAGATTGATTAAATTAATTAAATCATTAGACTAGAAGCTTCCTTCCTTAATTATTTCTTCATGAGAGGCCCCAAGGGGTACATTGGACATTTCATAATTGCTTGGGGAAGGGGTTTGGCCGGCCTATATTAGAGGGGGGAAATTTCTCTCTCCTCTCATTCTCATTTTCAAATCTAGATCTAGAATTTCCCACTACCAAATTCCTTCCATTCCCATTCCAATTCCCTACCAAATTCATTCCAAATTCTTCCCAATTCACCATTAGAAAGTTGAGAAGCAAGGATCTAGAAGGAGGAAGCAAGGATATACAAAGAGGAGCAAGGATCTACAATTTGGAAGCAAGTTCATCTCAATTGGAGGTTTCATTGGGAATCCATCTCCCAATAGGTATAATTCAGTTTTTCCCATTAAAATAGCTTCTAAATCTGAGATTTAATCATGTAAAATCAACCCATATGTATGTACTACCTATAGGACTTGGTTTTGTGTTCATAGGAGACCCATGGAGAAAGTTATGGTGCTTTTTGTGTCAATTTTGTGGGAATTCCGAATTAACATTTTGTTGTGTGTGTCAATTGATCCTATAGATCAATTGGGCATGTGCTTATGTGTTTGGGGCTAGTGTCGTGTCCACAATTGGGTACATGTAGTTCGTATCCCAACAATTTGGTGATACGTGTCGTTTTGGGGGTTTTCCCTCCGATACGGGACTTTGTACATGTCGTATTTTGACACGGACACATAGATCTACTTTTGACACTTTGATTTGTTCATAAATATTATTTGTGACTTGTTTGTGTCCTTCGGGGTGCAATTGGTTGTGTGTTGGACTCGTGTCGCATGCGTATCCTAGATCTAGTGGGATACGGTGTGATACTCTCCAATTGTGTGTGTTTTTGTATAGATCTAATTATTTATGCTTTAATTCTTGTATTATAATTAGTAAATATATATAGATGTTATATATTTATTTTAGTGTATTTATTATGGTATTTATTGTAGCATAGATCTATATATTTTTATGTGTACTAAAATATGATGTGTAAATATATATGTAGCTTTCTTGACATACAATTATATATGTTACTACATATTAATAAAATAAATTATACATAAATGTTTTATAAAATATATTTATGTGTTTAAATGAGTAATTATATTAATTATAATTATTATACAATTAATTGCATATTAATGAATATATTTTTATGTGTGCTTCTAGCTATGTTAAAATATGTATATTAATACATTCAATGTGTTTTGTAGCTATTAGTAATTAATTGTGTAGGACTATGTATATATATATAAGTATATATTTATTTAATTGTTTATATATATATATATATATATTGATTTATATTTGATTTATATATATTAATATATATATAGTTATATTATTTGTTTTTGTGACAGCGGCATTTAATGACAGCCACTGTCTTTAAAACAGCAGCCGCTGTAACAGTGTTCGGCATTAATGACAGTTCTGTCATTAATGCAGCGGGCGGGTTTGAGCAGCAGTTTTACAGCGACGATTTTCTGTGACAGTTTGAACTGTCATCAAACTGTGACAGCAGTGGATTTATTTCACAGCGTTTTGGCGACGGTTTTGCTGTGACAGTTGGGACTGTCACTATAACTCTGTTTATTGAAAACTAGTGTTTTAGCACACTGTTTTCAGTGACAATTGGGCAGATTTAGTTTATATATTATATATTATATTTGTATATATATACGTATATATAAATGTATTTGTGGTGAGATATAATACTAGTATTGTTATTATTTTATTTATATATAATATATTAGTTTATATATAATATATTATGTATTAGCGTAATAATATACCTATATGTATCTTGAGCATTCTTTGTGTGGATACCAATTGGGTTCAAAACCTTGATTCATAATTGTTGTATTTAATATTCTATATTATTATGCTTATTTATTATATATATATATGTTTTGTGAGGTTGACCTTGGTTTGACCATAGTTGACTTTAGTTGACTTTAGAGTTGACCACAGTTGACAGTTGACTTAGAATTGACTTATTGACCTAGAAGTTGACTAGTTTAACTTGTTCTCTTTTCGGGACATTGTATTGATATTGTATTCCATATCTAGGTCTTCGAGGCACCGAGTCAGACATCTGTGAGACTGTTCATTGGACTTCAGGCGAGTACATTCTCTGATAGTTTCTCATTTATGATATCCTCTATGTTCGTTGTATCTAGTGTAGATATCCATGTTTCTCTTGACACTATGGTTACACGGATTGGTATATCCGGATCTCGTCATGAGATGTTATTCCTTGGTATATGGTGTATATGGTACAAGTATTGTTTCATTGGTTATCTTGTACATGTACAAACACCGATTCTCGGGAAGACTAGCTATCTTCTTGGGGAATCTCGTGCTATAGCATACCGTGGTTGGATCTATTATACCAGTCGGGGGTGGGGAGTATTAGTATAGATATGTGATCAAATCCCTATTTAATAAAGTACTGGTAACAAAATAGTGTTGATCATGCACCGCATGTATGATTAGCCAGGCCGTATTGCATCTTGCCCAAGCCGATCACATGTTAAGCTAGTACTCACACACTTAGTCATTAGTATTATTGTTTCATTGGCATATTATTTCTTATTGTATTTATTCCAGTATTTCCTTATTGTACATATATCTCTCCTATCTATTGTGCATCTTGTTTATCCATAGCTATTTACTGTTACATAGTTTTTATCATTGATTGAGAACTGCTGTTAGAGTTGTACTCTGCTCCTTTCCTGACTGGATATATTTTTCCAGATGATACTGGGGAGTGGTACCCTACCTTTTATGGACCCCAGGATGTTGTGGGTTTAGATTCTGAGACCCTGGCTCAAGAGGGACTTATCCCAACTGAGATAGTTGACCCTGGAGTTGTAGCTTCATAGTATTCTTTTGTACTGGATTTGTCTCCAGCTTATTTCTGTATTCCTTCAGACTCATTGATGTATTATTTTAGACTCATGAGTTGTATTGTGACTATTCTATTCTTTATCTGATTCGTGCTCATTTCTATCTTAGTTCTGTGATTGAGTATACTATCATTATTGGTGGTTCTTTAGATTATCTAGACAGCGTTCTACCGTCGATTCTGCGGCGTAGGCTAGGCGTTGTTTCCGACTAGTACCCTTACACCGGGTGCGGGTCATGACACATTTTTGGTGGTGGCCCATGCAGGTCCTAGCTTCACAAGTATGTGATGTCGTGGTAGTGCGACAACTTAGTTGTACTACTGCGAGCCTGCGATAGGATATAGGATATAGGCTGAGATACTCAATCACATCTAGGAAAATTCTTTTGATTCAACTATTCTCCTTTGATATTGATACTTGATCCCTTAAACTTGTCCTTTCCTTGATGTCTTACATCTTGTGCCATATTGATTCTTTCTTTCGCTTTGTCTCAGGATGCCGCCTAAGACTAGATCACAGCAGGGGAGAGCAGTTTCTGAGAGGTCTGCGACATCCCGAGGGCCTGCACCAGTCACTTCTCCGGTGATTGGAGTGTCAGCTGCCTTCGGAGGTGCACCACCTACTCAGAGGACTGTGCCAGCTGTATCTGAGGGGCTTCCACCTCCACCTCCTGTGCCAGCAGAGGCGTCACAGATGTTTACACTGTTTCGTGAGATGCTCGAGGCATAGAGGGCTCAGTCAGAGGCACATCAGAGGCAGACTGACGTTCTAAGGTAGGGCATCGAGAGTGCTCATCAGCTTGCTCGTGCTATAGTTGAGAGAGGAGTTCCGGTCCAGCAGCAGGTTTTTCCTCAAGTTGCTCAGCTTCGGCCAGGCAACATTCAGGACTTCAAGAAACTGGAGCCTAGGGTTTTCAAGGGGACGGAGGGCATCGTCTATGCTGATGATTGGCTCGAAGACATTGAGCGTCTTATGAGGGTCTCCCGTCTTTCTGAAGATCTGAAGGTTGAGGCGGTAGGACTTCAACTGTTCGACGTCGCTCGCACTTGGTTCAGGAATGAGCCGGTTCTAGTTGACGTAGGACAATCTTGGGAGGTATTCAAGGACCTTTTCAAGAAGAAGTTTTTTGCCAGGGTAGATAGGCTTGACTTGGGGAGACAATTTGAGAGTCTCATTCAAGGGAACATGTCTGTGGAGGAATACGCTGCGGAGTTCGGCAGGTTGAGCCGATTTGCAGAGTATCTGGTGAGAGAGCCGGAGGTTCGAGCTATTCGTTTCCGTGAGGGTCTAAACTGGGAAGTGAAGATTCTCATTCCGTCTTTTTATGAGACATACTCGGAGATACTTGCGGAGGCACGCAAGGTTAAGCGGGATCTGGGTTTGAAGACCAAGAGAGACCGTGATTCTTTTCTGGGGGCCAACGGCAGTGCAGTATCTGTCAAACGTCCTCATTTCTAGTCCAGACCTTTCCAGCAGCCATAACAGAACTAGACTCCAGCTAGAGCGCCTTTTCACCAGGCACCTCAGCAGCAGAGACAGTTACAGCAAGCTCCATGCAACTTCTGCAAGAAGCCCGGCCACATCTGGGAAGTTTGCAGGAGGAGGCTAGGAGTTTGTTTGTATTGTGGTACTGAAGGGCATCAATCGAGGGAGTGTCCTCGTCGTGCAGTTCAGGGAGCAGCTCCAGCTCCGAGGGCACAAACGAGACCACCTGCAGCACAGCCGAGGGGACCGCTTCCGACACAGCAGCAGCGTTTTGTCCAGCATCAGCAGCAGGGAGGTGCTCGGCAGGGATGAGCGTTTGCTATGACCGTCGAAGAGGAGGAACCCACCGGAGATGTCATCGCAGGTTCTATTCTTCTTGATTCCATTCCAACTTTAGCTTTGTTTGATAGTGGTGCTTCCCATAGTTTTGTATCTGTTTCTTTTGCTCTAAAGCATGGTTTGGTAGCTGAGTCTTTGCTTAGGACTTGCAAGATCATGACCGGGGGAGGCATTATCCTGGTTAATGATATTTGCAAGGATCGGAGAGTTACTCTGGGAGGCCGGGAGTTGAGTGCGTGTCTACTTGTAATGCCACTTCCGAGCTACGACATTGTACTCGGAATGGATTGGTTGAGTAGGCACCGTGCTAGCATAGATTGTAGAGGAGGTAGAGTTTTGTTTGGTCCGCCAGGGGAGCCAGAGTTCGAGTTTGCTAGAGGAGCTGCAGAGCAAGGCGAAGGCATTATTTGTGGAGCTATGGTGGAAGACAAGGAGTTGCCATATTCGTTGATAGCAGAATTCTTGGATGTGTTTCCTGAGGAATTGCCAGGATTGCCGCCAGATCGAGATGTTGAATTTTCTATAGACTTGGTGCCAGGTGCAGAACCAATTTCGCAGCATGCCTATAGAGTAAACAACAGCGAGCTGGTTGAGTTGAAAAAGCAGGTGGACGAATTGCAGGATAAGGGGTTTATCAGATCGAGTTCTTCACCATGGGGAGCCCCGGTATTGTTTGTACCGAAGAAGGATGGATTGGTGCGCATGTGCATTGATTACAGAGCTTTGAATAATCTCACTATCAAGAATAAGTATCCTTTGCCACGGATTGATGATCTGTTTGATCAGTTGAGTGGTGCCAAGTTGTTTTCTAAGATAGATTTGAGATCAGGCTACCATCAGGTAAAGGTGAAGCCGGAGGACATACCGAAGACTTCTTTTAGAACTCGGTATGGTCAGTACGAGTTTATGGTGATGCCGTTTGGTTTGACTAATGCACCGGCGGTATTTATGAACTTGATGAACAAGGTGTTCCACCAGTACCTTGACAAGTTCGTGGTGGTGTTCATCGACGACATACTCATATACTCGAGGACACCGGAGGAGCATGAGGAGCATTTGAGGATTGTGTTGGATGTGCTGAGGAAGGAGAAGCTGTATGGGAAGTTGTCCAAGTGTGAGTTTTTCTTGGACAAGGTGGAATTCTTGGGGCATGTTGTGACTGGTGATGGTATTTCAGTGGATCCGAAGAAGATTTCAGCAGTGGAATCTTGGAAGACTCCGAGTTCAGTAGCAGAGATCAGGAGTTTCTTGGGATTGGCAGGCTACTACAGGAAGTTTGTGCAAGATTTTTCGAGGATTGCCGAGCCGATGACCAGACTCACGAGGAAGGATGTGGAGTTTGTCTGGACGGAGGATTGCCAGGTTGCTTTTGAGGAGTTGAAGAAGAGGTTGACGTCTGCTCCTATTTTGACGTTGTCATCAGGGTCCGGAGGTTTCACTATTTATAGTGATGCATCGGGGAAGGGTTTGGGTTGTGTTCTTCAGCAGCATGGAAAAGTGATTGCCTATGCATCCAGGCAATTGCGTCCTCATGAAAAGAACTATCCTACCCATGATTTGGAGTTGGCAGCCGTCATATTCGCCCTGAAGTTGTGGAAACATTATTTGTACGGAGAGCGTGTGGAGATCTTCACAGACCACAAAAGCTTGAAGTACGTTTTCACGCAGAAGGAGTTGAACATGAGGCAGCGTCGGTGGTTGGAACTGATGAAGGATTTTGATATCTCTTTGCAATATCATCCTGGGAAAGCCAATGTAGTTGCCGATGCTTTGAGCAGGTATCCGGTAGCTATGTTCTTGACGCAGGATCGATATTTGTTGGAGGACTTGGAGAGCTTGGGCATTGAGGTGATTGTTCCTGGGTGTGCTATGCAGATGTGGGGATTGCAGATACACTCAGATTTGATGTACAGGATCAAGGCAGCACAGTATGATGATGTATCTCTGAGGAGTATCAGAGCTCAGGTGAGAGCAGGATTGGAGGATGATTTCACTATTGCAGAGGATGGATCTTTGAGGCATGGAGTTAGATTGTGTGTGCCTAGTGGGGAGTTGCGAGAGGAGGTGTTGCAGGAAGCGCATCGCTCTCAGTATTCCATGCATCCAGGTGCTAACAAGATGTATCGGGATATGCGAGAGAGTGTGTGGTGGTGTGGCATGAAGAGGGAAGTGGCACAGTTTGTATCCAGATGCTTAGTGTGCCAGCAGGTGAAAGCCGAGAGGCAGAGGCCAGGAGGTTTACTTCAGCCATTACCCATTCCAGAGTGGAAGTGGGAACACATTACTATGGATTTTGTGTCCGGACTTCCACGATCTCCAGGAGGGAAAGACGCGATTTGGGTCATTGTTGATAGGTTGACCAAGTCGGCCCACTTTTTGCCTTTCAAGGTGGGTTTGTCTACGGAGAAGCTGGCAGAGATGTATGTGAGGCAGATCGTTAGAATACATGGAGTTCCCGTCAGCATAGTCTCAGATCGAGATAGTCGTTTCACTTCTCATTTCTGGAGGTGTTTGTAGGAGAGTTTGGGCACTCAGCTCAAGTTCAGAACTGCATATCATCCCCAGACAGATGGGCAGTCAGAGAGGACTATCCAGACTCTCGAGGATATGTTGCGCACTTGTGTACTAGATTTCGAGGGTTCTTGGGAGGACCATCTCCATTTGGTAGAGTTTGCTTACAACAACAGTTACCAGGCCAGTATAGAGATGTCACCTTTTGAAGCTCTATATGGTCGGAGGTGTCGTACTCCTTTGTCTTGGGACGATGTTGGAGAGAGAGTTTTGCTTGGGCCAGAGATGGTTGTGGATGCAGCAGAGAAGGTTCAGTTGATCAGAGACAGACTTCGAGTGGCGCAGGACAGACAGCGGCATTGGGCCGATAGCCATCGGAGACCTTTAGAGTTTGAGGTATAGTTTAGATTTTTGTTTGTGCTTGTTCTTGTTTGTTATAGATTAAGTTCTTAAGGTGGTGTTTTGTTATAGGTGGGTAGTTTGGTGTTTCTGAGGATTTCTCCGACACGAGGCACGATTCACTTCGGTGGAGGCGGAAAGCTTAGTCCGCGATTCATCGGACCTTTCACTATTCTAGAGAGGGTCGGTGCAGTTGCTTATAGACTAGACTTGCCACCTGCATTGGAGGGAGTGCACAACGTGTTCCATGTGTCGCAGTTGAGACGATACGTGGCAGATCCTAGTCATGTATTGGATCACTCAGAGATAGAGGTGGGCCCTACTCTTAGCTATCCAGAGCAGCCAGTTGAGATTCTGGATCGGAGAGAGAAGGTGCTGAGGAACCAGACTATTCCTTTGGTACGTGTCGCATGGAGGCATCACTCTCCAGGGGAGTCTACCTGGGAGAGAGAGGATGAAATGCGAGAGCGTTATCCATATTTGTTTGTACCTTGAGGTATGTTATTTTCTAGTTATGTTATGTTCATTAGTTAATTGTGATTCTTTAGTTCTGTTCTGTGATTTTCTGGGGGTAGTTTTCGTCTTTGAATTTCGAGGACGAAATTATTTTAAGGAGGGTAGACTTGTCACTACCACATTTTTTTAGGAAAGGGTATTTTAGTCATTTCCTATTTAATTAAATATTGTGCATGGTAAATAATTATTTGTTGTATTATTTAATTATTGTTAGATATTATTTAATTATTTGGACT
This sequence comes from Iris macrosiphon, assembly GCA_036927795.1. Classification (NCBI taxonomy): domain Eukaryota; kingdom Viridiplantae; phylum Streptophyta; class Magnoliopsida; order Asparagales; family Iridaceae; genus Iris; species Iris macrosiphon. Next base: position 56,993,469 of record JAYESA010000010.1, read on the forward strand.
TGTATTAGTGGACCCAACTAGTTTAGTTTGGACCCATGGACCAACATGAATTAATTAGTTAGACTTGGCCCATTTAGAAAGCCCATTGTTAAGGAGATGGATTAAATTAATTAAATCATTAGACTAGAAGCTTCCTTCCTTAATTATTTCTTCATGAGAGGCCCCAATGGGTACATTGGACATTTCATAATTGCTTGGGGAAGGGGTTTGGCCGGCCTATATTAGAGGGAGAAAATTTCTCTCTCCTCTCATTCTCATTTTCAAATCTAGATCTAGAATTTCCTACTACCAAATTCCTTCCATTTCCATTCCAATTCCCTACCAAATTCATTCCAAATTCTTCCTAATTCACCATTAGAAAGTTGAGAAGCAAGGATCTAGAAGGATGAAGCAAGGATCTACAAAGAGGAGCAAGGATCTACAATTTGGAAGCAAGTTCATCTCAATTGGAGGTTTCATTGGGAATCCATCTCCCAATAGGTATAATTCAGTTTTTCCCATTAAAATAGCTTCTAAATCTGAGATTTAATCATGTAAAATCAACCCATATGTATGTACTACCCATAGGACTTGGTTTTGTGTTCATAGGAGACCCATGGAGAAAGTTATGGTGCTTTTTGTGTCAATTTTGTGGGAATTCCGAATTGACATTTTGTTGTGTATGTCAATTGATCCTATAGATCAATTGGGCATGTGCTTATGTGTTTGGGGCTAGTGTCGTGTCCACAATTGGGTACATGTAGTTCGTATCCCAACAATTTGGTGATACGTGTCGTTTTGGGGGTTTTCCCTCCGACACGGGACTTTGTACATGTCGTATTTTGACACGGACACATAGATCTACTTTTGAAACTTTGATTTGTTCATAAATATTATTTGTGACTTGTTTGTGTCCTTCGGGGTGCAATTGGTTGTGTGTTGGACTCGTGTCGCATGCGTATCCTAGATCTAGTGGGATACGGTGTGATACTCTCCAATTGTGTGTGTTTTTGTATAGATCTAATTATTTATGCTTTAATTCTTGTATTATAATTAGTAAATATATATAGATGTTATATATTTATTTTAGTGTATTTATTATGGTATTTATTGTAGCATAGATCTATATATTTTTATGTGTACTAAAATATGATGTGTAAATATATATGTAGCTTTCTTGACATGCAATTATATATGTTACTACATATTAATAAAATAAATTATACATAAATGTTTTATAAAATATATTTATGTGTTTAAATGAGTAATTATATTAATTATAATTATTATATAATTAATTGCATATTAATGAATATATTTTTATGTGTGCTTCTAGCTATGTTAAAATATGTATATTAATACATGCAATGTGTTTTGTAGCTATTAGTAATTAATTGTGTAGGACTATGTATATATATATATATAAGTATATATTTATTTAATTGTTTATATATATATATATATTGATTTATATTTGATTTATATATATTAATATATATAGTTATATTATTTGTTTTTGTGACAGCGGCATTTAATGACAGCCACTGTCATTAAAACAGCAGCCGCTGTAACAGTGTTCGGCATTAATGACAGTTCTGTCATTAATGCAGCGGGCGGGTTTGAGCAGCAGTTTTACAGCGACAGTTTTCTGTGACAGTTTGAACTGTCATCAAACTGTGACAGCAGTGGATTTATTTCACAGCGTTTTGGCGACGGTTTTGCTGTGACAGTTGGGACTGTCACTATAACTCTGTTTATTGAAAAGTAGTGTTTTAGCATACTGTTTTCAGTGACAATTGGGCAGATTTAGTTTATATATTATATATTATATTTGTATATATATACGTATATATAAATGTATTTGTGGTGAGATATAATACTAGTATTGTTATTATTTTATTTATATATAATATATTAGTTTATATATAATATATTATGTATTAGCGTAATAATATACCTATATGTATCTTGAGCATTCTTTGTGTGGATACCAATTGGGTTCAAAACCTTGATTCCTAATTGTTGTATTTAATATTCTATATTATTATGCTTATTTATTATATATATATATATATGTTTTGTGAGGTTGACCTTGGTTTGACCATAGTTGACTTTAGTTGACTTTAGAGTTGACCACAGTTGACAGTTGACTTAGAATTGACTTATTGACCTAGAAGTTGACTAGTTTAACTTGTTCTCTTTTCGGGACATTGTATTGATGTTGTATTCCATATCTAGGTCTTCGAGGCACCGAGTCAGACATCTGTGAGACTGTTCATTGGACTTCAGGCGAGTACATTCTCTGATAGTTTCTCATTTATGATATCCTCTATGTTCGTTGTATCTAGTGTAGATATCCATGTTTCTCTTGACACTATGGTTACACGGATTGGTATATCCGAATCTCGTCATGAGATGTTATTCCTTGGTATATGGTGTATATGGTGCAAGTATTGTTTCATTGGTTATCTTGTACATGTACAGACACCGATTCTCGGGAAGACTAGCTATCTTCTTGGGGAATCTCGTGCCATAGCATACCGTGGTTGGATCTATTATACCAGTCGGGGGTGGGGAGTATTAGTATAGATATGTGATCAAATCCCTATTTAATAAAGTACTGGTAACAAAATAGTGTTGATCATGCACCGCACGTATGATTAGCCAGGCCGCATTGCATCTTGCCCAAGCCGATCACATGTTAAGCTAGTACTCACACACTTAGTCATTAGTATTATTGTTTCATTGGCATATTGTTCCTTATTGTATTTATTCCAGTATTTCCTTATTGTACATATATCTCTCCTATCTATTGTGCATCTTGTTTATCCATAGCTATTTACTGTTACATAGTTTTTATCATTGATTGAGAACTGCTGTTAGAGTTGTACTCTGCTCCTTTCCTGACTGGATATATTTTTCCAGATGATACTGAGGAGTGGTACCCTACCTTTTATGGACCCCAGGATGTTGTGGGTTTAGATTCTGAGACCCTGGCTCAAGAGGGACTTATCCCAACTGAGACAGTTGACCCTGGAGTTGTAGCTTCATAGTATTCTTTTGTACTGGATTTGTCTCCAGCTTATTTCTGTATTCCTTCAGACTCATTGATGTATTATTTTAGACTCATGAGTTGTATTGTGACTATTCTATTCTTTATCTGATTCGTGCTCATTTCTATCTTAGTTCTGTGATTGAGTATACTATCATTATTGGTGGTTCTTTAGATTATCTAGACAGCGTTCTACCGCCGATTCTGCGGCGTAGGCTGGGCGTTGTTTCTGACTAGTACCCTTACACCGGGTACGGGTCGTGACACGATAGCTAGCTAATTTGGTAGTAGCTAGATATATATGTTAGTGATACTTTTAGTATTAAGTATGTATTGATATCTCTAGTAGTGTTATGTAGATGTGTGTATACATGTATATAAGTATATTTGTAGTAGTTAGCTAGTAGTTATGTATATATATAGTTAGTAGTTAGATACGCATACTTGTATGTATCTTTAGTTAGTGATACATAGGTATATGTTAGTATGTAGTATATGTATCTAAGTATTAGTATATTATATATTTTAGTAGTTAGTTGATTAGCATATGGTTAATATTGGGTATTAGCTACATGAAGGAGGATTTGACATTACTTTGAGATACCAAGGTAAATATCAAGGTATTGGCCGATACTCAAGGTATTGGGTTTGAGTATCAAGATGGGGGTTTAGTGGTGCGATACCGGGTTGGTTCAAAGCCAAGGTATCCACTTAGCATTTGTAATTAGGATTAGTATATTTAATATTATTTGAATATGCATATATGATATTTTATATCTCTTACTTGCGTATCTTAGGATACGGTATCCTATTGGTTTAATAGTATCTTAATTTAGCTTGTTTAGCCTAGTTTCATAGTGTATGAACCCAATATCCTAGAGATAGACTCATACAACCTAGAAATAGGTAGTTTGACCAAGTTTGACTAGTTTGGCATAGAGTTGACCTAGTTTGACTATTTTGACTTAGAAATGGCTTCATGACCTAGAATTGAACTAGTTTTACTTATTTTATTCCAGAACCTTGTATTAATGCAATATTCTATATATAGGTCTGTGTGACACCAGTTCGGATATAGTTTAACATTCATTGCTCTATACCACATGCGAGTACATTCTCTGATAGTTTCTTATTTATGATATCCTCTATGTTCATTGTATTTAGTGTAGAAATCCATAATTTTTTGACACGATGGTTACACGGATTGGTATATCCGGATCTCGTCATGAGATATTATTCCTTGGTATATATGGTGTATCTTATGCAAGCCTTATTTTATTGTTTTTCTTGTACATATACAGACACTGATTCTGGGGGAGACTTGCTACCTTCCTAGGGAATCCCATGTCATAGCGTACCATGGTTGGATCCACTATACCGATCGGGGTTGGGGAGTATGTAGTATATATATGATCATACCCTTCTTGTATGAAGTCTTATTCTTGAATAGTGTTAATAATGCACCGCACGTATGATTAGCCAGGCCATAAATCTTGTATCAAGTTCCCAAGCCGATCAAATGTTAAAGCTGGTACTCACTCACTTAGTCATTAGTATTTCTTATTCATTCCATATTGCTCATTCTTGTATTTATTTCCAGTATTTCCTTTATTGTGTATCTCTTATACATGTATATGGCATCTTGTATATTCATATCTATTTACTGTTACATAGTTTATATCATTGATTAGAACTGCTGTTAGAGATGTACTTTGCTCCATTCCTGACTGGAAATATTTTTCAGAGGATCCGAGAGAATGGTGTCCGACATACTATGGACTTCGACCTATAGATGATGCAGACTTGGACCCCCTAGTTCTGGAGTGACTGCTGGGAGTTTTAGCCGGTATCACTTGTTAGCATAGTTAGTTCTCTTTATCATTTTGGTACCGAATTTATTTTTGGCTTATATTTGAGAGTTGAATATTATTGTTGTTATTATATATTTTGAATGTATAGTTAGACTTCCTTGAGATCTTCTCGTACTTTAGAATTGTGATTGAATTTTTTGTTGAGATATTGTTGGTAGATTTTATATTATTGTGAGATGTTTAGATAGTATAGTTGTCCAAGACAGCGTTCTACCGCCGATGCTGTGACGTAGGCTGGGCGTTGTTCCCGACTTACATCCCTATACTGGATGCGGGTCGTGACACATTTTTAGTAGTGGCCCATGCAGGTCAGGCTTCGCAAGTTATGCGATGTCATGGTAGTGCGACGACTTAGTTGTACTACTGCGAACCTGCGATAGGATATAGGATATAGGATGTAGGATATAAGATATTAGGATGAGAGGATACTCAATCAAAAAAAATTTGAGAGATTCTTGGGACGACCTTTGAGAATCTTATTATAAATCTTTTCCCTTATTTTCGTCCGCTCTCACTTGTTGTTATTGAATTTGAATCTTGGTGATCGGTTATTGAATTTAATTCTTGGTGTCGTTGTTGAGTTTGATTTTATATCGAGATAAATTTTACGGACTAAAATTACGGTATCATCTGATGACATATGTTGATGAGGACAGTGAGAAAGGTGAAACGTCTACTTTGGTTATGGAGACTAGAGTTTATCGCAGCCATATTTGCTGGCATAGCAGAAATGTAGGGACCTGACTTCGGATGTACATATCTTAGTTATGAAATATAGAGTTTCCTGCAGCCATACCGGTTGGCGTGGTGAGGATTCTAGTTGACATGATTATAGAGTTGCATACCCTAGTTATGGAATCTATTATTTATCGCAGCTATGCTTACTAGCGTGACAAGGATTCTGAGTATCATAATTTCAGACAGACGTGTATGATTATCAGGTTGTATCTTAAATTGGTTCTTAAAGTATCATCTCAATACTTATCCACTTCTATTATTATAGGACTTTGTTCCATCATTCTTTTGCTTAGCAGTAGAGATACTTCCAGCTCTTTAGTCCAGTTCCTTATAGAGCTTCATTCCATTAGGGTTCCTTGTTAGTGTGATAGTTGGTGACTTGCAATTAGGTCTGTATCAGTATTGATTGTTGGGAGTGTGGCTTATGAGTCTGTAAGTGGTTCTTGGTTGGGCATGCGAGCAATAGGCATCAATCTAGAGATAACCCATAGCATAGTACCTTGTAGCAATAGTTCTATGATAGGTGTCATTATAGTTAGTATTGGTACTGTAGGTAGAAGGGGGAGTGGGAGTATCAGTGGTGGTTCCATAAGTTAGTATCAGTATCAGCATGTCAGTTCTAGATAGTCATGAATTCAGGTAGTTGGGTGAGCCATGTAACAATTAAGTATCAGGATTCGTGTTGGATATCAATGGAGTATGCCACTCTATTGGGTGATTGACGCTTGAGTGTGCCATAGTAGAAGGGTACCCATAAGTTTATAGGAGAGTGTGAGGGAATAAGAATACATTATGCTAAAGTAGTAAGACTTGTATTACAGGTAAAAGTAGAGCATTTATGTGAGTAGATAGGAGTGTACCAGTACATGACTAGTGATGGGTATATCATCTGATATTAAGGCTAGTGATGTGTTGGAAGCAATAGGTGGAAGAATATCTAGAAATTGTGTGCAGGATGCACAGTGGGTGGCGAGTGTCAGTGTGGAAGTTTATGAGTATCAGAAAGTGGAAGTTCAGAAAGTGGGAACCTGAGTATTAGAAATTCCAATGGTGTGTCATGAGTTGAGAAATATCAAGATTGGTAGTGTATTACTGATTAGTATATCAGTCCGTAAAAGGTTTGAGGAGAGATACATATACATCAATAGAGATATGTAACCATATACCTGCCTTTGAGAGTGAAGTAAAACATGTATATTATAGAAGTTAATAACTGGTGCAAGTGATCATGAGTTCTAGTGAGTGTGATGAGGTGATCTAATGATATAGCTAGTATCCTAGAACATTAAGGACATATGTTGTGTAATTAGGAAGCTAGTATGACTATATCAAGAGTGCTAGTGTTTCTATATTAGGGATTAGTTGAGTAATGTACTGTTAACTGTAAGTACCTTGTGTGATAAATTGGTGTATCAGTTAATGGATAGAAAATTATTTGGAAGTAATAGTACAAGTGATCCAAGCAGTAGAGAAGAGAGACAATATATATATATATATATATAGAAGTAAGTTTAGTAGGTATAGTATCTTGTTAATTTTGAGTATAGAGGTCGTATGTATCAGAGAATAATACGAGGGGTATAAGGATACCAGTGAGATGTCATGGTGTTGTAATGGCTAGAAGGTAATTGTGTATTTATTGTGATACTAATGTATAGATGAGAACCTTAAGATGATTAACAAATGTTAGAGGATGAGTTGCACCAAGTATCAGATATAAAGAGATACCCTAGTAACAAGAGCCATAGTACCTCAAGTATTATGAAAGTTTAGGCACAAGCATTTTTGTAACTAGTATAATAATATAGAGGAGAGACATGAGTAGCTTAGTATGAGGATGACATCTAAAATACATATGAGAGCTGGTGCATTGTGTAGACAATAACAAGATTTGAGAAGGCATCATATGAGAGTATTTAAGTTGGATAAGGGTGTGCTAATAGAACACATGATTGAAAAAGGTATACAAGTGTTCCTCGTAATAGAATGATTGAGAAATTTTGGTGATTACAAGAATTGAAACAGATAAAGGAGACAGTGTCTTAGCGGTGTAGCAAGTGCCAGTGAGTGAAGCATATCCATGACCTAGAACTATAGTATATCACGAGTATTTGGTAACCCTCAGTATTAAAAATATCTTGACTAGGTTGATGATTAGTGAATAATTAGTGTGTAATGGAATAGACCACAGGTGGCATAGCAGGTTATCCCGTACCAGTAGAGGGAGATACCCCAGCAAGACAGAGACTGAAATTCATGATAGTTAGAGACTATATCTAAGTATGATTTCTCTTTCACTAGAATGGTAGGATTGTATGTTATATAAGAGGACTTTTTTAGACTGTGATTGATGGGGGTATGACACTAGAAAAATTTGTATGACTGGCCCAAGAGAGAGGGGTAAGAGTTTTAATTTTGTGGACAAAATTCTTCTAAGGGGGTAGACTTGTCACTACCATATTTTCTAGGAAAGGGTATTTTAGTCATTTGGTAATTAATTAAATATTGTGCATATTAAATATTTATTTATTATATTATTTATTTATTGTTAGCATGTTAGATTTATTTTTGGACTTGTGTTAGTGGACCTAACTAGTGTAGATTAGATCCATGGACCAACATTTAATTCTAGTTAGAATTGAGCCCAATAATTAGAAGCCCAATCATTAGGAGGAAGATTAATTATGTTAAACCCATTAGACTAGAACCTTCCCTCCTTAATTAATTTCTTCATGAGAGGCCCCAAGAGGTATTTTAGACTTTATATAGTAGCTTGGGAGAGGGGGCAAGTGAGGCCTATATAAAGGGGATAAAACTTTTTCTCTCTTTATTTTTTATTCCAAATCTAGATTTAGAATTTTTCTTAACCAAATTTCATCAAATTTTCACCCAATTCCTTCTTAAATCACCATTGGAGGCTAATAGAGCAAGGATCTAGAAGGAGGAAGCAAGGATCTACAAAGAGGAGTAAGGATCTACAAGTTAAAGGCTAATTTTACCAATTTTGGAGGTTTCATTGGAAATTCATCTCCCAATAGGTACAATTTAGTTTTTCTCCTTAATTTAGGTTCTAAATCTGAGAATTAACCATGAGAAAAGAACCCATATGCATAGGCTACCTATAAGATTTGGAATTGAGTTCATAGAAGGCCTATTGAAAAAGTTATGGTACTTTTTGTGTCAATTTTTGGAGAATTCCGAGATTGACACTTGTTGTGTTTGTCAATTAGTCCTATATATCAAATAGGCATGTGTTTGTGTGTTTGTGAGTAGTTTCATGTCCACAATTGGATACGTATAGGTCGTATCTCAATAATTTGGTGATACGTGTTGATTTGGGGGTTTTCCCTCCGACACGGGGCTTTGTACATGTTATATTTTGACACGGATACGTAGATGTATGTTTGACTCTTCGTATTATTCATAAATAGTATATTAGACTTGCTCGTGTCCTTCGGGGTACGTTTGGTTGTGTGGTGGACTCTTGTCGCAAGCGTATCATAGATCTAATATGATACGGTGCGATACACTCTACATGTTTGTTGTGTTGCATTTCTAGATCTAATCTCTTTTGTTCATAGCTATTGATAATATATGAATTCATATATATATGTATATAGATATATATGTATATATATATGTGATTATATATATATATATATATATATATATATATAGTAGAGAGATATGTTTATATATATATAATGTTGAGTGTTTGTGGGTTGATATATATATATATGGCTATGGGATACTATATCTATATTTATATATATGAGAGGGAGTGATATAACTAGCTATATGTATATATGTATGTAGGAGATGTGTATTAATATATGTATAGCTATGTGTGTGTGTACATATATATGTGTATATGTATATAGATATAAATATCTATATAGTTGTGTATATATACATATATGGTTGTGAGTGAGAGTATATATATATATATATATATATATATATATATATATATATATATATATATATATATATATATATATATATATATATATATTGGTGGCATATATATATATATATAAATGTGTGTGAGAGTGGAGAGTTGCATATATATGTATGTAGATGTATATAGGAGTGGTGTTAGTTGTGCTTGTGTGTATGTGTGTAGTATGTTGTGTGTGCAAGGGGGAGAGGGGCTCGACAGGAAGCATAGCAGCAGCAACATCAGCTATGGCAGCAACAGCAGCAGCATGAAGGGTAGCAGCCACAACAACATGAAGATGCAGCAGCAGCAGTAGGTAAATGAAGATGCAGCAGAAGCAACAGGTAAGGAGCAGCAGCAACCGCATGAAGGGCAGCAGCAGCAGCAACATGAAGGTGCAGCAGCAGCAGCAGCAGGTAAAGTAGGAGCAGCAGCAGCAGCATGAAGGTCAGCACCGACAGCTAGTTAAGGTATGGTCATGCCCCAGTTCCAAATATAAGAAACTGAGCCATGGGCAATGGCCAGCATGTAAACTTCAATGGGCATCCCAATCTAATGGCCCCGACGGAGTGCACCTAAGCTGTAAAGTACAATGATAAAACCCAACATATAACACATAGACAGTGAAACCAAATCTCATCCACAGATAATAGAAATATAAAGCACATAGGGAAAAATATAACTACTAATGTACAGAAGGGAAATAAGACAGGAAATATATCATAATACAAATATGAAAAGAGTCACACGAGAACAAACCCGCTAATACAAATACTGAATGAAGGAAAACAGTAAGATAACTAGGAATTGTATCTGAAAGCTAGATAGTAATACCATCCCAGGGTGAAGTCACTACCAGAGTTCAAACGAAGTCCTCGGGAAGGAGCTCGTCTTCTGCAACAGGTCCTGCTCCTGGATATACACCCGGTCCGTACTCCTCCGGGTAGTCCTCCTCGCCTAAGCCTGGAAGGGAACCAGGTCCTCAGAGGGATGTAACAAGGTACAAAAACATTATGCCATAGTATAACAGAAAGAATCAAGTGCAACACGTGTAATCTAGCATAACCACCTAAGTGAGACACAATTTTGAAGACAATGTTCGACGCGTGGGCTATCCAAATATAAAATCGTAGCTCCGAACACAGAGACAGACGAGGAGTACCGTAGCTCCGAGCATAGAGTCACATGGGTGATACTATGACTCCGGATACAAGAACACTACATAAATAGGACAGATACATATATATATAGCGCGTGTAGAGTAGCCCAAACGTCTAGTAACTGTCTTCCACTCCCAAAGCGGTCAACGAGTGTTCGTTGAACCTGAACCTCTATCTAACAATTTCGTCATACTGAAGTAACTATCAACAATCATGACCCTAACGTCATCCCAGAATTCGGTCATTCTAACAGTATCAAGATACAGGAAGTCAGGCACGATGATGGTGTCTGAATATGTCCTAGGGTTCTGATATAACCACGTAGGTACATCAACGTATCGTAAACATCTATCAATCGATACTAGACGTTACCAACGAACATCTGCACCCGGTTACGACCTGGACGCTAAGTAACGATTCTGATCCAAAGCACGCACAATGCATAGAATAAATAAATAGAAATCGGGAAACTAAGATACAGGAAGGCAGGGTATACTTGCCTGGATCCGAATGCTGAAGATGGGGCTCCGGTACAACGTCCAAGTTCGGGGATCCTGAAGTACCTAAAGACGAGATATAAGATTAATCAATAAACTATCACAATGCTATTCTAAAATAAGAGGTGACACACGTCTAGCATAGGCTTCAGTCTTAGTCATATATAGCTCACATAGACACTAAACTAGAGGGTTGACCCAAGTTGACTAAAGGAACGTTGCATCAAATACGATCAATCATCAGTATAACATCATTAAACCAAATCTCCAATCTCCTAATATTTATCACGGATTTCAGTCGTTTAAGCTATGGTCATCCTCAACCATACCACCCTTGTATTCACAGACGTTTATTATGTACAGTCTATTTAGTCATCCTCAAATAAATTAATTATTAATTATCAAGCTCTCAATTAAATAATCATCATTTTATTATTCTAACACCATTTCACATATAAATTTGTTATTAGTTATCAAGCCCTCAATAAATAACCATCTTTATATTTTTACAACACCATTTTATATTTATAAACATACTCCTCAATATCCATCATAAAAATGCATAAAAATATTCATAAACCCTAAAACTCACATGTAGTATTCATAAACCCTAACCCTAACTAGGTTCTCTTTAACAAATAGCAAACTACACTAAAAGAGAAGGGTAAGGAGTTACCTCGGTGGCTGCGGGTGGTGGCAGCGGCGATGCTGCGGCTCCGTTCAGGGATGGCGTCGACCACAGGGGTGGCGCGCGTGTCGACCGAGGTGGTGGGGGTGCTCGACTGTGTGAAGGTGGCGTTGCTCGAGGTGGTAGTCGAGGGAGTGGTGTAGCTGGTCGTGGAGGTGGTGGTGCTAGCCGTGGAGATGGTGGCCGAGGGTGGTGCTGGCCGTGGAGGTGGTGGCCGAGGGTGGTGCTGGCCGTGGAGGTGGTGGCCGAGGGTGGTGCTGACCGTGGAGGTGTGAGGGTGGTGAGGATGATGGCGGGGGAGGTGTTGGTAGTGGTGGTCGTTGTGGCCGAGGGTGGTGTTGGCCGGAGTTGGTAGTGGTGGAGGTGGCGAGTGAAGGTGGTGGTTCATGGAGGAAGGGAAGAGGGTGGAGGTCAAGGTGGATGCAGGTGGTGGTGGGTGGAGGTCGAGGTCGTGGTGGCGCTGGTGGAAAGAAAGAGAGTGGTGGTCGAGGTGGTTCGTGGAGGAAGGAAGGAGGGTGGAGGCTGCTGGTGATGGAGGTGGCAGCGGGTGGCTCGGCCGGAGTAGAAGCGGTAGAGCAGTAGTAATGCCCGGTCGGTGCAGCGGGTGGAGGTTGCTGGGTTGAAGAAGAAGAAGAAGAAGAAGAAGAAGAAGAAGTGAAGGAGAAGAAATAGAACTAAAGGAGAAGTAGTGAAGAGGAAGAAGTAATGAATAAGAAGAAGAAGAAGTAGTGAAGGAGAAGAAGAATAGAACTCGGCTGAAGTAGGGAAGAGGGAGGAGAGAGAGAGGGGGGGTTTCCTAAGCTTCTAGGGATTAGGGCCGGCACATTGGGAAGGGTGTGAAGGGGAGTGATTTTATAGGAGAATGGGTGGTGGGGATGATGTTGTATTTTGAATCAAGGGCCAAGATTCCTCATGAAACAATTGTTTCAAACAAAAGGGGAGAGAGAAAGTGATTTGACCGGTCCATGAGAGGGAGGGGGTTTCTTCTTTGGCCTTGACCAATAGGATGGTGACACCTAGCACCCTATTTGTAAATAAGCCCCTTAACTTTTGGATATTTGCACATGAAGGAAAAGTGAAGAAAATATGGTGTGGAAAGTGGTGTTTGGTATTATGTAGGGTGAGAGGGTGTTGTGTGTTTTGCATGGGGTTCATGAAAGGGATATTGGGTTAAATTAGGGTTAAGTTGGAATTAGTCAAAGTTGGTATCCCCAATTTAATTAAATAAAGTATCATATGCTATTAAATTAAATGGGGGCACATGGGGTCTCAATTAGGAGTGACACAAAGGTCATGAACGATGTAGGCTTGGTGTCAGTCTCGGTCCCTTTAATTGGTTCGACGAAACGGGTTGAGTTTGTGTCCCAAAATTTATGGCAACGATAAAGGTACGCGACATAGGATTAAAAAATTAATTTTGGGATGGGAAAGTTGTGCAATTAAATTAGAGCACAAGAGATTGTGTTTGTGAGTGAAGGAAAAGTCCAGCGTCTAGGTTGGCTTGTCAAGTCAAGAGTGCAATAATTTGTTAGAAAATAAAGGCTATTGTTGCGCTCCAAATATTATAACAACGGTAGGGTGCACCTAGGGTTTAAATTAAAGAACCAGTCAAATACATCATAATTTCTAAACCTCAGACACCCTGATGCTAAACCAAAATTTTCTAGCCCTATCTAGTCTACCAGAAAATAATAATTGAGGGGGTTTACATCCTTCCCAACTTAGAAGAATTTTGTCCCCGAAATTAAAAGTAAAGCACGAATGAGAGTTACGAGAATTTAAAAAGTAAATAGGTAATCGAATGTAGTACGTAAATTCGTACCTCGGTCCTCAAATAATTGCGAAAAATACTGTCAAATGGAATCCTCACGCCCCTAGGTAGACTCGCCTGGCGAATGATGCTTCCATGCAACCCTGACCAGTCAAATAGTCTGACCCCTCAAAATCTTCTCACTGCGATCGAGTATCCCCACTGGCTGCTCTGTATATGATAAATTGGGCCCGACTGTAATTTCTGAATGATCAAGCACGTGTCTAGGGTCTGCCACATATCTCCTCAACTACGATACATGAAATACGTTATGCACTCCTTCTAATGATGGAGGCAATGCAAGACGATAAGCCACTTCGCCGACTCGCTCCAAGATGTCAAAAGGTCCGATGTACCTCGGACTCAGCTTGCCTCTGCCCCCAAATCTGATGGTACCACACGTGGGCGATATCTTCAAAAATACATGGTCACCTTCCTTGAACTCCAAAGGTCTGCAGTGCGCATCTGTCCAATGCTTTTGTCTGTCCTGTGCTACGCGCAGGTGGCCCTGAATCTGCTTCACTTTCTTCACTGTCTGTGTCACCAACTCTGGACCAAGTATCTGACGCTCTCCCACGTCACTCCAACATACTAATGACCTACAGTTCCTACCTACAGTGCCTCATAAGGCGCCATATGTATGCTGGCTTGGTAGCTGTTGTTGTAGAAGAATTCTACCAAGTGTAGATGGTCCTCCTAGGATCCTCCAAAGTCGATCATGCACGCTCTCAACATATCCTCTAGTATCTGAATCGTGCGCTCTGACTGACCATCAGTCTGTAGATGATATGCAGTGCTGAACTTGAGACGAGTTCCTAGACTCTCATGCATACTCCGCCAAAAATGTGACATGAATCTGGAATCACGATCTGATACAATGCTGACAGAAACTCCATGTAGTCGTACTATCTGCCTCATATATATGTCAGCTAATATCTCCATGGACTGCCCAACTCTGAAGGGCAAGAAATATACAGACTTGGTGAGTCGGTCCACGACAACCCAGACTGCAACCTTTCCGCTAGAGCTCCTCGGGAATCCCGTGACGAAGTCCATGGTAATGTGCTCCTATTTCCACTCGAGAATATGAAGCGGCTATAATAGTCCTGCAGTCCTCTGATGTTAGGCCTTGACTTGCTGACAGACCAAACATCTCGCCACGGATCTTGTAATCTTCCTCTTCATCCCATGCCACCAGTAGTGTTATCTCAAATCTTGGTACATCTTCGTACCCCTGGATGAATAGAATAAATCGAGCTATGAGCCTCGGTCATCAACTCCTGGCATAGCTCGCCACTCGAAACGTATAGGCGATCTCCATACCTCAATGTTCCGTCTTCATGAATTCGGAGTCCCGTCTACATGCCGGCCTCTGTCCTCTCTCCCAGTCGTCGAAATCTCGCATCTGTAGGCAGGGTTGACTTGATCCTCTCAACCAAAGTAGACTGAACCTCTAGACTGGCCATCTGTCCATCCATGCCTGGCAATACAACCTCTATCCCGAGCTCCTAAAGATCCTCTAACAATTTTCGCTGAGTCATCAAAAAGTATGCCATGGGCTTCCTACTTAAGGCATCTGCTACTACATTCGCCTTACGAGGGTGGTACTGTAACTCGATATCGTAGTCTGTCATTAACTCTAGCCATAGCCTCTGTCTCATGTTGAGCTCCTTCTGAGTATAGACATACTTCAGACTTTTATGATCTGTGTAAATCTTAACCCGCTCTCCATAAAGGTAGTACCGCCATATCTTTAGTACAAATAGTACTGCAGCTAGCTCTAGATCGTGCGTCGGATAGTTCTTCTCATGAACTCTGAGTTGTCTCGATGCGTAGGCTATCACCTTGCCGGGCTGCATCAGTACACACCCTAATCCGCTCCCAGATGCATCGTTATACACTACAAATCCTCCCGATCCCAAAGGAAGTGTCAAAATTGGTGCTGATGTCAGACGCTTCTTCAGCTCATCGAAAGCCATCTGACACTCCTCAGTCCAGATAAACTCCTCGCCTTTACGCGTCAGCCGTGTCATAGGTGCAGCGATCCTCGAGAAGTTTTCCATGAACCTCAAATAATATTCGACAAGTCCGAGAAAACTCCTAATCTCCGTAACTGCTGTAGGGGTAGGCCACGTTTCTACTGTCGTGATCTTCTTTGGGTCAACTGATGGTCCATCTCCGGTGATTATGTGTCCCAGGAATGGTACTCTATCCAAGCAGAACTCACATTTGCTGAGCTTGGCATACAGCCTCTCCTGCCTCAGCGTCTCCAACACGATCCTGAGATGCCCCTCGTGCTCCTTCTGGCACTTGGAATATACCAAGATGTCGTCGATAAATACCACCACGAACTTATCTAAGTACTGGTGGAAAACCTTGTTCATCAGGCTCATAAATACTGCTGGCGCATTGGTTAAACCAAATGGCATGACTAGAAACTCATAGTGCCCGTACTTTATTCGAAAAGCTGTCTTCGGAATGTCCTCCCTTCGTACCTTGATCTGATGATAGCCGGATCTGAGATCAATCTTCGAGAATACATATGTGCCACTTAGCTGATCAAATAAATCGTCGATACGCGGCAAAGGGTACTTGTTCTTTATTGTTACAGCATTTAACACCTTGTAATCGATACACAAATGTACCGTCCCGTCCTTCTTCGGCACAAATAAGATGGGTGCTCCCCATGGATAAACACTAGCCCGAATGAAACTCTTGTCTAAGAGATTATTTACTTGGACCTTCAACTCAACCAACTCCTTCGGTGCTAGTCTGTAGACGGGGGAAGTAATTGGCTCGGCCCTGGGAGTCAACTCTATAGTGAACTCTATCTCTCTGTCAGGTGGCAAGCCTGGAAGATCATCTGGAAATACGTCCTCAAACTCTGATATAAAGTGAGGGTACATCGGTTCACCTTCCGAAATGTGTGTATCTAAGGTAGGTTGGACACCATGCTCTCGGGCTCCCCGAAGAAACTCAAACTCAGGGTGATCTGGTGGTCTAAATATAACGCAACCATGTCGGCAATCAAGCGTCGCATGGTATTGGCTCAACCAATCCATGCCTAGGAAAATGTCATAGTCCGGCATGGAGAAGACCATAAATCGGGCACGCATCTCTCACCCACAAACAACTACTGGACAAGATCTACAAGTGTCACTAACTGGTACTATTCCACCTCCCGTAAGAATTCTCTTAATCTTCGAAAGGGGTGCAGTTGCTATTCTATCGGTAGCCACAAAACTAGCAGCTATAAAAGAGTGTGTGACACCAAAATCAAATAATACTACTGCTGGTAATGAAGCTACTAAGATATTACCTGCGATCACTTCTTTGGCTGTCTCTGCCTCCTCAATGGTCACCGCATAGGCCTGGCCATGTCCTGGTGCTGGTGCCCTCGGCTGCTGTCGAGCCTGCTAGAATCGAACTGCCTGTGTGGCCAAGGGTGGCCTCCTCTGATTTCCTCCTGGTGTTGGGGGTCGCAGTGCCCCAGCTCCTGCGTAGGACGGCCTCGGTCCGGGAGGCTGCTGGTAAGGCCTCAGTACTGGCAAGGATGGTCGATGAACCATCTGTACTGGAGCCCTCAGGTCTGGGCAATCCCAGACTACATGCTGGTCTGATCCACATCTCAGACATACTCCCAGCCTCCGTCGACAGTCCCTCAATAAATGTCCCCTCTTGCCGCAGTAATGGCATGTAGGAATCACTGGTCCCTGCAGGGGTGCTGCTCTCTGCTGCTGTGGTACCAGAGGAAGTTTCGTAGGTCCTCCCTTCGGAGCTCGAACTGATGATGATGATGCACAGGAGCGCTTCAGACTGGCCTCCATCTTGTTGACGCGGTCCTGGCGTCGAATTGCTAATAAAATCTCGGAGTAGGAGGTGGGGGCTATAGACCCAATAAATATCTGCGTCTCAAAACTCAGGCCTTCATAGAACTTCTCGGCCTTCTTCTCCTTGGTCGGGATCAAGTATGGTATAAATCGGCTCAAGTGGACGAACTCAGCATTGTATTCCTCTATGGTCAATCTGCCATGCCTGAGGTTCTGGAACCTATCCCGAAGTTCTGCTTTGGCAGTGGAAGATATATACATCTCCTGGAAGAGCCTAGAGAACTCCTCCCATGTGACCCGATCGGGCCCTAAACGTTCCTCCTCTGAGAGCCACCAGTGATGAGCGTTGCCGGTAAGCTACATCCTGACGGCGGTCATCCATCTATGCCTCGGGATATCGGTGGCCTCAAGCTGGTGCTGAATGCTGGTGAGCCATGCATAAACCTCCGTCGGCTCTTCTGTGCCAGAGAAGGGAAGGGGTATCATACAACGAAAGTCTATGACAGACTCCATCATCGACTGGCGAGCTGGTGGTGACGCCTGTCCCAAGGCCGTCACAACTCTCCCTCAAGGTCTCAGCCTGGCGCAGCTGGGCCTGCTGCTGAGCCTGCTGCTAGGCCTGTATCATAGCGTAGACCATCTGAAACATCTGCGACCCATCCATGGGTTGCCCTACTGGGAAAGACATGTATGGCATCTGTGGAGGAAATGGAGGTGGTGGGGGCAATTGTTTCTCCTCCTGTCTTGCGGTCCTCTGGTCCTCATAACCAGCCTGATGCGGAGTCTGGTGCCCGTCCGAAGGCACCTTTATCTGTCTAGATAACTGTCCCTGGGGAGCTGGGGTCAACAGAAGAATATGCCCCAGTTCCGGTTTCCCGGATGACCCTGCATCACGGGGGACATCGCCCGGCTGTGCGACACGTCCGCTACAGAGATTCATAACTCTGAAAAGAAGTCATGTGTAAGATCAGCGTTGAGGAATTGAACAAGATGCAAATTGGCAAAAGAAAATCGAAATAGAGGTGTCATGTGAAGGACTCAAGCATGTAAATAAGATTTTTAATATCTATTCCTAATTTGCAGGCTCGCTTGGCACAATCAGGTAACCAAGACGATTTAAATCGGACCTGCATGGGCAACCACAAAAACTATGTCACGCCCCAGTTCCAAATATAAGGAAGTGAGCCATATGGCAATGGCCAGTGGGTACACTTCAACGGGCATCCCAATCTATTGGACCCGACGGAGTGCATCTAAGCTGTAAAGTACAATGATAAAACCTAACATATAACACATAGACAGTGAAACTAAATCTCATCCACAGACAACAGAAATATAGAGGACAGAGAGAAAAATATAACTACTAATGTACAGAAGGAAAATAAGATCTGAAATGTATCATAATACAAATACGAGAAGAGTCACACGGGAACAAACCCGCTAATACAACTACTGAATGAAGGAAAACAGTAAGATAAATAGGAATGGTATCTGAAACCTAGATAGTAATACCGTCCCTGGGTGAAGTCACTACCAGAGATCAAACGAAGTCCTCGGGAAGGATATCATCCTCTGCAATAGGTTATGCTCTTGGATATACACCTGGTCCGTACTCTTCCGGGTAATCCTCATCGCCTAAGCCTGGAAGGGAACCAGGTCCTCAGAGGGACGTAACAAGGTACAAAAATAGTATGCCCTAGTATAACAGAAAGAATCAAGTGCAACGTCGGTGTAATCTAGCATAACCACCTAAGTGAGACACAATTTTGAAGACAATGTTCGACGCGTGGGCTGTCCAAATATAAAATCGTAGCTCCGAACACAGAGATACACGGGGTATACCGTAGCTCCATGCATAGAGTCACACGGGTGATACTACGACTCCAGATACAGGAACACTACATAAATAGGACAGATACATATATATAGCGCGTGCAGAGTAGCCCAAACGTCTAGTAACTGTCTTCCCCTCCCAAAGCGGTCAATGAGTGTTCGTGAACCTGAACCTCTATCTAACAGTCACATCATACTGAAGTAACTATCAATAATCACGACCCTAATGTCATCCCAGAATCTGGCCATGCTGACAGTATCAGCATACAGGAAGTCTGGCACGATGACGGTGTCTAAATGAGTCCTAGGGTTCTGATGTAACCACTAGGTACATCAAGGTATTGCGAACATCTATCAATCGATACCAGACGTTACCAGCGAACGTCTGCAGCCGGTTACGACCCGGACGCTAAGTAACAATTCTGATCCAAAGTGCGCACAATGAATAGAATAAATAAATAGAAATTTGGAAACTGAGATACAGGATGGCAAGGTACA
Organism: Iris macrosiphon; assembly: GCA_036927795.1. NCBI lineage: Eukaryota > Viridiplantae > Streptophyta > Magnoliopsida > Asparagales > Iridaceae > Iris > Iris macrosiphon. The sequence continues at coordinate 57,013,365 of JAYESA010000010.1, forward strand.
CTTGCCTGGATCCGGATGCTGAAGATGGGGCTCCGGTACAATGTCCAAGTTCGCGGATCCTGAAGTACCTAGAGACAAGATATAAGATTAATCAATAAACTATCACGATGTTATTCTAAAATAAGAGGTGGCACACGTCTAGTATAGGCTTCAGTCTTAGTCATATATAGCTCACATAGACACTAAACTAGAGGGTTGACCCAAGTTGACTAAAGGAATGTTGCATCAAATACGATCAATCATCAGTATAATATCATCAAACCAAATCTCCAATCTCCTAATATTTATCACGGATTTCAGTTGTTCAAGCTATGCTCATCCTCAACCATACCACCCTTGTATTCACAGACATTTATTATGTACAGTCCATTTATTCATCCTTAAATAAATTAATTATTAATTATCAAGCTCTCAATTAAATAATCATTATTTTATTATTCTAACACCATTTCACATATAAATTTGTTATTAGTTATCAAGACCTCAATAAATAACCATCTTTATATTTTTACAACACTATTTTATATTTATAAACATACTCCTCAATATCTATCATAAAAATGCATAAAAATATTCATAAACCCTAAAACTCACATGTAGTATTCATAAACCCTAACCCTAACCCTAACTAGGTTCTCTTTAGCAAATAGCAAACTACACTAAAAGAGAAGGATGAGGAGTTACCCCGGTGGCTGTGGGTGGTGGCTGCGGCGATTTGTGACTCCGATCTGGGATGGCGTCGACCGCAGGGGTGGCGCGTATGTCAACCGAGGTGGCGGGGGTGCTCGATTGTGTGAAGGCGACGTTGCTCGAGGTGGTGGTCGAGGGGGTGGTGTAGCTGGTCGTGGAGGTGGTGGTGCTAGCCGTGGAGGTGGTGGCCGAAGGTGGTACTGGCCGTGGAGGTGGTGGCCGAGGGTGGTGCTGACCGTGGAGGTATGAGGGTGGTGAGGATTATGGCGGGGGAGGTGTTGGTAGTGGTGGTCGTGGTGGCCGAGGGTGGTACTGGCCAGAGTTGGTAGTGGTGGTCGTGGTGGCCGAGGGTGGTGCTGGCCGGAGTTGGTTGTAGTGGAGGTGGCGAATGAAGGTGGTGGTTCGTGAGGAAGGGAAGAGGGTGGAGGTCGAGGTAGATGCAGGTGGTGGCGGGTGGAGGTCGAGGTCGTAGTGGCGCTGGTGGAAGGAAAGCGGGTGGTGGTCAAGGTGTTCGTAGAGGAAGGAAGGAGGGTGGAGGCTGCTGGTGATGGAGGTGGCAGCGGGTGGCTCAGCCAGAGTAGAAACGGTAGAGCAGCAGTAATGCCCGATCGTTGCAGCGGGTGGTGGCTGCTGGGTTGAAGAAGAAGAAGAAGAAGTGAAGGAGAAGAAATAGAAGTAAAGGAGAAGTAGTGAAGAGGAAGAAGTAATGACGAAGAAGAAGAAGAAGTAGTGAAGGAGAAGAAGAATAGAACTCGGCTGAAATAGGGAAGAGGGAGGAGAGAGAGAGGGGGGTTTTCTTAGGCTTCTAGGGATTAGGGCCAGCACATTAGGAAGGGTGTGAAGAGGAGTGATTTTATAGGAGAATGGGTGGTGGGGATGATGTTGCATTTTGAATCAAGGGCCAAGATTCCTCATGAAACAATTGTTTCAAACAAAAGGGGAGAGAGAAAGTGATTTGACCGGTCCATGAGATGGAGGAGGTTTCTTCATTGGCCTTGACCAATAGGGTGGTGACACCTAGCACCCTATTTGTAAATAAGCCCCTTAACTTTTGTGTATTTGCACATGAAGAAAAAGTGATGGGAATATGGTATAGAAAGTGGTATTTGGTATTATGTAGGGTGAGGGATTGTTGTGTGTTTTGCATAGGCTTTATAAAAGGGGTATTGGGTTAAATTAGGGTTAAGTTGAAATTAGTCAAAGTTGGTATCCCCAATTTAATTAAATAAAGTGTCATGTGCTCTTAAATTAAGTGTGGGCACATGGGGTCTCAATTTGGAGTGACACAAAGGTCATGAACGGTGTAGGCTTGGTGTCAGCCTCGGCCCCTTTAATTGGTTTGGCGAAACGGATTGAGTTTGTGTCCCAAAATTGATGGCAACGACAAAGGTACGCAACATAGGATTAAAGAATTAATTTTGGGACGGGGAAGTTGTGCAATTAAATTAGAGCACAAGGGATTGTGTTTGTGAGTGACGGAAAAGTCCAGCGCCTAGGTTGGCTTGTCAAGTCAAGAGTGGAACAATTTGTTGGAAAATAAAGGCTATTGTTGGGCTCCAACGGTAGGGTACACCTAGGGTTTAAATTAAAGAACCAGACAAATGCATCATAATTTCTAAACCTCAAACACCCTAATGCTAAACCAAAATTTTCTAGCCCTATCTAGTCTACCAGAAAATAATAACTGAGGGGGTTTACAGTTTAGTTAGTTATTTATTAGTATAGCTAGTTGATAGCTAGCTAATTTGGTAGTAGTTAGATATATATATTAGTGATACTATTAGTATTAAGTATGTATTGATATCTCTAGTAGTGTTATGTAGATGTGTGTATACATGTATATAAGTATATTTGTAGTAGTTAGCTAGTAGTTATGTATACATATAGTTAGTAGTTAGATACGCATACTTGTATTATTATTGTATCTTTAGTTAGTGATACATAGATATATGTTAGTATGTAGTATATGTATCTAATTATTAGTATATTATATATTTTAGTAGTTAGTTGATTAGCATATGGCTAATATTGGATATTAGCTACATGAAGGAGGATTTGACATTACCTTGAGATACCAATATAAATATCAAGGTATTGGCCAATACTTAAGGTATTCGGTTTGAGTATCAAGATGGGGGTTTAGTGGTGCGATACCGAGTTGGTTCAAAGCCAAGGTATCCACTTAGCATTTGTAATTAGGATTAGTATATTTAATATTATTTGAATATGCATATATGATATTTTTATATCTCTTACTTGCGTATCTTAGGATACGGTATCCTATTGGTTTTATAGTATCTTAGATTTAGCTTGTTTGGCCTAGTTTCATAGTGTATGAACCCGATATCCTAGAGATAGACTCATACAACCTAGAAATAGGTACTTTGACCAAGTTTGACTAGTTTGACTGTTTTGACTTAGAAATGGCTTCATGACCTAGAATTGAACTAGTTTAACTTATTTTTATTCCAGAACCTTGTATTAATGCAATATTCCATATATAGGTCTGTGTGACACCAATTCGGACACAGTTTGATATTCATTGATCTGGACCACAGGCGAGTACATTCTCTGATAGTTTCTCATTTATGATATCCTCTATGTTCATAGTATTTAGTGTAGATATCTATAATTTTTTGACACGATGGTTACACGGATTGGTATATCCGAATCTCGTCATGAGATGTTATTCCTTGGTATATATGGTGTATCTTGTGCAAGCCTTATTTCATTGTTCTTCTTATACATGTACAGACACTTTCTCGGAGAGACTTGCTACCTTCCTAGGGAATCCCGTGCCATAGCATACCATGGTTGGATCCACTATACCAGTCGGGGTTGGGGAGTATATAGTGTAGATATGTGATCATACCCTTCTTGTATCAAGTCTTGTTCTTGAATAGTGTTAATCATGCACCGCACGTATTATTAGCCATGCCATAAATCTTGTATCAAGTTCCCAGGCCGATCACATATTAAAGTTGGTACTCACTCACTTAGTCATTAGTATTTCTTGTTCATTCCATATTGCTCATTCTTGTATTTATTTCCAGTATTTTCTTTATTGCGTATCTCTTGTACATGTATATGGCATCTTGTATATTCACATCTATTTACTGTTACATAGTTTATATTATTGATTAGAACTGCTGTTAGAGATGTACTTCGTTCCATTCCTGATTGAAAAATATTTTTCAGAGGATCCGGGAGATTGGTGTCCGACATACTATGGACTTCGACCTATAGATGATGCAGACTTGGACCCACTAGTTCTGGAGTGACTGCCGAGAGTTTTAGCCGGTATCACTTGTTAGCATAGTTAGTTCTAATTAGCATTTTGTTATCGGATTTATTTTCGGCTTATATTTGAGAGTTGGATATTGTTGTTGTTATTATATATTTTGAATGTTTAGTTAGACTTCCTTGAGATCTTCTCGCGTTTTAGAATTGTGATTGAGTTTTGTGTTGAGATATTGTTGGTAGATTTTATATTATTGTGAGATATTTAGATAGTATAGTTGTCCAAGACAGCGTTCTACCGCCGATGCTGAGGCGTAGGCTGGACGTTGTTTCCGACTTACATTCCTATACCGGGTGCGGGTCGTGACAAATATCATGACGGTTACCTTAGAAATATCATGACGGTTACCTTAGAAGCTTCATCCTCTTTATTGTTGGGCATGGTCGCTTTCAACTTCTTTGCAGTAAATTGGAGTTTGATATCTTGTACCCATTTTAGATAGTTTATTTCAAAGATTTCAAATATGCTAAACTTGATCTTATTCATATTCTACACTACATTGGAGGAAAAATAAGATGTGAGAACTCCAAGTTCTAAGAATTGGATTAATTATCCATTTCACAATATGTGATGATTTGTTATGGTTTTGTATGAACTTTGAGTTCACTTATGATTAGCATGTTCAAGATAAACTTCAGGTTCATTTATGAACTATATAAATTGGATAAACTTTAGGTTCGGAAGGTGGGGGCGAAACCCCTACAAGGGATTCATTGCGCTTATCTACTGGGGTTTCGTTGTTCGGTCAGCAGACGGGGTTCGAGAGGGTAGTGCCTCCTGGTGATGCGAGGGTGAAGCCCTGGACAAAAAAATGGTTGGACTCAATTTCTGCGAAGTTTCTATGTTTATGTAGAGTGACTCCATATTTGCGAAGTGGCTCCATCTCGGTGGAGTGACTTCATTTATGCAAGTCTAGTTCTTCGGGACTAGTTTCAGCGTGAAAATAATTTTCTGCAAAAAATATTTTTTAGCAAGAAAGCATTTTTCGGGGAAAAAAATTTCAGCACGAGAAAAAAATTTAGTAAGGAAGAATTTTTTAGTAAGAAATAAATTTGCAGCCCGAGAAAAAATTAGCGAGAAAAAATTTTAATCAAGGAAGAAGTTTTTCGCAAGAAAATTTTTTTACTTTAGAAAATAAAATTCAACTCGAGAAAAATTACGACGAGGAAAATTTTAAGTAAAGAAAATTCTGCTCAAGAAACGAAGAAAAAACTCAGCAAGAAATTTCATTTAGCTCGACGGAAAAAAAATTCAACCAGGAACAAAATTTATCTAGAGAACAAATTTCAGTGAGGGAGAATTTTTCAATAAGAAATAATTTTTCAGCGAGAAATAAATTTCAACGTGGAAAAATTTTGTTGTTATTATGACAAATTGTGATCCAAAAGGATTTGGTCAATTTTGTCATGGCTGCTCCTTTTTTTTCATCTGTTAATCAAAAAACAGGAAAAAAAATCAAAAGAAAAGACTAGTTCGTAAAAAAAAAAAAAAGGATCATACTTACTTGTTCTTCTTTCTGAGCTTGGTAGAGCGTGTTGTTAACGTGTTGTAGTGCAAACGGTGGTATATACGTCGAGAACTGTTATAGAATAAGAGAAGGGATGGAAAGCATAAGTTCTGCATTTGTGGGAAGGAAACCAAGTATAGATTTTTCACTTTGAATATATAGAGTAAAACTTTGATACAGATGGCTGTATCAAACATTTGATACAGCCACTTAATAACAAATGGACCCACCTCTTTCTTTTATATATATATATATACAAATGTTTGATACAATGATCTCTATCAAAGTTTTACTCGAATATATACAACAGAAAAGTGTATTAATACAAGAGATAATGGACATATCAACAGAAGATAAGTCTATATTGTTAGCACAATATACTATGCTAATTATAACAGTAAACTAAACTATCATATATGTCTAAACTAGCATATATGTTCCTGCATTGTATTTATTTCATATAATTTAGGAAAATTAAAGAATAATTTCTTAATTTTTGTCTATCTAACTGTCTCAATTAATATAATAAATTATATTAATTAATAAACATAAAAAAGAACATATTTAAAAAACTCATTAATATAATAAATTATATTAATTGATAACATAAGAAAGAACATATTTGAATAACATTAAGAACCAATTTTTTTTTTTTTGGTTATTAATATAGGACATTCTGAAATTCCACCTTCTTTTTTGGAACAAGTATACTCTACTCTCAATGGTGAAAATCAAAACCCAAGCCAATTTAAAACCCTTCCCTCTCCGCTAGAAAAAAGATGAAAGGACACCAAAGGTCCAAAACACAATAAACAACAAAAATATGACAGTAAGTAGCAGTAGTCTAGTAGAAGTAGTAGTAGAAGCAACCCTTCGTCTTTTTCTCCTTCTTCCTATGAACACAAACTCCAACAAATGGCACTCTTCTCCCTCCTCTGCCAAGAACAAGACCCCTTCTCCCATCAACAACAACAACAACTCATCACCACCACCCCCTATGAGCCATTCACCGACGAGTTCATCGCCTCTCTCGTGTCGAACGAGCAGAAGTCCTTCCCGAACCTCGACCCGGCCTACCTCCGCTCCGCGCGAGCACAAGCGATGCAGTGGACCACCACCACCTGCTCCCGCCTCGGCTTCGGCGCGACGACCGTCCTCCTCGCCGCCAACTACCTCGACCGCTGCTTCCTCTCCTCCGGCGGGCTGTCCCTCCGGCCGGACAAGCCGTGGATGACGCAGCTGTCGGCCGTCGCGTGCCTCTCCCTCGCCGCAAAGGTGGAGGAGAGCCACGTCCCGTTCTTGCTCGACCTCCAGACGAGCACTTCTCCTTCTCCTTCGGAGTACCTCTTCGAGTCGAAGACCGTAAAGAGGATGGAGCTGCTCGCGCTGTCCACTCTGCAATGGAGGATGAACCCCGTCACCGCGCTCTCCTTCGTCCAATGTGTCGTCTCGAAGCTCAGGCTCGGCCGCGGCCGCCGCCGCGGCAACGACGACGATCCATTGGAGGTTTTGAGGAGGTGCGAAGCCATTCTTCTGTCCGTCGTCGCCGGTGAGTGTCAATACGCTTAATATATCTCGTATTGTCTTGTGCAATCTCTATCGGATGGGATGCTTCCATTGTTGTCTCTTTGTCACTCCTCCACTCTTTGTCAATGTAGATTGGAGATGGGTCAGATTTCCTCCGTCGGTGTGGGCCTCAGCAGCATTGTTGCATGTGAATGTGGGGGTTCTTGATGAGGTGCAACACCTCATGGACATGCTTCAAATCTCCAAGGTCGGTAGAAATGATCTTTATTTTTTTTCTGAGTTCATTTTTGTTTCAAAATAATTTTGATTCCTATTTTGGTGGGTGAAAAAAAATGAAAACATATTTTCTTCTTCTTCTTCTATTTCATGTCTTTAGTACTAAATATTGACTTATTGGTAAACTGAACTTTTTCTTACTGCAGGAAAGAGTGGAGGACTGTCACGGGATTATTCTAGAAATAATGGGCAACTGTGGTGTTGACAACAAGAGGAAGAGTTGCTACTGTTCATCTGATGAACCCGCACCAAGTCCAAATGGAGTGATCAGCAGCTCTTGCTTCAGCTACGAGAGCTTGGATTCATTGGCAATGTCGCCAGAGCCACCGCCACCTGCCAAAAGACCGCACTTGGAATGAGCGAGTGAGCTTAATTAGATGTGACCATTCTCTCCGGCTCGAGCTCTTGGGACCAATTTTGCTTTGATTCAATGTGGGTGGTGTGGGGGGAATATTAGGCTCTTTGTTCTTTTTCTTTTGGCTCGACTTTGATCTAGAAAAAGAACATTGGTCTCAAAAAAAAAAAAGGATTTCAATGCATATGCTACTGTTCCTATCAGCTGTTAATAATGAATGAATGATCCCTTGGTTTGGTTATGAGAAACCATAAATGCCTACATTTATGAATGGCCAGCCTCCTTCTGGGTTACTTCTTTACTGTTGTCACGACAGTTGCCATTCTGTCTGACAAAATGGAGACTCACTGAATAGTGTTAGCGTTGAGCTGAGCAAGAGATCAAGCAGAGATATATGGCCGGATCAGTTTGATTCATACTTGCATCAATTGACCGGGAATGCTACGATGATTGGAGGTTACTTGTTTGGGGGCTTTAATTTTGAGCTCGGTTGCTATTCTGAAAACAGATTTACCTGCATTTATAGCAAGAGCATTGGAGAGATCGACCGATCCATAAGAATATTTGTCCATCTGTGACGAAAATTACATTAGTAGAAATATAAGATGAGAGATCTGCCGTCTTGATATTAGTTAATAGATCTTGATATACTTTTTCTTTCTCAATGATGAGATAAAAAAAATCTCCTCAGCCATACAAATTTAAGAAAATATACATCTTCTAATTGTGAAAAAATGTACCAAAAGTAATGCTTCAAGCTATTCATTGTGAAGAAATGTACCAAAGTAATGCTTCAAGCTATCCAATATTTACTTTTTTTTACTTTGAATGATGTCTTACGAGCCGATGGAATGGATCGTGCGTCAATCCGAAGATGGACCGTGCGTCAATCCGAAGACTGACATGGCCAAACAAATTTAAGAAAGTATACATCTCCTGATTGTGAATAAATGTACCCGAGTAATGCTTCAAGCTATCCAATCTCTACTTCACTTTTTTTTACTTTGAATGAAGCTTTACAGACCAAGGGAATGGACCGCTTGTCAGGCCCCGAAGGCGACTCAGCGCCCCACCCCCCCCCCCCCCCCCCCCCCTTTTCATTCATCGGACTCCAGATAAAAAAAAAAAAATCTCCTCGGCCAAACAAATTTAAGAAAATAAACATCTCCTGTTTGTAAAGAAATGTACCAATGTAACGTTTCAAGCTATCCAATCTTTATTTCTTACTTTGAATGATGTCTTACGAATCGAAGGAATGGATCGCGTGTCAATTCCAAGACTGACATGGCTAAACAAATTTTAGAAAATATACCTCTCTTGATTGTGAATAAATGTATCCGAGTAGTGCTTCAAGCTATCCAATCTTTACTTTTTTACTCTGAATGATGCTTTACAGACCGAGGGAATGGACCGCGCGTCAGCCCGAAGGCTGACGTAGCCGCTCCCATTGGACCCAGCCCCCCTGCATTAATCGGACCTCAGATAAAAAAAAAAAAACTCCTCGACCAAACAAATTTAAAAAAATATACATCTCCTTATTGTGAAGAAATGTACCACAATAATGCTTTAAACTATCCAACCTTCACTTTTTACTTCGAATGATGTCTTACGAACCGAGGAGATGGATCGCACGTCAATCCGAAGACTGACATGGTCAAACAAATTTAAGAAAACATACATCTTCTGATTGTGAATAAATGTACCCTGCGTAATGCTTCAAGTTATCCAATTTTCACTTTTTTACTTTGAATGATGCTTTACGGATCGAGAGAATGGACCGTGCGTCAGCCCGAAGGCTTATGTGGCGGTCCGTCATTGGAGGAGGTTGGGGTCCAATGAATTTTTTTGGAGGGGACGTGCGGTATCCCACTCGATCTCGCAGGCTATATTGTTTTACTTTTTAATTTTGGTTACATGAAAAAAAAATACAATTAAAGAAGGAAGTTAACTCATGTCATGTCTCCATCATGTGGGGTTGTTATATTATCTCAAATGACCTCCCTGAATGATACTCATTTAGCAAACTTTTTAATTTTAGTTACATGAAAGAAAGAAAGAAAATACAATAAAAGAAGGAAGTTAACTCATGTCATGTCTTCATCAGGGGGTTGTTATATTATCTCAAATGACCTCCCCGAATGATACTCATTTAGCAAACAATTTATTGCCCGAACATATTTCTTGTGAGCAATTTTCCATCTAGTCAACATTAAAAAATAATATTTTTTCAAAAATGGCGAGTAATCTATGTTTTTGGGAGCGAATAATGAGAAACTGACGAGGCAGAATTTGAAAGGGGTTGTGTTTGGACTTTAGTAGGGTTTGACCCTCAAGAAATAGAGTACAGTTTCTAAACACTCCCAAGACTCAGCTTCACCAACTCTTGGACTTTCTTTGAACTCAGTGTGTCCTCAAGCTCACACTTAGTTACTAAAGGACACACACAAGTCTACTCCCCATGTGCTGCTCTCCTTCAACTTTTCCTCCTTTGATGATACGTATTATGCTTGTTAGCAATAAAATTATTGTGGATGTTGTTAGTCATTAGGGACAAATGGAGTGCAGCTTTTCACATTGAATTGTTTGTTTGCCATTGTACAATTGGCTCAGTTGAGCATCTTTACTAAGTTTTCAGAATTTTACTTAAGAGTCCATTTGATTCACTGTAATATAATCATAATCGTAATAAAATTAAAATAATTTTTTTTTTTTCATTCAATTCTATTATAATTATCATTACATTGCAGTGAACCAAACGGACTCTTAATCTTCAGCATTCAGTTGGATTTTTTTCTCAGGTAAAATGCTGGAAAAATACTTCCCGTGTTTCATTAAATTTGTTTTATATTTGATAGAATTCGTAAATTCAACCGACGGTTATAAATAATTGTCACATACTAAAAAAAAAAAAAAATTGTATAGTACATGATAATAATTTATCTGTAACTACCGGTAGAGTACATGTACAGAGTGATAAGGAAACAAGATTTTGAGTTCACCAAGAGCAGCAGTGAGTTGGTTTGAAATTTGGAATAAATTTGAGAGGTACTGATTTGGAAAGGGCCGTAGAAGATGATAGGTGTTCAACCAAACTGAAGCTAAATTTGGAGTGCGAGTTAAATAAACTCAATCAGACCTGTCACTCCACAAAGGATATATTGATGGCCTTCCAATTTCTGTCTTTTGTTAAAGTGATGAAGGACATATTCTCTGAATAGAGAAGAAGAAGAAGAAGAAGAAGAAGAAATAAATAAAGAGGTGGATAGGGAGCTTTCTATCCCAACTGTAATTGAATAAAGTAATTCTATTCGCATCTCCAAATTATCTTTTTAACCTATATCTCCTTATGTGTGGTAGCTGACGTGGCATGTTAATATAGTATCCAACATGACAACTGGAATCATAAATTTTAATTCAAAAACTTAATTATCCAATTTTTTTAATATTTATGTTAATAATAATAATAATAATAACAATAATAATAATAATAATGATATTATTATTATTATTATTATTATTAATGTTAAGATTAATATTAATGTTAATTTTAATGTTAAAATTTGTTATGTCAACAACCACATTAACCGTCATGTCAGCTGTCACATAAGGAAGAATGGTTTGGAAAGACAGTTTGGAGGGATGAATAACATTATTCAATTAAATAATGATATTAATCATATATATCTCTAAATTATTTCTCCTTATGTGATAGCTAATCTGGAGGTTAATGTGACATGGCATATTTTAAAATTAAAACTAACATTAAAAATGAATGATTAATTTATTTGGTTAAACTTTACTATATCAGTTGTCATGTTAGATGTCACATAATACCATTTAACATGCCACGTGAGAATTGGCTTGAAGAGAGGCTTTGGAGGATTAATAGTATTACTCACTCTAATTTTCTATGTCTATTTCTCCTTTTTAAGTCATCCAAAAAATGAACAAATAGTAAGCATAAGATATTGTTACCAAACATTCTTCTCATTAAAATTTAAAATAACCAAACTCGAGCGACCCTTGTAGTTACCGGAGAAATGTATAAGATTCTGGTTTGGTGGCGGAAGATCGATGGATCGAGCCACGAGAGCGTATTATTTCTTCCATTTATTTGGTGTGAGTTGGGAACAGTGGTCCCAAAAGACATGCAACAAAGTATGCACATAATTCCAAACGTTACGTCAGACATCTCCAAAAAAATAAATAATAAAATAAAATATATAAGAAAAAAGAAGCAAAATAAGCAATTCACAACCCAGACTAAACCTGTTATCTCAGGTTATGTGCTAACTATAACTAGGAATTGCAATCAGTTGGGATATATACTACGAGTCACACCCCCCAAATCCAGGTGGGTCCACAGGGTTGTCAGAGTAAATGGAAAAGGGGTGGGGGTGGGGGTTGCAGTGTCACGCCCCAGTCCCAAAATATCGAGGGACTAGACACATGGCAATGGCCAGCCGCACACACCGATGGACAAACCCAATTTAATGGATCCATCGGGGCATACTTAAGCTGTAATACAACAATAAGGGTATACTAATCTCATCCACAGAATTGAATGCAACAATATCAACAAAGGGAAATATAAACATCATCAAGTCACAAGTAAATAAATCGGGGAACAACCCGATAACAAGTCTGATACAACTGTCAAGATACAAGAAATAAGATATCAACAACAATACTGAGTATGGACAAAGTATATACTCAGAAGATACCCGCAGAAGTCACTCGTCTACTGGATCTGGTACTGATCCAGTGCCTGCTCCTGTTCCTGCTCCTGCTAATGCTCCTGTCCCGTATACCTCGGGGTCGATCTCGTCTGCTATACCTGGGGACATAATCCGGATCCAGGTCCTCAGGGGACATAGCAATGTACAAAATAACTCATGCCAAAAATAAATGCAGTGCAGCAATAAATGAAACAATAGGGTAAGCTATATAACCAGCTAAGTGAAATGCAAGATGAGAGCATCACTAGAACTCAGGCTGAAACCACTACAAGCTCTGTGTCGGGGAGCCGGTAGCAGTGATATCATGTGGTTGTCTAGCTCGGAGAGAGACTGAGATGCCGGCATAATATAATCAACCTGTAGCCTGTGTGTCTCTCCCCACCCAATGTAATCATACGTCTCATGTCCATGCCACGCAGGATCATATCTAATGCAGCAAGTCATATAATATCTAAGCAAAAGAATATGTCATGAAACCTGTATCCTATACAGAATCACCATGAATATCTCAAGAAGATTCTGTCTCATGAATAGTGCCAGGTGTCCTGGGTTATGACGTACTTGATGATGCAAGCACGAGAATGTAAGGGTCTCGATATCCATCTCTAGATGACGTTACACAACTCCGCGTACGGTGTTGGCACCCGACTATTAATCGGACGCTAAGTAAAGTCACACGGTCCTAGGTCAAGCATGTACAACAATATATAAATAAGTCAAGGAAATAAGTAACAAAACAGCAAGTTTGGCAAGGTACACTTGCCTGGGGTTCTGTCTCCAACTGTAGCTCTGGCAGCAGCGGGATTTACAGGTAGTCCTCCGGTTGCTGAAATAAACATCACCATAAGGTTCAGAAAATATCAAATAGCTAGAAACGCCTGTTCTTGAGTCCAATTTGGACACAGGGGCAAAAATGACAATTTCTGGTCAGAGCGGGGTCCACATGTGGGCCGCTTCGCACCGAAAAATGTGTCAGGTACAATGGTCTCCAAATTTGTCAAACTTAGTGTCAACAGGTCCAGAACGATGATACGAACCCAACGGAACTTTCAGAATTGGATTTCGATGAACCGATCACAAAATCGCCCGTCAAGTGGAGCCGCGGGGCCCACGATACGCGATTTTGTCAACGTTCTCAGAATCGTACCAAACTTGGGTCACAGGACCAGCGTATTGCTACGAGTCCGATGGCGCAAGTTTCATTTCGATCCGACGTGTGTACACAAAGTTACAACGAGATTCAGAACAGGTTGATACGGGACGTTGTCGGCGGATACGCGTTGATTCCGGTGTGCACGAACATCCAAATCAACTTCTGTGAAATCCCACACGTCCGTATCAACTGCGCGCACCTTTCGGTGAAGACCGCACGCGACCAAGTCGTCCCGTTTGGCGGGGCGCACTCAGTTCCGGGGAAAACGGGTGTTATTTTTTCCTGTTTTGGATCGCGGTTCGCGACCGCCACAGGATGCGACACACCGAGCGGGTTGCACGGGCATCGAGAGGGTTACGCAGCCTACGCGTCACAACAGACGGAACAGAAAATGGGGCAACGAGAAAAGAGAAAAGGGTACCTGAACAGGGCTACGCAGAACCTAAATTCTCGTGTCCGCAAGGCGACACGATACCACTCGACACAGTGCTGTGTCCGATCTAGGGTTTCGATCGACGGAGACGGCGGAGCTGGCCGGAGCTTCGCCGGAGGAGGGTCGGGCTTCGCCGGAGGGATGCGCTGGTGTCGAGCACGGCGGCTCAAGCGGAGCTCTGCTGGAAGCGGCCGGGCTCGGGGTGGCTAGGGCACGGTTCAGGCGGCGGAGCTAGGTCAGGGGAGGAAGGCGGAGGTGGCTGCGGTGGGCTCGTCGAGGTCGGGGCGGAGCTCAGGAAGGAGGAGACGGCGGCGCTGGAGTTGCTGCATCTGAAGGTGGATGACACGGCGGAGGGGCTCGTCGGGGAAGACGGTGGCTAGGGGCTGGGAGTGCCGGAGCGAGGGTTTAAATAGAGGCGATCGGGAGGGAAAGCGGTGGCCGTTGCGGAGGAGCCGGAGAGGCGGGCGTTGAGGGGGAGCCGGAGCGGCTGAGGTAGCGGATGAGACGGCCGGCAGTTTCGTCGGAGAAGACGATCGGCCGCGGCGGTCGAAATTCTACAGTTACTGTAGCACTAACTGTTGAAAACGGGTCGGGTTCGGGTCCGGGTCAGGCGGATGGGGATCCGACCCGATCCACTAAGGAATGGGTGCGGGTTATCGGGTATTCAGGTTTCGGATAGACGAGTTAGACCCGAATCCGACCCGCAGGGTAGGGTTGGGTTTATTTAAACCGGTCCGGGTTGGTTCGGTTTGGTTTGGTTCAATTGAACCGGGTTTATTTCTAGGGTCTATTTTGGTTTATTAAAACTTAGTTTTTTAGGACTTTAAAAATGTTTTCGGGGTCCAATAAATTCCCGGAAAATTATCCTATGTCTAATTTTTCATTTTACACCAGAAAATATTATTTTCATAGTATTTTAATATTATTTAACATTATTTAAAAATCATTTAAATATAAATACCTTAGTTTTAATTACAGAAAAATTCCAAAAAATTCCAGAAAAATTGTGAAAATCTATTTAAAAATTCCTGAAAAATCAGGGGGTTTACATGCAGTCTGTTTGCGGGCAAGCATTTTGCGGGCCAAGAAGTCTTTTCTGTTGAAAAAATAAGATCTTTTTCGTTTTTGTGATGAGATAAAATAAAATGGAAGAGAAGTGAAGTTAAGAGAGAGAACACACACAAGATTTACCGAGGTTTAGCTCAATTTGAGCCTACGTCCTCCATCTGTCCCTTCTTCACCGTTTTCACTATAATCAAATGAAAGATTACAAGGACATTCTCTCAAGTTGGTACAACTTAACTTGAGTATCACTTTCTCTCACAAACTCACTTGAGGTGGATTACAAGTGTGAGGATTACAAGTTGTGTATTGTTCTTCTTGTTACTTGTTGTGTTCAACCTTCACCATCTCCTCTCTATTTATAGGGAGGATATGCCTCTTGGGTACATCACATTCGTTGCATGGAGAAGTCCAAAGGGAAGATTCGTTCCTTCTCCCAAGATTCGTTTATATATCATCAATGTTACATGCAAGCTGAATGCATGCAGAATATGAATAGATAGGCTACTTCAGATGGTCATAACTTCTTCAATACACCTCCAAATACCTGGTTCAAAGCCTGGATGAAAGAGAAAAAATTTCTAACAACTTTTGTATTGAAAACTAAGCCAAATAGTGATTGCAACAGCTTAGAAATAGCCTCCCAAAACTGAATCTTGTCACAGAAACTGCACCCAGAAAAATTATTAAGTACTTGGCCGAACCCAACCATGTCACGCCCCAGTCCCAAAACACCGAGGGACTAGCCACGTGGCAATGGCCAGCAGTACACTCTAATGGGCAACCCAATTTAATGGACCCATCAAGGTGTACTTAAGCTGTAACACAATAATAAAGTCTACTAAACATGTCACAATCTAATCTCATCTATGGAAGATAAATATGAACAATATCAGCAAAATCAAATATAACAGTCATCAAGTCTCAATAAAGTAAATCGGAGAACAACCCGATAATAAGTCTGATACACTGGTTCAACAGACCAGAAACAAAAGAGTTTAATAATAGCAAATACTGAGTATAGATAACAGATACTCAGGAGAAATCCTCGGCCATCACCTCGTCCTCGGGGATCGGTTCAGCTTCAGTGTCTGCTCCTGCTCCTGCTTCTGCTCCTGCCCCGTATACCTCGAGATAGAATTCCTCTGCTAAACCTGGGGACATAATCCGGATCCAGGTCCTCAGGGGACATAGCAAGGGACAAAATAACTCAAGCCAAAATAAATGCAGTGCAATAATAAATGAAACAATAGGGTAAACTATGTAACCATCTATGTGAAATGCAAGTGAGAGCATCACTAGTACTTAGGCTGAGACCACTACAAGCTCTGTGTTGGGGAGCCGGTAGTAGTAATATCACGTAATGTGCCTAGCTCTGATGTAGAGTCTACGGTCTCACAATAATAAATATATATATAAATCAGCCTGTAGCCTGTGTGTCTCTCCCCACCCAATGTAATCGCATGTCTCATGTCCACAACGTCTCATGTCCATGTCACGCAAGATCATATCTAATGCAGCAAGTCATATGATAGCTATGAATATAATATCTATGTCACAAATCCGGTAACCTATACAGAATCACCATGAATATCTCAGGAAGATTCTGTCTCATGAATAGTATCAGGTGTCCTGTGGTATGACGTACTTGATAAGGCAAGCACGAGAATGTATAGGGTTTCGAAATCCATCTCTAGGTGACGTTACACAACTCCGCGTACGGCGTTGACACCCAAATATTATTCGGACGTTAAGTAATGTCACACGGTCCTAGGTTGAAGTGATACAACATATAAATAAATCTAGGAAATAACATGTAGCAATTACTGTAAGATTGGCAAGGTACACTTGCCTGGGGTTTGGATACCAACAGCTGCTCCGGTATCAGCGAAATTTGCAGGTACTCCTCCGAATGCTGTAATAAACATTACCATCAGGTTCAGAAGATATCAAATAGCTAGAATTGCATGTCCATAAGTCCAATTTGGATACAGGGGCAAAAGTGACTGTTTTTAGTCAAAGTGGGGTCCACATGTGGCCCGCTTCGCACCGAAAAATGTGCCAGAGACAATATTCTCTAAATTTGTCAAAGTTAGTGTCCACAAGTCCAGAACGACGATACGAACCCAACAAAATATCCAAAACTGGATTCCGATGAGCCGATCACAAAATTGCCCGTCAAGGAGCCGTGGGGCCCACGATACGGGATTTTTTTAACGTTCTCAGAATCGAACCAAACTTGGGTCACAGGACCAGCGTATTACTACGAGTCCGATGGAGCAAGTTTTATTTCGATACGACAAGCGTACACGAAATTACAACGAGTTTTAGAACATGGCCGATACGGGGCATTGTCGACGGATACGCGTTGATTCCGGTGTGCACGCACATCCAAATCAACTTCCATAAAATCTCACAAGTCCGTTTAATGGCGTGCACCTTCCAGTGAAGTTCTCACATGACCAAGTCGTCCCGTTTAGCGGGGCGCACCCAGTTCCTAGAAAATTAGGATTTTATAAAGACTAAGTTTTTGGTCATTTCCACCCTCGAATTAAATACAAATTACAGCACGATAAATTACACTAATACAGGGTTTTAAAATTAGGTTATACAGTCTAAATAACTGTTTAGGTGGATTTTAAAAATAATTAACAGGTTGCACGCAAAACGGTCGCGAACTGGGAAGTTCGGGATAATTTCTGAATTTTCAGAAAAGGGGATTTATTTTCCTGATTTTGTATCGCAGTTGCGATCGCCACAGGACGCGATACCCCGAACTAGTTGCACGGGGTTCGAGATGGTCACACAGGGTACGCGCACGAGTCGACAGAACGGAAAATGAGAGGACGAGGAGAGAGAAAACCTCACCTGAGTAGGGCGTCAGAAACGATTGAAACACACGTTTATGCGGTGGCGGCACGGCGGTGCTATGGCTGCTCGGTCGTCGTGGTCGACGGCGGGGTCGTCGTCGTGTTGCCCGTCAGGTCAATGCGGAGGAGATGTCGCCAGAGGCGGTGGGCAGGAGGCTCGGCAGCGGTCGGAGAAGCGGTGGGTGAAGGAGCGGCCGGGTAGAGGGTTTTATAGGGCGGGTTGGCCGTTGGGGGAGGCGATGCGGCGGGGAGGTGAGAGGTCGGGGAGACGGGCGGCCGGCCGTTACTGGCGGGGAGGGAGAAGAGCGGTCGTGGGAAGGCGTAGCGGCACGGGCGGCTGCGTCGGTTGAACGCCGGAGAAGTCGGGGGTCGGGCGTTAGGGATTTAGGATTTCGGGTTAGCGGGCGGCGGGTTCGGGTCGGGGTTGAGTTTCGGATCCGACCCGACCCGCTGGGGTTAGTCCGGTTCAGGGTGGGTTGGTTCAGTTGGTCCGGTTCAGATTGGTTTAGAATTAAATCGGTTTTATTTGGTTTAAATTGGTTTATTTAAAAACTTAGTTTTTAGGTCTTTAAAAATAGTTCTGGGGTCCAATAAAATCCAGAAAATTGCTTTAAGTCTAATATTTTATTTTACATCCAAAAATATTATTTTCATAATATTTTAATATTTATTTTTAATACTTAAAATATTTAATTCAGAAGAACATTTATTTAATTATTTAAAAATAGCAGAAAATTTCCAAAATTTTATTTTTAATTTCTGAAAAAATACGGGTGTTTACAATCTACCCCCCTTAAGAGGATTGCGTCCTCGTAATCAAAGAATTAACTACTAAAGAAAATTAAAATATGGTAACTAAAAGAAATGCTTAGTTTATACCTGCATCTTCGAACATGTGAGGATAACGCTGGCGTATGATATCCTCTCGTTCCCAGGTAGATTCGCCGGAAGAGTGATGTTTCCAAGCTACTCGAACCAGTCTAATCGTCTGACCTCGCAATATCTTCTCACTGATGTCGAGTATCCCACCTGGCTGCTCTTCATAACTCAAGCTAGGGCCCACTGCAATCTCACAATGATCGACTACGTGGCTTGGGTCAGTCACGTACCCCCTCAGCTGTGAGACATGGAATACATCATGCACTCCCTCTAAAGATTGGGGTAATGCAAGACGATACGCCACCTCACAAATGCGCTCCAGAATATCAAATGGCCTAATGTACCTTGGGCTCAGCTTGCCTCTGCTCCCAAATCGAATATGTAAACCCCCTCGGCCAATTTAGGATTTAAATTAATTTAAATTAAGAAACGAGGAATAATTTGGATATAATTAGGATTAAGGTACACAAATCATAGGTCTTAATACACCATACCATAGCTGTGAGGTTTGGAGCGCTACACTAGTAGTTACCCTCAAACAAATTAATTTCACATCCCCTAGACATGCCAGACTACCATATGACCATGTGTGACTTTTAGATACTGAATATTGGGCTTCGTGTGAGCTGTGCAACATTCGTTACAAACACCTATGTATTATTTCAATAAACCCAATTTTCTCTAAATGCCAGATGCAACTGTTTGTAATCTAATTAATTTGAGGCCAAGTTCACCATAAACATGACCATACCAAGCCCGTGTACACCCTTAAATATGGACCAGCCCCACCCCGAGGAGCTGGTCGGCCCAAATCTCAAGGATAGCCCACGAAAGCCAGCACATATAAATATACATTTCCTCCCACATTAAAACCCTAAGGAAATCATAAACCCCCTTAACCCTAGCCGAACCCCTTCTCTCTCCAACCGAGCTCTCCCTTCCCCGACTACCCGACACCACAACCACCTCAGGCCGCCGCCCCCTCAGGTCACCACCATAGCCCCTAGTCACCGGACCACCACCCCTAACTGCCTGCACCGCCGAGCTTCACCCTCACCAACAGCCTTCACGCACCCGACTCCCTCTAACCCGACCCCGAGTGCCCAGCCGCCTCCATCAACCGCCAACCACCATTGGCCGGCCACCGCCGACCTCCCCCACGACACGACCACCACCCAGGCACAGTCCCAGCCGCTGCCGCCGTGCCAGACTACTGTTGTCGCTGTTGCATATACTGCCGTTGCTGCCGCTACTGCGTTGTCTGTCGACCAGAGCTCCGTCGATCGCCATAGGACACATCGACGAGACCCCCCCCTTCGTTCTGTCGATCAGGTACTCATCCACCAGCCTTCCTTCCTTGTATCCTGTCGTCATACTATCGTGTCGTCGTATCGTCAAGTTTGTGTCGCGTGTCGTACGTGGACACAAACGAGTTATGTGGAACCCTATATGTGGGTATGTATGATAATTAGGGTTAATCAGTAATTAACAGATGATAATTATTCCCAATCATAAGAAGGGTATAAGGAACTTGCCTTCCACCTAAAAACGTAGACATAGACCTAATACTCTTAACATGGGAATTAATGACGTATAATTCAACAAGACGTAATGTAGTTTCGTAAAACCGATAACGTAGTAATTATTATCTCAAGGCGCACGTTAACTGAGGACAAAATACGTGTACACCCTAGCTACGTGCACACGTGACGCTGTATTCGATCAGCCGTAAACTTGTGACAGTACCTAAGAGCAACGTCATAATTAATTATGTATTATTTAGTGTCTGATGACAGTATTTGTTATATTATATTGTATGTCTAGGGTCATTGGATCAGCCAGGAGACACCGTAGGAGCAGGCTATTGGCTTTCACAGCTTGAAGACCCAGGCAAGATACCTTCCCATATTTACTGTTTAAATTAAATTATGCATAAGTTGTATGATTCTTGCTGTTTTATTTCATATGGCTGTGCGCGCCCGAGATTGACTCGATTGCAGTCGACAGATGCGTTGATGTTTACTGTACTTGGCCTAGTCACTAGTAGACTCACCCCATTGGGAGGATACTCTGATATCTTCCGAGACCTGACACCCTCACACGTTTCACTGTGACATATTCATATTGGGATGCGGGTCCGCGTACTCGACTAGCTATCGGTGCGTGTGACATGCATCACGGTTAGTACGTAACTCAGGATTATTTATTTGTAGAGACTGGCATATAGATACGTGGTATGCACGTCGAGTATTCGACTAGTGTATCTACATTGGGCGGGGAGGACAACTAGTAGGCGTATGGGATACACACATTGGACTCCGTCGTATCTGGAGGAGCCACGAATCCAATGACTTCCTTTATTGCAGATACCGCGCTCTTCGGAGTGATACAGACGTATATATATTACAGATACCTCATTCTTCGGAATGATGGACGTTACAGATACCACACTCTTCAGAGTGTTGGACGTTATGCCTACGCCTACCCATACGTACCAAAGTTGTTCTCATATTGCATTTACTTAGATGGTTAGCACACCCTTATTGTATTTATTTTATTCAGTATTTATATATGGCATGCTTCTATGTATCTTGTTACGTCCCTCTGAGGACCTGGTACCTTTCCAGATTTGGACGAGGCATATTACCCCACAGTGTACGTCCCAGGACAGGAGACGAGGTTCGCTACCGTAGAAGAGCTAGAGGTGTTACCATCAGAGTTTTCGTGATCACTTGGTAGGCCTTCTGCCTAGTATTTGGGAGCATCATTATCTAGTCAGTCGATGCCCTAGTCATTATCTTTTATCTATCATTTTAGTACTTTATTTCGTCATAGTAGTGGGTTTGTCCCCACCAGACATTCTTGGTTGTACTATGACATTTTGAGACTGGCGTTTATCTTCCAGCATTTATTTTAGTACTTTCTTACTATTTATTTTGTGGATTAGATTAGATTACCTGTTTGATATTGATATTGGACATGTTAGTATTTTAGGACAGCGTAGCACTCTTCGTTAGGATCCATTAAATTGGGATATCCTCGGAGACGTGACAGCTGGCTATTGCCACGTGGCCTGGTCCCGTATATTTTGGGACTGGGGCGTGACTTGGTTTTAGTGGTAGCCCATGCAGGTCGACTTATTCGCTTGTGGTATGGTAACATGCCCAGCGAGCCTGCAATAGAATAGAAATTACTAGGTCTCATCCACTTTGATTTTGTCTTTGAACTTCCTTCGTATTGCTTCTAAATATCTGTATCCTGTTTGCTTGATTCCGTACTCTTTTAATGAAGTCCTATCCCTTGCAGCAAGATGAACTTGCACAGTGGACGAGGAGCACCCAGTGCCGTTGTGCCAGACAACACCACCCAAAGAGAGGAGGTACCCCAAGAACTACCGGAGGGCAACCACCAATACAGGCCCCGCTGATTCATTGGCGCGAGACTTCTCAGGGCGATCCTATACCGCATCACGAGGGACAGACTTCCCAGACGATCCCCATGCAATATTTTGAGTGCCAGACTTCAGGGGCTACGCCAATGCCGCAAACCGAGAGGCCGACATCGAAGGAGACACCTACCGCACAGCCAGATGTTCCATTACCACCACCTCCACCTTATCCACCCCAGATGTCACAACTAGACGGATAGCCACAGATGATTCAGTTCTTCCAGACTATGATGCAAGCACAGCGGCATCAAACCGAGACATTGAGACAGAGTTTGATGGCAGTACTAGAGAGGACACCTGTCCCAGCACCAGTACCAGCACCTCCACCAGCCCAGACAGGTGGCACTGTTAGATGGTTCCGACAGATGGGACCAAATACTTTTTCGGTCAACGATACTGTAGAGGAGATCTCCGATTGGGTCGCCAACACGGAGATGTTACTAGAGGCTTCACAACTGCATCCAGACCTTTGGATGACCGCAGTGAGGGCCCAATTAAAAGGCAACGCCTATCACTGGTGGGATTCTATTGAGCGCAGTATAGACAAGAACCAGACTTGGGAACAGTTCTTAGAATACTTCAATGCGAAGTATTTCCCAGCTACAGTCAGAAATGCCCTGTACTCCCAGTTCCTACATCTAGAACATAGGAATATGACTGTTGATGCATATGACACGGAGGTTAGCCGTCTAAGCAGATTTGGTGCCGTCCTGATACCCAATGATCTAGAGAAGGCCCAGAGATTCCATCACGGCCTCACCTTCGAGCTACAGAGGTATACCAACACACATGCGAGGATCCAGGAGGCCATCGTCAGAGGAGCTAGACGTTCCAGCACGACCACACCAGCCAGAGCCCAGCCCGGAGCAGGAGGACCGATCCGTCGCCCCGGAGTACAGACGCAACAGAGGATAGCACCATACCCGCAGCAGGAGCTCCCGACTTGTCACCATTGTGGCAAGAAGGGACATGTCATCATAGATTGTCGAAAGAAGCTAGGATTATGCATGATATGTGGAGCCAGTCAGCACCTTGCCCGAGACTGCCCACAGCGCCGAAATGCAGCACCCCAGACCGGACAGAGGCCAGCAGCACCAGTCCCGAGGATACTACCCCCGCCAGGAGGTCAACATCCACCAGCACCCGGAGGATTCCAAAGGAGACCACCCTTGGCCCCACAGGAGGCACAATTTGATCGAGCTCGATAGCAGGCCGGAGGATAGAGGCACGGACAGGCCTTTGCACTAGCAGCTACTGAAGAGAAAACAGAAGGGGAAGCTGTCATGCCCCGATCCCGAAAGGGTCGGTCGTCCTCGCTTGATCCTTTACGAAACCGATTCGTCCTCGCTTGGGGCGTGATGCCGTACGAGCCTGGAGTTGCGCTCGCACAAGGCAAGAACTTGCAGTTATAGGAACCCATTTTGAAACACAATTTATAAAATACATTCACAGAGATTTGAACATAGTGCAGGAAGAAACATGCTTTTTCATTGATAATTCAGAGTAATTTACATAGAGTTTACATTGATGCGCCTCTCGGCTACTTGTTTTGCATTACAAAAGATAACTCAAAAGGCAGGGCGCGCTCCATCAGATAGTCCACGTCGTTCATACATTACGCCCTTGTATAGGTTGAAAGTCCAAGCCTCCAAAATGATCTGACTCCAACTATACTTCAAAATAGAGGTGCTTCTAACGCCTCCTCGTCTATCCACTAGCGTTGCACCGTCTGAGTGCCTGAAATAGTTGCCCACAACGTGGGTCAGTACTCAACTTGTACTGGTGAGCGGGATGAACCCACTCGACTAAATCGACACTAGCTTATTAGGGGCGAGCATGCATTTAGATGAACTTCTATAAAGAAGCAAGTGAATTCAATTCATATAAGTTGCATGTTTTGATAGGAATGAAAACAACATATAATCCAACCAGTACATCGGTTGCTTACTCAACCGATGCACGCCTTCCCTGCAACGAAACACAAGTATACTTACCATCTGCACAAGACAATAAATTAGCATGTGTTCTAGTCTATGCGGTCATTGGTGTGATCGACACCTTAGGGACATATTTCAAGCATTAGCGGTGCGCCCTATCAGCCCGGGTAGCAAGCCCTGCTGGAGGTCCCGCAATGCATCGTGACTAGCACGAATCAAATATTTCTCTCCGGATCGATACGGTTCCAGTGCCCCGGAAAGCCGTTTTGAGAAAATGCCAAACCTTGTGCACAAGTTGTTCCAGACCATGCAAATGCATGAACAATTCATATTATCATACAATGCATCGAAATAAACAAAGAAGTAAAGCAGCAATATATATCTCATGCAACAATTCATATTTTCTCAATGCGGTGTTCCAATTTTGGTATCCCATAGGTCCAAACTCAATCCGAGGCACTAGGCCACAACCAACAACCAATTCCCTTTATAAGCAAACTCAAGTTATAAGGTGTGCAAGCATATAGTAAATTAGTCTACAAATCCCATGTTCCTTTCTTAGTGGCTGGCATGCATTGTGGCAAAGGATTTCCTAGGCGTCCAACCGGGCATCATCGAGTGAACGTTTGAAATATTAGAGATGTGGGCGTGAAGAAGTAGGAAAGAAGGGTCCAAACCACTCACTGGTTAAGGGAAAAGGTAGCTGAAACAAGGAATCCCGCCTAGCGACGATCAAACGTCAGTTACGCGGACCTGCACAGCACGAGCACCAATTAGAATTCTTGCCTATCCTTCCTTGCCGAACTCCCCAAGAATCAAAGCTCAAAACGATAAAACCAGCAGCGAAAACCAAGCAAATCGAAAGCAACACCAAATCAAAATCCCAAAGCGGCAATCAAGAAAACCAAGCAACAAACACGAAAACTATTGGACTCGTTTCAATAGAGGCCTTTCCATGAGTTGGAAAGGATCATCGCATTTCGTCCGTGGCAAGAAGATGCCGAAGTTTTAAGCTACGACTCAGACGGACTAGCCACAAGCCCAATTACGTAGTGCATATCCCGGTCGGATCGGGATTTGAGGCACTACAAAAGCTATCACAGGTACCATTTTAGTTGCATCATTACCTGCAACTGCATTGTTTGATTCTGGAACTACATTATCGTTTATATCTAGTAGATTCGTAGCAATGCATAGAGTAGCTACTTTCCCCTTACCTAAGAGTTGGAAGATTCTTACCGGAGGAGGTATCGTGCCGGTTACCAGCACTATCAGAACGTGTTCGGTAGTCGTATATGGTAGAGAGATGAGAGCGCGATTCTTGGTATTGCCTATGCCGTACTTTGATGTTGTGCTAGGCATGGACTGGTTAAGCCAGTATAACGTCGTACTGAATTGCTGGAAGGGTAGCGTCACTTTTAGACCGCCAGATCAACCGGAGTTCGAGTACATGCGAGGGACCGTTGAACAAGGAGTAGGACAAATATCTGGAGCATACATGGCTATGGAGATGGTACCCCCACCGATAGTTGCAAAATTTGAGGATATTTTTCCCGAAGAATTGCCAGGTTTACCGCCAGATAGAGACGTAGAGCTCACTATTGAACTAGTACCCGGAGCAGCATCGGTATCTTCTAATGTATACCGATTGGCGAAGAAGGAACTAGATGAATTGAAGCTACAGTTAGAGGAGTTGCAGAGCAAGGGATTTATCCGTCCTAGTGCATCACCATGGGGAGAACCAGTGTTGTTTGTACCTAAGAAGGATGGAACAGTACGCATGTACATTGATTACAGAGCCATTAATGCTTTAACAATCAAGAACAAGTACCCCCTGCTGAGGATTGATGATTTATTCGACCAGTTGACAGGAACAGTGGTCTTCACAAAGATCGACTTGAGATCGGGTTATCATCAAGTAAAGGTGCAAAGAGAAGACATTCAAAAGACAGCATTCAGCACTCGTTATGGCCACTACGAGTTTTTGGTGATGCCTTTTGGACTGACGATTGCACCTGCAGTATTTATGAACTTGATGAATAGAGTATTCCACCAATACTTAGACCGGTTCGTGGTAGTCTTCATCGACGACATCTTGGTGTATTCAAAGAGCCACGAGGAGCACGAAGAGCACTTGAGACTGGGGTTAGAGACGCTGAGGAGAGAGAGGCTTTATGCCAAGCTGAGCAAGTGCGAGTTTTTTCTAGATTGTGTCGCTTTTCTTGGACACATCATCTCAGGAGATGGTATTTTAGTAGATCCAGCGAAGATTTCATCAGTAGAGACATGGCCAACCCCTACCAATGTCTCAGAGGTGAGGAATTTTCTAGGACTTGCCGAATATTACCGGAGGTTCGTAGAGAACTTCGCGAAGATCGTAGAGCCGATGACCCGCTTGACCCATAAGGAGCAGGAGTTCACTTGGACAGAGGAGTGTCAGAAGGCATTCGATGAGCTGAAGAAGCGTTTGACTACAGCACCTATCTTGACCATACCATCTGGACCCGGAGGATTCGTGATCTATAGCGATGCATCCGGGAAGGGATTAGGATGTGTCTTGATGCAGCACGGAAAGGTTGTGGCCTATGCCTCTAGGCAATTGAGGACCCATGAGAAGAACTATCCCACTCATGACTTGGAGCTTACAGCAGTGATCTTTGTCTTGAAGCTTTGGAGACACTACCTATATGGAGAAAGAGTAGAGATATTTACTGACCACAAAAGCCTAAAGTACGTCTACACTGAAAAGGACCTGAACCAGAGACAGAGACGTTGGCTCGAGGTGATGACAGACTTCGAGATTGAGCTACAGTACCATCCGGGAAAGGCCAACGTAGTAGCTGACGCGTTGAGCAGAAGACCCATGGCATTCTTCTTGACTACCCAACAACACCTCTTGAAAGATCTAGAGCAGATGGGTATATAGGTCGTTATGCCCGAAGTAGACGGACAGTTATCGAGTTTTCAGTTGCAATCGACATTAGTGGAGAGGATCAAGGCTGCTTTACCGCCAGATGCCAGATTTCAGAGGCTTCGACGGAGGACAGAGGCTGGAGTACAGACAGGATTGCGTATACATGAAGACGAAACTTTGAGATGTGGAGACCGTCTCTATGTTCCAAATGGAGAACTTCGTCAGGATCTGATGTAAGAGGCACACAGTTCAACCTACTCTATTCATCCAGGAGGCACGAAGATGTACAGAGACTTGAGACAGTACTACGGGTGGCATGGCATGAAGAGAGAGATAGGCCGCTTTGTGACGAAGTGCCTGGTGTGTCAGCAAGTCAAGGCTGAGCATCAGAGATCTGCAGGATTACTTCAACCGCTTCCGATACCGGAATGGAAATGGGAGCATATCACTATGGACTTTGTTACGGGCTTTCCGAGGAGTCCTAGTGGTCGAAATGCAGTATGGGTAATCGTAGATAGACTCACCAAGTCCGCACACTTCTTACCCTTCAGAGTTGGGCAATCTACAGAGGTCTTAGCAGATATGTACATGAGAGAGATTGTACGACTGCATGGAGTGCAAGTTAGTATAGTGTCTGACAGGGATACGAGGTTTACCTCTTACTTTTGGCGGAGTATGCAAGAGAGTCTCGGTACCCGCCTGAAATTTAGTACAGTGTATCACCCATAGACAGATGGCCAGTCGGAGTGCACCATTCAGACATTGGAGGACATGTTGAGAGCATGTATGCTTGATTTTGGAGGATCATGGGAGGACCATCTGCATTTGGTCAAATTTTCCTACAACAACAGCTATCAGGCGAGCATTCAGATGGCTCCCTATGAAGCATTGTATGGAAGGAAGTGTCGTTCCCCCGTATGTTGGAGCGATATAGGCGAGAGGCAGATTCTTGGGCCAGAGTTGGTTGTTCGTACAGTAGAGAAGGTGAAGAAGATCCAAGGGCACCTGCAAGCAGCACAGGACAGGCAGAAGCATTGGGCAAATGCACACCGACGACCCTTAGAGTTCCAGGTTGGAGATCATGTGTTTCTAAAGATCTCACCTACTCGAGGGACTATCAGATTTGGAGGCAGAGGAAAGCTGAGTCCGAGGTACATCGGACCATTCGATGTGTTAGAACGCATCGGAGAGGTTGCTTACAGGTTAGCCTTGCCGCAAACTTTAGAAGGAGTCCATGATGTCTTCCATGTATCTCAGCTAAGGAGGTACATACCAGATCCGAGTCATGTGCTTGACCATTCAGAAATCACAGTCAGCCCGAGTTTATCATACCAAGATGAGCCTGTTGAGATTCTGGACAGGAGTGAGAAGGTACTGCGAGGTCAGACTATCCCCCTAATTCGTGTCTCATGGAGGCATCATGCACCAGGCGAATCGACCTGGGAACGCGAGGAGGATATTCGACAGCGTTATCCCCATCTCTTCGAAGGCCTAGGTATGTTGTGGTATTATTATAATTTCAGTAGTTTCTTACCATATGTATGTTTTAATTTCGAAGACGAAATGCTCTAAGGAGGGTAGATTGTAAACCCCCTCGGCCAATTTGGGATTTAAATTAATTTAAATTATGAAACGAGGACTAATTTGGATACAATTAGGATTAAGGTACACAAATCATAGGTCTTAATACACCATACCGTAGCTGTGAGGTTTGGAGCGCTACACTAGTAGTTACCCTATAACTAATTAATTTTACATCCCCGAGACATGCCAGACTACCATATGACCTTGTGTGACTTTTAGATACTGAATATTGGGCTTTGTGTGAGCTGTGCAACATTCGTTACAAACACCTATGTATTATTTTAATAAACCCAATTTTCTCTAAATGCCAGATGCCACTGTTTGTAATCTAATTAATTTGAGGCCAAGTTCACCATAAACAGGACCGGACCAAGCCCGTGTACACCCTTAAATATGGACCAGCCCCACCCCGAGGAGCTGGTCGGCCCAAATCTTAAGGATAGCCCACGAAAGCCAGCACCTATAAATATACATTTCCTCCCACATTAAAACCGTAAGGAAATCATAAACCTCCTTAACCCTAGCCGAACCCCTTCTCTCTCCAAACGAGCTCTCCCTTCCCCGACTACCCGACACCACAACCACCTCAGGCCGCCGCCCCCTCAGGTCACCACCACAGCCCCTAGTCACTGGACCACCACCCCTAACTGCCTGCACCGCCGAGCTTCACCCTCACCAACAGCCTCCAAGCACCCGACTCCCTCTAACCCGACCCCGAGTGCCCAGCCGCCTCCATCAACCGCCAACCACCATTGGTCGGCCGACCCCGACGTCCCCCACGACCCGACCACCACCCAGGCACAGTCCCAGCCGCTGCCGCCGTGCCAGACTACTGCTGCCGCTGCCGCACATACTTCCGTTGCTGCCGCTGCTGCGTTGTCTGTCGACCGGAGCTCCGTCGATCGCCAGAGGATACGTCAACGAGACCCCCCCTCGTTCTGTCGATCAGGTACTCGTCCACCAGCCTTCCTTCCTTGTATCCTGTCGTCATACTATCGTGTCATTGTATCGTCAAGTTTGTGTCGCGTGTCGTACGTGGACACAAACGAGTTATGTGGAACCCTATATGTGGGTATGTATGATAATTAGGGTTAATCAGTAATTAACAGATGATAATTATTCCCAATCATAAGAAGGGTATAAGGAACTTGCCTTCCACCTAAAAACGTAGACATAGACCTAATACTCTTAACATGGGAATTAATGACGTGTAATTCAACAAGACGTAATGTAGTTTCGTAAAACCGATAACGTAGTAATTATTGTCTCAAGGTGCACGTTAACCGAGGACAGAACACGTGTACACCCTTGCTACGTGCACACGTGACGCTGTATTCGATCAGCCGTGAACTTGTGACAGAACCTAAGAGCAACGTCATAATTAATTATGTATTATTTAGTGTCTGATGACAGTATTTGTTATATTATATTGTATGTCTAGGGTCATTGGATCATCCAGGAGACACCGCAGGAGCAGGCTATTGGCTTTCACAGCTTGAGGACCCAGGCAAGATACCTTGCTATATTTACTGTTTAAATTAAATTATGCATAAGTTGTATGATTCTTGTTGTTTTATTTCATATGGCTGTGCGCGCCCGAGATTGATTCGGGTGCAGTCGACGGATGCGTCGATGTTTAGTGTACTTGGCCTAGTCACTAGTAGACTCACCCCATTGGGAGGATATTCTGATATCTTCCGAGACCAGACACCCTCACATGTTTCACTATGACATATTCATATTGGGATGCGGGTCCGCGTACTCGACTAGCTATCGGTGCGTGTGACATGCATCACGGTTAGTACGTAACTCAGGATTATTTATTTGTAGAGACTGGCATATAGATACGTGGTATGCACGTCGAGTATTCGACTAGTGTATCTACATTGGGCGGGGAGGACAACTAGTAGGCGTATGGGATACACACATTGGACTCCGTCATTTCCGGAGGAGCCACGGATCCAATGACTTCCTTTATTGCAGATACCGCGCTCTTCGGAGTGATACAGACGTATATATATTGCAGATACCTCATTCTTTGGAATGATGGACGTTACAGATACCATGCTCTTCGGAGTGTTGGACGTTATGCCTACGCCTACCCATACGTACCAAAGTTGTTCTCATATTGCATTCATTTCGATGGTTAGCACACCCTTATTGTATTTATTTTATTTAATATTTATATATGGCATGCTTCTATGTATCTTGTTACGTCCCTCTGAGGACCTAGTACCTTTCCAGATTTGGACGAGGCATATTACCCCACAGTGTACGACCCAGGATAGGAGACGAGGTTTGCTACCGCAGAGGAGCTAGAGGTGTTACCATCAGAGTTTTTGTGATAACTTGGTATGCCTTCTGCCTAGGATTTGGGAGCATCATTATCTAGTCAGCCGATGCCCTAGTCATTATCTTTTTATCATTTCAGTACTTTATTTCGTCATAGTAG
The DNA here is from genome assembly GCA_036927795.1 of Iris macrosiphon. Lineage (NCBI taxonomy): Eukaryota > Viridiplantae > Streptophyta > Magnoliopsida > Asparagales > Iridaceae > Iris > Iris macrosiphon. The sequence continues at coordinate 57,044,492 of JAYESA010000010.1, forward strand.
TGGGTTTGTCCCCACCAGACATTCTTGGTTGTACTATGATATTTTGAGACTGACGTTTATCTTCCAGCATTTATTTTAGTACTTTCTTGCTATTTATTTTGTGGATGAGATTAGATTACCTGTTTGATATTGATATTGGACATGCTAGTATTTTAGGACAGCGTAGCACTCTTCGTTAGGATCCAATAAATTGGGATATCCTCGGAGATGTGACAGCTGGCTATTGCCACGTGGCCTGGTCCCGTATATTTTGGGACTGGGGCGTGACAGAATAGTACCTCGAGTAGGTGAGATCCTCAAGAATACGTGCTCTCCTTCTTTGAACTCCAAAGGTCGTCTGTGTGTATAAGCCCAATGCTTCTATCCACGAAGATGATTCTGAATTTTCTTCACCTTCTCAACGGTCTGCATCATCAACTCTGGACCCAGTATTTGACGCTCGCCAACGTCACTCCAACATATCGGTGATCTGTACTTTTTGTCGTACAAAGCCTCGAATGGTGCCATATGGATGCTCTCCTGGTAGTTGTTATTATAAGAGAACTCCACCAAGTTCAAATGGTCTTCCCAAGACCCTCCGAAGTCTAACATACACGATCGCAGCATATCCTCCAAGATCTGAATCGTGCGCTCAGATTGACCATCTGTCTGTGGATGGTAACCAGTGATGAACTTGAGTCGGGTGCCAAGACTCTCTTGCATGTTTCGCCAAAAATGGGATATAAATCTTGAGTCATGATCTGACACAATACTAACTGGTATTCCATGTAATCTTACGATCTGTAATATGTACATGTCGGCTAGTACTTCCATGGACTGTCCAACTCTAAACGGCAAGAAATATGCCGATTTAGTGAGCCGATCCACGATTACCCATACTGTATCTTTTCCACTGGGGCTTCTTGGAAATCCTGTGACGAAATCCATAGTGATATGTTCCCACTTCATTCGGGTATGGGAAGCGGCTGTAACATACTAGCAGATCTTTGGTGCTCGGCCTTAACTTGCTGGCAGACCAAACATTTTGTCATAAATCGTGCAATCTCCCTCTTCATTCCATGCCACCAATAATACTGCCTCAAATCTTGGTACATCTTCGTTCCTCCTGGATGAATAGAGTACATGGAGCTATGTGCTTCAGTCATCAACTCATGTCTCAATTCCCCATTCGGAACATATAGGCGATTTTTGTACCTTAATGTCCCGTCCTCATGGATGCGAAGTCCCGTCTGCATGTCGGCTTCCGTCTTCTCTTTAAGTCTTCGAAATCTAGCCTCGGTGGGCAATGCCGCCTTAATCCTCTCCACAAGTGACGACTTAACTTCAAGATTCGCCAACAAGCCACTTTGTCTTGGCAAAACAATCTCTATATTGAGCTCCTGTAGACCCTTTAATAGCTGGGGTTGCATCGTCAAGAAATAAGCTGTAGGCTTCCTGCTGAGTGCGTCTGCTACGACATTCGCCTTGCTCGGATGGTACTGCAGATCTATATCAAATTCGACCATCAACTCAAGCCAACGTCTCTGTCTCATATTGAGCTCTTTCTAAGTATATACATATTTCAGACTCTTGTGATCAGTAAAGATTTCTACCTTTTCTCCATAAAGATAGTGCCTCTATATCTTCAGTGCAAATATTACTGCAGCTAGCTCAAGATCGTGCGTTGGGTAGTTCTTCTCATGGACCTTCAGCTGTCTCGATGCATAAGCGATAACTTTGCCATGTTGCATCAAAACACATCCTAGTCCACTGCCTGACACATCACTATAAGCAACAAAGCCTCCCGATCCTGAAGGAAGAGTCAAGACCGGTGCTGTTGTTAATCGCCTCTTTATTTCTTCAAATGCCTTCTGAGAATCTTTCGTCCATGCAAACTCCTGGTCCTTATGCGTCAACCGCGTCATAGGCTCCATAATCCTTGAGAAAGTTTCTATGAACCTCCGGTAATATCCAGCAAGTCCGAAAAAACTTCTTACTTCTGCAACTGATGTAGGTGTAGGCCAAGTTTCTATTGCAGTAACCTTTTCTGGATCAACTGAAAGTCCTTCTCCTGAGATGATATATCCCAAGAAAGGCACCTTATCCATACAAAACTCATATTTACTGAGTTTGGCATACAACTTCTCCTACCTCAGCGTCTCTAGCACGATTTTGAGATGCTCCTCGTGCTCTTCGTGGCTCTTGGAATATACTAAGATATCATCAATAAATACAACCACGAACTTGTCCAAGTACTGATGAAAAACTCTGTTCATCAAACTCATGAACACAGCTGGTGCGTTGGTTAAACCAAACGGCATAACGAAGAACTCATAGTGTCTATACTTGGTCCTGAAGGCTGTCTTCGGTATATCCTCCTTCCTCACTCTAATCTGGTGATAACCGGATCTAAGGTCAATCTTTGAGAATACCCTAGCTCCACTCAACTGATCGAAAAGGTCGTCAATGCGTGGCAAGGGATACCGGTTCTTAATGGTTACAGCGTTCAGTGCCTTGTAGTCAATACACAGGCGTACTGTCCCATCCTTCTTTGGTACAAATAATATGGGTGCTCCCTATGGTGAAAACTGGGTCGAATAAAATCCTTCTCCAGAAGATCATCAACTTGCTCCTTCAATTCCACCAACTCCTTAGGTGCTAGCCGGTACACTGATGAAGTGATAGGCTCTGCTCCTGGAGTCAAGTCTATTATGAATTCTATTTCCCGATCAGGTGGTAAACCTGGAAGATCATCAGAAAATACATCCACAAACTCTGATATAACTCTTGGGTAACCTGACTCCCCTTCTACAGATAGTACCCTAAGAGTAGGCTGAACTGTCACGCCCCAGTCCCAAAAATACGTAGGACTAGGACACGTAAGCATGCCAGCCGCATGGATATGGCAACTCCAATATATGGAAACCAAATCTATACGTACGCTGTAATATGAATATAAAATCCACAAGTGGTATAAAATGTAATACAAGTCACAAGGTATAATCTAAATCTCATCCACCAAAATCATATAGAAATAAATAACCAGTATCTATGAAACTAGATCTCAATAAGAAGTATCAAGGATGATAGTTGGGTGGAAACAAATCCACTACCAACTCAAATGGGAAAAGTAAATACAATATAAGTACAACTCACTCAAACAATATAAGTACCAGCTACCAATCACGGCTCGAAGAGAAGACATCCACGAAGCATCTATATCCTTCCAAATCTGTGCTCCTGCAAATACTCAAGAACAGGTACACCTGGCAGCGGACCAGGTCCTCAGAGGGACATAACAAGTATACTTAAACACATGCCAATAAAGTACTGAAATAAATATTCAATGGGGTCGCCTAACCGTCTAAGTGAATGCAGTTAAGAACAACTTTCCCCACAAGTGAGCTATCTGGCTGAAAACTGGGATTTGGCATAGTTCTCTTTTGGAGATCCAGGGGCCTAAAAGGCACGTCGTCTTTTGAACGCCGGTGGCCCGCCTGATAGTACATAATATATAAGGGTCATCACCACCCGTATCTCCAGCGAAGAATCTGGGCGTCACAGAAAAAGTGCAAAGGAGCTCAAATGCGGTACTTGTTGTTCTCCCCACCCCATGCTCTAAGCATGTCACATCCATGACACAATTTGGTCCATAGCCTATTCTTAGTACCCTAGCCCAATCCTGCAACCATACAAGGACAAGGATGGGACCACCGTACTACAATAAGCTATGTCCCTGGACCTCTAATAACTGCCAAGTCTACTAGCATGCAATGTTTCTAACAGCAGTTATTCCTAACGCACGACCCATACGCACAGGAGGCCAGACCTGTCACGCAGTCCGTGATCTATATGAGACTCACCCTCGTGTAACCACTGTGTCACGGCCAATGAACCTAATGGTGCTACATGATAATGGGGTAGTCTCATGAACAAGGTCAATGCAATACATAAATAAAAACATATCGCGACGTCACCGTCGCGCGCATTTTATATAACAGTTAAAATATATGAACTAAAGACAGAAAATAAAGATGCATGCAACATATGAAATATGAATAACAGTACAATGGCAAGGTATACTTGCCTGGCAAGAAGCTGCAAAATGTCACGTCCAGATGTCTAGTACACAGGACCAGAAGCTATGGCCACAGAACAAATGTCTCCGGATGCTGAAATAAATATCACCAATATTTCCGGAATGAGCAAAATAGCTAAAAAGCACATCCCTTTCGTCCAATTTGGACACAGGGGCAAAACGGTAATTTCGGGCAAAATTGGGGTCCACGTGTGGCCCACTTTGCACCGAAAAGCGTGCCGAGGGTAACAGTCTCTAAATGGGACAAACTATGGGTCAAACAACTCTAGATGTCAATACGAACCCAACGGTATGTCCAAATTTGGATTCCGATGAGCCGAACACAATTTTGTCCAAAAAGTCAACTGTGGGACCCGCCAATTGGCGATCTGGTCAACCGTCTCAGAAATGCGTGAAAATTGGGTCACAGGACCAGCGCGTTACCACGAGTCCAGTGCGCAAGTTTCGTCACAATCTGACAAGCGTGCACAAAATACTCGCGAGTTCCACAAAAGTGGCGAGACGAAATGTGTCCGCGGATACGGCCTGATTCCGGCGCGCACACGCGTCCGAATCAGTCCCCACGAATTTTCACATGTCCGATTATGCTGTGTGCACCATTCGGTACACTTGGCACACGGCGGGGCGGTCCCGTTTGGCGGGGCGCGCTCCGATCTCCAACTTTTGGAAAACCGGAAAAAGTGGGTGCACGCAGTTTTGTGACGAATATACTTCTGTCCACAGCGACTAATAGCACAGGGTTATTATACAGAAAATAAACTAGGTCATGTAATCTACAGGTATCAAAAAGAATCATCGAATTCGGATCTCTGTGGTGGGAGATACGAACTCGACAATATGGGTGGTCATCGCAAGTTTCTGCGATTTCAGAATTGGGTAAGTCCGGGCCAACTTGGGCGCTATTTTTCACCTAGGGGCACACGTTTTCCGGGGTTGACTATAAAACAAATATTGGAGAGGGTTGAGGGAAGATCATACCTATGAAAACGGAACAACGTTTGGATGAGCGAGTCAACGGAAAAACACGCCTGAGCGAGGGTGCCTCGAGTGGGAAACTGCAGTTCGCGAGGTCGGCGTCGACGGGATGGTTGGATGGCATGGTGGGGCTTCTCTGGCTGCGGTGACGGCTCTAGATGGGAAGAGGAAGTCTGGAGTTTCTATGTTAGGATTTTAGAGAGCTATTATATATATATATATATATTATATATATTAAGGGAGAGAGAGGGGAAGTTGGATCGGGTCATGGGGTGAAAGGTCGGGTGAAGGAATCAAAAGGGGGCGGTCCTTTGTACCCGCTGAAGAGGCTGGGAGCAAACTAATTTGCTAAGGAGTCAATGTAGTTGGCTGCTAAGGAATCTAAAGCAATTGCAAAGTGGTATAAGTAAAGTAGTTATATTACTAATTGATATTATATTATTATTATTATTATATTATTCTTTTGCTTTCTTTTCTTTTCCTTTATAAATATATATACATATATATATATTTGTATATACATATATATTATATATATATACTCATAAGAAAATTTATATATTAGGGTATTGCACATCGTTAGGCTAGCAACTGCTCAAGGGGTCTCCTATATGGAATAAATTCCGAAAAATTCCTGATGGTCCCACAAGTCCTCTAAGTGCCCGAACCCCTAACATAAAAATTATTAAAAATCTATTTCTCCTATTTAGCTCTAATTACTACAATTTAATTAATAAATAATAAATAAAAAATGTATATACGATTTTCTAGGAAGGGGGTTTTACATTCTACCCAACTTATAAAAATTTCGTCCTCGAAATTAAAATTAAGCCACGATAGAATGCAATGATGGTATAAGATTTGCATTGTGTAAAATGCAAGGCTAGGTTTAAAGGGGTGGGCGATGTTGCACGTTGCACATCCCGAGAAAAAAAAAATCATGGAAAAATCCATATGAGCGAAAAATAGGTTTCTTCATGTGTCATGTCCAATGGTGTGGACACATAAATGCTCTTTTGCATAAAAGCGTCCAACAATTGGAAAATTGCACAAAGATGAGAATTGGATGATGGGCATGTCTAGGATAAGGGTGTAGAATTTGTAGGAAGGCAGTGGCTAGTGTAGTGCTCCAATTATCGGAGCACGGTAAGGCGTGTCAAGTGATATCACTATTGAAAAATAAAATATCGTGTTCTATCTCTAACTGGACTCAGCTAACCTTAGTCTCACTAACTCAGCCAAGTAGGTCAAATTCTTAGGTGAGGGGGGTTTCACAATTCAGCCAACTTAAGACAATGTCGTCCTCAAAATTGAAATAAGGCAGAATCGGTTAATCCTTTATGTACAATAAGGCAAGTCAGTCGCAATCTTCTTGCGATAACTAAAATCCTAATCATATCCATTGCAATCACTTCTAGGTTAAGATGACCACCGCTCCAATCAAAATTTAACCTATGGTTATCTCTTCTCCCCTTGTTTCAAATTATCCATATCCACATAACATCTCCAAGATTTACATACGCATATAACTTTTACCTCACGATCTCTAACTATCATAATCCCTTTAGAAGTGGGTTGAGTCCAATATATTCCCATTTTCACTTATAAAATTTTGTATACCTCAACTCTTTAAATTCCATTCACGTCCTCAATATTTCAGATAGGTAGTCCAACCATCAAATTTTAATTCTCAATTCAAATCATCAAGTTGGAAATAATTTAAATGCAGTCCACCAATATTCAAGTCTGGAATTCTATATTTATCCTCTAAATTCAAATTGGTGATTCTACCTTCATTGTTCAAAAATTTAACTCATGCACTTAAGGTATAAATATTGGGTCCTCAATATCAATTCATTGATCCTCATCATCTTAGTCATCCTTCTAAATTTCTCAAAATTATAATGGCTTGAACCTCTCCCAATCTAGTCTTACTCGATCATAATCTAAAAGAAATTCCTCCCGAGTTGACAATGCACTACTACCCAACTTAGAATTTATCTACCTATCACCTAAGGCTATATACCTTAAGAAAATATCCCTTAATTTATTTACTCATGCCGTTCAATCCTCGAAACTTCAACGTCGATCATATCACATATGATATATCCTTAATTACGAAAGAATAATCCTCAAGTATGTGATCGGCCTATGGGGTATATCTAGTACTCTCTGTGTATCAAACTTTATACCCAGCACGAGGTTTCGTCTTTCCGAAATAAGGGAAGACGAAGATCAATAATAAAGAGTTCAAGGGCAGCGTAATAGAATAGAAGTATTGGGATCAAGGCGTTTAAAGAATTCAATTGGGAATTGTCAAAGCAGTTGTGGATTGAAATCCTATTTTGGTAATCCTTTGTTTGCCTGCTCGTATTAGTACAGTTATGTAACTGATACGATATGTCAGACATGCCTAGGGCAAGTATATTCGTCTACTAATCACTACATATCTCAATCCACGTAAAGTAGCATTACGAAGGGCGAATCGAGCGCACTAAGGTTAGCTAGACCTTCATACACTGATTCTGAAATGTATTATTGTGGGCGCCCACTAATACATATGTAGTGAACAAGCTTGATAAAGAATAAGCTTGCAAAAACTAGGCTATAATAGCAGCATAAATCAAGGTAGTACAGCAAATATGAATACGCTAGATTATGATGGAAGAAGGTTCATAACAATTCAAGTTCACAAAAACAAAAGCAAAATAAGCAATAATAATGAAAGACTACACAATCTCTACAGTTGTCATACAACCTCCTTGTCTAAGTCGCTAGTCGACCAAATAGGGCATGAACCTCTAAATTCTACCGTCTGAATTAACACTATCGTCTACTGCTAGCATACAACTAATGTTATCTTCTTATGAGAGTCTAAAGTCGGTGTCATTTGGTTATACTACCTCGATGGGTCAAGTGGACTATGTGATACTAGGTTGTGAGGCATACTACCCAACTTATAAAAATTAAACTAATACGGTGACAGTCTTAAGAGGGTCCTACAAAATAATCTTGCACATGTACATAGAACAGAAACTCTTATTTGGGTATATGAGGAAAGATCTTGGTACTTATTAGGGTCTCCTATTTATGTAGATAATGGTCATCCTAAGTCTTAATCATAGTGCTCATAGAACATATATCAATCGTAGGGATAGAAGAGTTACCAGCTGTTAAGGGGGAAAGGGGTCTAACTTGTATCGAGGTGAGGGTACAAATTACATGATTTAAAACTAAGGGTTAATCATCGGTCACAATCTACAAAACAACTTAAACTTATCAAGTTCTAACTACCAAGCAAAAAAAAAAAAAATTCACACTCAAGGCCACAACTATAATCCTAGCAAACTATGAGCCCTTAACAAAGAAGAAAATTACTTGGCCTACTATCCGAAGTGTCAGATGGCACGAGTTGAAAGATGAAGAGAAGAAACGTAATTAGCCGTCGCAAAATAGCGAGCGCTATGGTCGCAGGAAAACAATATATAAAATAAAGATAGAGGGCTCTAGATAGCATCATGGTTCTCTAAGGGGAGTGAGGTGTTAGTTGCTATGTTCGGGGTATGATCAAGGGAGAAGTATTGATTACATTCCTCTAGGCTTCCTAGGGTGCTGTCTATTAATAACAAGACAATGATATAAGTTTATAGTTCCAATATCTTCCAACTATGAAGGTTAGGTTCAGTCCAAATATTAAGTTTTTGGTTTTTCTATTGGTTCCTCAATACTAGCGTCAAACATTATGGTAAACTTCTAACTGACTCTAGTAATGTCTATACTACTCTTAAGTCTTCATAATACATCCGGGGTAATGGTAAACCAATCTAAAGATAAGGAGTTCTAGGGTTCACTAGATATTCTAAACTTAGTGGTGTGTCTATATTCTCGTTGTATTCTAAATAGGTGTGCTACTCTAATTATCATCTCACAACAGGAACTCCTATATTCTAGGAGAAGGCTATACTTAAAGAACTATTAAGGAAGTACATGAATCAAGCATGATGCAATTGTTCAAAATAGAACAGAGAGGAGGAAGATGAATCATAGTCAATTGTGGATGAGATCCTATACTCTAGTCCTAGGTGCAGGCTTGTTCGGTACAGTAACGTAACCGAGACAATATGCTCTCGACCTGCATGGGCCACCACAAAAACATGTCACGCCCCAGTCCCAAAAATACGTAGGACTAGGACACGTAAGCATGCCAGCCGCATGGATATGGCAACTCCAATATATGGAAACCAAATCCATACGTACGCTGTAATATGAATATAAAATCCACAAGTGGTATAAAATGTAATACAAGTCACAAGGTATAATCTAAATCTCATCCACCAAAATCATATAGAAATAAATAACCAGTATCTATGAAACTAGATCTCAATAAGAAGTATCAAGGATGATAGTTTGGTGGAAACAAATCCACTACCAACTCAAATGGGAAAAGTAAATACAATATAAGTACAACTCACTCAAACAATATAAGTACCAGCTACCAATCACGGCTCGAAGAGAAGACATCCACGAAGCATCTATATCCTTCCAAATCTGTGCTCCTGCAAATACTCAAGAACAGGTACACCTGGCAGCGGACCAGGTCCTCAGAGGGACATAACAAGTATACTTAAACACATGCCAATAAAGTACTGAAATAAATATTCAATGGGGTCGCCTAACCGTCTAAGTGAATGCAGTTAAGAACAACTTTCCCCACAAGTGAGCTATCTGGCTGAAAACTGGGATTTGGCATAGTTCTCTTTTGGAGATCCAGGGGCCTAAAAGGCACGTCGTCTTTTGAACGCCGGTGGCCCGCCTGATAGTACATAATATATAAGGGTCATCACCACCCGTATCTCCAGCGGAGAATCTGGGCGTCACAGAAAAAGTGCAAAGGAGCTCAAATGCGGTACTTGTTGTTCTCCCCACCCCATGCTCTAAGCATGTCACATCCATGACACAATTTGGTCCATAGCCTATTCTTAGTACCCTAGCCCAATCCTACAACCATACAAGGACAAGGATGGGACCACCGTACTACAATAAGCTATGTCCCTGGACCTCTAATAACTGCCAAGTCTACTAGCATGCAATGTTTCTAACAGCAGTTATTCCTAACGCACGGCCCATACGCACAGGAGGCCAGACCTGTCACGCAGTCCGTGATCTATATGAGACTCACCCTCGTATAACCACTGTGTCACGGCCAATGAACCTAATGGTGCTACATGATAATGGGGTAGTCTCATGAACAAGGTCAATGCAATACATAAATAAAAACATATCGCGACGTCACCGTCGCGCGCATTTTATATAACAGTTAAAATATATGAACTAAAGACAGAAAATAAAGATGCATGCAACATATGAAATATGAATAACAGTACAATGGCAAGGTATACTTGCCTGGCAAGAAGCTGCAAAATGTCACGTCCAGATGTCTAGTACACAGGACCAGAAGCTATGGCCACAGAACAAATGTCTCCGGATGCTGAAATAAATATCACCAATGTTTCCGGAATGAGCAAAATAGCTAAAAAGCACATCCCTTTCGTCCAATTTGGACACAGGGGCAAAACGGTAATTTCGGGCAAAAGTGGGGTCCACGTGTGGCCCACTTTGCACCGAAAAGCGTGCCGAGGGTAACAGTCTCTAAATGGGACAAACTATGGGTCAAACAACTCTAGATGTCAATACGAACCCAACGGTATGTCCAAATTTGGATTCCGATGAGCCGAACACAATTTTGTCCAAAAAGTCAACTGTGGGACCCGCCAATTGGCGATCTGGTCAACCGTCTCAGAAATGCGTGAAAATTGGGTCACAGGACCAGCGCGTCACCACGAGTCCAGTGCGCAAGTTTCGTCACAATCTGACAAGCGTGCACAAAATACTCGCGAGTTCCACAAAAGTGGCGAGACGAAATGTGTCCGCGGATACGGCCTGATTCCGGCGCGCACACGCGTCCGAATCAGTCCCCACGAATTTTCACGTGTCCGATTATGCTGTGTGCACCATTCGGTACACTTGGCACACGGCGGGGCGGTCCCGTTTGGCGGGGCGCGCTCCGATCTCCAACTTTTGGAAAACCGGAAAAAGTGGGTGCACGCAGTTTTGTGACGAATATACTTCTGTCCACAGCGACTAATAGCACAGGGTTATTATACAGAAAATAAACTAGGTCATGTAATCTACAGGTATCAAAAAGAATCATCGAATTCGGATCTCTGTGGTGGGAGATACGAACTCGAAAATATGGGTGGTCATCGCAAGTTTCTGCGATTTCAGAATTGGGTAAGTCCGGGCCAACTTGGGCGCTATTTTTCACCTAGGGGCACACGTTTTCCGGGGTTGACTATAAAACAAATATTGGAGAGGGTTGAGGGAAGATCATACCTATGAAAACGGAACAGCGTTTGGATGAGCGAGTCAACGGGAAAACACGCCGGAGCGAGGGTGCCTCGAGTGGGAAACTGCAGTTCGCGAGGTCGGCGTCGACGGGATGGTTGGATGGCATGGTGGGGCTTCTCTGGCTGCGGTGACGGCTCTAGATGGGAAGAGGAAGTCTGGAGTTTCTAGGTTAGGATATTAGAGAGCTATTATATATATATATATTATATATATTAAGGGAGAGAGAGGGGAAGTTGGATCGGGTCATGGGGTGAAAGGTCGGGTGAAGGAATCAAAAGGGGGCGGTCCTTTGTACCCGCTGAAGGGGCTGGGAGCAAACTAATTTGCTAAGGAGTCAATGTAGTTGGCTGCTAAGGAATCTAAAGCAATTGCAAAGTGGTATAAGTAAAGTAGTTATATTACTAATTGATATTATATTATTATTATTATTATATTATTCTTTTGCTTTCTTTTCTTTTCCTTTATAAATATATATACATATATATATATTTGTATATACATATATATTATATATATATACTCATAAGAAAATTTATATATTAGGGTATTGCACATCGTTAGGCTAGCAACTGCTCAAGGGGTCTCCTATAGGGAATAAATTCCGAAAAATTCCTGATGGTCCCACAAGTCCTCTAAGTGCCCGAACCCCTAACATAAAAATTATTAAAAATCTATTTCTCCTATTTAGCTCTAATTACTACAATTTAATTAATAAATAATAAATAAAAAATGTATATACGATTTTCTAGGAAGGGGGTTTTACATGAACACCTTGCTCTATAGCTCCCCGAAGAAACTCAAACTTTGGATGTCCAAGCGGTCTAAATATCACCCATCTAAGCCGACAGTCTAGGGTCGCATGGTACTGACTTAACCAGTCCATACCAAGTACAACATCATAATCCGGCATGGAAAAGATTAGAAATTGGTCTCGCATCTCTCTTCCACAGACTACTACCGAACAAAATCTACAGATGTCACTAACTAGGATAATTCTACCTCCAGTAAGAATTCTCTTAGTCTTCGGAAGGGGTGCGGTAGCTACTCTATGTGTGGCTACGAAGCTAGCAGCTATGAATGAATGCGATGCTCCAGAATCAAATAAAGCTACAGCAGGTAATGAAGCTACTAATATAGTACCTGCTATAACCTCTCCTGCAGTAGCTTCTTCCTCAACAGCTATCACGCCCCAGTCCCAAAATACTTAGGACTAGGACACGTAAGTATGCCAGCCGTATGGATATGGCAACTCCAATATATGGAAACCAAAATCCACACGTACGCTGTAATATAAACATCAAATCCACCAGTGGTATAAACATATGTCACAAGTCACAGGGTATAATCTAAATCTCATCCACAGAAAAATCAAATATAAATAAATAACCAATATCTAGATCACTAGATCTCAATATGAAGCATCTAAAGATGATAGTCGGATGGAAACAAATCCACTACCGAACTAGAATATAAAATAAACACAATATAGGTATATCACCAATAATCACTGCGACTCAAAGAGAAGACCTCCTCGAAAGATAAGTAGCAATCCTGATCTGCTCTCCTGCTAATACTCATGAACATCTACACCTGGCAAGGGACCAGGTCCTCAGAGGGACATAACAAGATACATAAAAGTATGCCAATAAAGTACTGAAATAAATATACAGTGGGTCGCCTAACCGTCTAAGTGAATGCAGCTTAAGAACAACTTTCCAACAAGGGGGCTATCTGGCCATAAATGGGATTGGCATGACTCTCTCGGAGAATTAGGGGCCTACAAAGCATGTCGTCTTTTGAACGGCAGAGGCCGCCTGTAATATATGGGGTCATCACCGCCTGTATCTCCAGCGGAGCTTCCGGGTTACAATAAGGAAAGTGCAAAGGAGCCCAAATGCAGTACTTGTTGTTCTCCCCACCCCATGCTCTAAGCATGTCACATCCATGACACGATTTGGTTCATAGCCTACCTTTAGTACAATAGCCCAACCCTGCATCCAAACAAGGAGAAGTATTGGACCACCGTACTACAATAGACTATGTCCCTGGACTACTAATAACTGCTAAGTCTTCTAGCATACAATATTTCTAACAGCAGTTATCCCTAACACACGTCCCACACGTACCGATGATCAGTCAATACGTAAGTCCGTGATCTATATAAGACTCACAACTCGTGTAAAAATGTGTCACAGCCAAATGAAACCTAATGATGCTTTATGATAATGGGGCGGTCTCATAAACAAGATCAATGCATATATATAAATAAAAACAATCACGACGACACCGTCATTGCACCCAAGCTTCCTTGGATGCGCATTTTATATAGCAGTTAAAATATATGAACTAAAGACAGAAAATAAAGATGCATGCAACATATGGAATATGAATAACAGTACAATGGCAAGGTATACTTGCCTGGCAAGAAGCTGCAAAATGTAACGTCCAGATGTCAAACACACAGGATCAGAGGCTACGGTCTCAGAATGAACATCGTCGGATGATGAAATAAACATCACCAACATTCCCAGAATAAGCGAAATAGCTAGAAATTACTTCCCTTTCGTCCAATTTGGACACAGGAGCAAAACGGTAATTTCGGATCAAAATAGGGTCCACGTGTGGCCCACCTTGCACCGAAAAGCGTGCCAAGGGTAACGGTCTCTAAATGGAACAAATTATAGGTCAAACGAACTCTAAATGTCAGTACAAACTCAACGGTATGTCCAAATGTGGATTCTGGTGAGCCGAACACAATTTCGTCCAAAAAAAGTCAACCGTAGGGCCCGCCAATAGGCGACTTGGTCAACTGTCTCAGAATTGCGTGAAAATTAGGTCGCAGGACCAGCGCGATACCACGAGTCTAGTGACGCAAGTTTTGTCGCATTCTGACGAGCATGCACTAAATGCGCAAGGCTTTTGCAGAAGTTGCAATACGGGAGATTTTCTGTGGATACAGGCTGATTCCGACGCGCACACGCATCCAAATCAGTTTTCGCAAAAACCTACATGTCCGGGTATACTGTGCGCACCTTTTGGTACACTTGGTACATGAAGGGGTGGTCCCATTTGGCGGGACGAGATCCGTATCGAAATTTCTAGAATTTTGGAAAAATAGGTTTTCAGGGTTTTCTAACTAATTTAATTCTACATACAGCAGTTAATAAATTAATATATTTAACAAAAAATAAACTAGGTCAAGTGGTCTTCGCATACCAAAAAGAAAAATTGAATTCGGATCTCTGTGGTGGGAGATACAAATCCGTGAACATAGGTAGTTACCGCAGTTTTCTGCGATACCCAAAAGTTGTCATTTTTTGTCAACTTGGGCGCTATTTTCGCCTAGGGTTAGGCGCTGTTCGAGGTCAACTAACATACAGATATGGAAGGGGGTTAAGTCGTGAATGTACCGGTGAAGACGGGGTCGAGTTTGGTCGAGCGAGGGCACGGGAAATGGCACGTGAACACAGGTACGCTGCAGTTCAGAAATCTGTCGCGCGCGGTGTTCACGGTCGCGGCGAGCGGTCACGGCGGCCGGCGGAGGTGCAGCTAGGACGCAGGGTGGCGCGGCTCTGGGGTCTCGACGACGCCGGGTTGGAGGAAGGATCTAGGTTAGGGTTTGGTCGTTTGAGTAATATATATATAGATATATATATTGGGCGATGGAGAAAGGGGGGATCAACGCTCGCGGGGGGGGGGGGGGGGGCAGTCTCTGCTGCTGTTTCTTAGTTAAGCGGCTACTATTAAGGTTTTCCTAACGGGTTTGGGGGTAGGGTAAGACTACGGTTTAGGGTTTGGGTTTTAGACCCAATAAGAATTCTTATTTCCTTTTATATTTTCTTTTCTATTTACTAATTCAAATTTCTTTTTCTTTCTAAATAAACTATATATATATATATATATATTAGAATTTATTTTAGAGCATACAATTAATCTACCAACTGTCCAATAAGTCTCCTACATAGAATTAATTAAAAAATTTTATAATGGCTCCATAAATCCCCTAAATGCACAAACAGCTAAAATAAAAATTAATAAAAATCTATTTCCTCTAATTAGCTCATAATTACTATAATTCAATTATTAATTAATTAAAATAGATTAATACGGTTTTTAGAATTAGGGGTTTTATATTCTACCCAACTTATAAAAATTTCGTCCTCGAAATTAAAACTAAGCCACGGTAGAAAGTCAAGGATGATATAAGATGGAGATTTACAGCTTATTCTGTACCTTCCTTCATCCTAACCTCCATGATTTTCCCATTGTCATGGGGATGTTTGGAGGACTATAAATTGCATTTTAAAATGCAAGGCTAGGTTTAAAGGAGTGGGCGATGTTGTGCGTTGCACATTCCGAAAATCATGGAGAAAATCCACATGAATGAAAAATAGGTTTCTTCTTGTGTCATGTCCAATAGCGTGGATACCTTATTATATTTTTGTATAAAAGTGTCCAACAATTAGAAAATTGCACAAAGATAGAAATTGGATTAGATTAATCAAAATTAATGCGCACAGTGTTCTTGAATTAATTAGAAGCACATGGGGATAACATTAGGTGGGACACAAGGTTCATGGACATAGGGGACTCAAAATAGAATATTATCATAGATTGGGTTATACGAAATGGGTCAAGATTGTGTCTCCAATTTCGATTGGAACGTACAAAGATACAAAGTTAGAATTATTTAGGATTAAGAAATAACGTCCACGACGAATATTGTGCGACTAAAATGTAGCACAAGGGAGCTTAATTATAAGTCATGCAAAGGTCAGAATAGAAGGCGGGCACGTCTAGGACAAGGATGTGAAATTTGGAGGAAGGCAATGGCTAGTGTAGTGCTCCAGTTATCGAAGCAAAGGTAAGGTACGCTAAGTGATATAATCATTACAAAATTAAATAAAATATCGTGTCCTGTATCCAATTGGATACAAACTAGCCCTAGTTTCTTTTCCTAAGCCAAGTAGGCCTAATCTTGGGTGAGGGGGTTTACAATCTAGCCAACTTAAAAACAATTTCGTCCTCAAAATTAAAATAAGGCATAATTTGTTAATCTTTCATGTACATAAGGCAAGTCAATCGCAATCTCTTTGCGATAATTAAAATTCTAATCAAATCCATCGCAATCACTTCAAGGTTAAGATAATCACTGTTCCAATCAAAATTCAACCTATTGTAATCTCTTCTCACTTTTTCAAATTATCAATATCCAAATTTAAATTAAATCCATATAACATCTTCAAGAATTAAATACGCATATAAATTTTACATCACGATCTCCAACTATCATAATCTCCTCTAGAAAACAATTCTAGTCCAATATTATTCCTATTTTCACTTTTAAATTTTCGTATTCTTCAAATTTTTAAATTCAATTCACATCCTCAATATTTCAAATAGGTAATCCAGCAATCAAAATTTAACTTTTAATTCAAATCATCAAATTATAAAATTTTATATCTACTTCACCAATTGTTCAATCCTAGAATTCTATATTTATCCTCAAGGTTTAAATCGATGATTCAATCTTCAACATTCAAACTTTAAATCATGTGCTCAAAGTATAAATATTTGGTCCTCACTATCAATATTTCAAAATTCATTAAATACTCATCATCTAACTCCTTCTTCTAAAATTCTCCACATTTAAAATGACTTAATCTTTCCATCTAATCCTACTTGATCACAATCTAAAAGAATTTCACCTCAATTAACAATGTGGTTTCTACCCAACTTAGAATTTACCCATCTATCATATAAGGCTATACACTTAAGAAAAATATTCCTTAATTTTACTTAATCATGTTATTCAATCCTCAAAACTTTAACACCAAATATATCACATATGATATGCCCTTGATTACAAAAGAATAATCCTCAAGTATGTGATCGGCCTATGGGGTATATCTAGTACTCTCTGTGTATCAAACTTTTACCAAGCACGAGGTTTCATTTTTTCAAAATAAGGGAAGACGGAGATCAATAATAAAGAGTTCAAGGGAGAGGTAATAGAATAGAAGTATAGGGATCAAGGCGTTTAAAAAATTCAATGGGAATTGTCAAGGCAGTTGTGGAGTAAAATCCTATTTTGGTAATTTTTTGTTCGCATGCTCGTATTAGTACAGTTTTGTAACCGATACGATATGCTCAGACATGTCTAGAGGGCAAGTCCATTCGTCTAAGAAGCTAAGTCAATTTTATCTCAATCCACGTAAAGTAGTTATGCGAAGGGCGAACCAAACGCAATAAGGTTAGCTAGACCTTAATACACTGATTCTGAAATGTATTAGTGTAGTGCTCCAATAATACATATGTCATGAACAAGCTTGATAAAGAATAAGCTTGCAAAACTAGGCTATAATAGCAGCATAAGTCAAGGTAGTACAGCAAATATAAGTACGCTAGATTATGATGAGAGAAATTACAAAATAATTCAAGTTCACAAAAAGATAAGACTCATCCAGTCTCTACAGTTGTCATACTAACTCCTTGTCTAAGTCGTTGGTCGACCAAATAGGGGTATGAGCCTCTAAGTTCTACAGTCTGAATAAACACTATCATCTTATGCTAGCATACAGTAATTGTCGTTCAGTTACACTTCAATAATAGGTCAAAAGACTATATAACACTAGGTTATGAGGCATACTACCCAACTTAAAAGAATTAAACTAATACTGTAATTGCCTTGAGGGGGTTCCACAAATTAACCTTGCACTTGTAAATAAAGTAGAAACTCTTATTAGGGTACACGAGGAAAAATATCTTAGTACTCATTAAGGTCTCCTATTGCATTATATAGGTAAGGGTCACCTTAAGTCTTAATCATAGTGCTCAGAGAACATGTGTCAATAGTAAGAATAAAAAAGTTACTGGCCTTTAAGTGAGAGGAAATATAACTCGTATCGAGGTGTGGTACAAGTTACGCGATTTAAAACTAAGGGATAATCATTATAATCTAAATGATACTCAACTATCAAGTTCTAACTACCAATCAAATAATTAAAAATTCAAGATTACAACTATAACCTTAGCAAACTATATATCCTAACATAGAATAAAATCACTTGGTCTATAATCAGAGGTGTCAAGTGGCACGAGTTGAAAGATGAAGAATAGAAGAACATAATTAGTCGTCGCACAACTAGCAAGCGCTAAGGGTTCAGAGGAACAAGATGTGAAATTGAATAGGGATACCCTTGATAAGATCATGGTTCACTAAGGAAATATGGTATGCTAATATCTGGGTTCAAGGTATGATCAAGAGAAATATTCTAGTCATTCCCTTTGGCTTCCTAAGATACTATTCTGCTAATATCAAGACAAGAAGCTAAAGTTGTAGTTCTCTAGTACTATCTCACCATGAAAAGCTAGGTTAGTCATAATATTTAACCTTGGATTTCTATTGGTTCCTCGATGCTAGGGTCAAACAATATGGTCAAATTTCAAGCTAATCCTAGTAGTGTTTATACTACTCTCAAGTCCTCATAATTATCTCAAGGGATAATGGTAAACCAATCTATAGTTAAGGAATGCTAGGGTTCACTAGATCTTCTAAACTTAGTGATGTGTCAATTCTTAGTAGGAGTATTACCCTAATTATTATTCTAACAACAAGGGTTCCTATATTCTAGGGGAAGGCTATACTCAAGGAACTATTAGGAAAGCACAGGATTCAAGCAGGATGTGATAGAACGGATAGAAAGGAAGATAATTCACAGTCAATTATGGATGAGATCCTATATTCTAATCCTAGGTGCAGGCTTGCTCGGCACGGTAACGTAACCGAGACAATATGCTCTCGACCTGCATGGGCCACCACTAAAAACATGTCACGCCCCAGTCCCAAAATACGTAGGACCAGGACACGTAAGCATGCCAGCCGTAAGGATATGGCAACTCCAATATATGGAAACCAAAATCCACACGTACGCTATAATATGAACATTAAATCCACCAGTGGTATAAATATATGTCACAAGTCACAGGGTATAATCTAAATCTCATCCACAAAAAAATCAAATATAAATAAATAACCAATATCTACATTACTAGATCTTAATATGAAGCATCTAAAGATGATAGCCCGATGGAAACAAATCCACTACCGAACTAGAATATAAAATAAACACAATATAGGTACATCACCAATAATCACTGCGACTTGAAGAGAAGACCTCCTCGAAAGATAAGTAGCAATCCTGATCTGCTCTCCTGCTAATACTCATGAACATCTACACCTGGCAAGGGACCAGGTCCTCAGAGGGACATAACAAGATACATAAAAGCATGCCAATAAAGTACTAAAATAAATATCCAGTGGGTCGCCTAACCATCTAAGTGAATGCAGCTTAAGAACAACTTTCCAATAAGTGGACAATCTGGCCATAAATGGGATTGGCATGACTCTCTCGGAGAATCAGGGGCCTACAAAGCATGTCGTCTTTTGAACGGCAAAGGCCGCCTGTAATATATGGGGTCATCACCGCCCGTATCTCCAGTGGAGCTTCCGGGTTACAATAAGGAAAGTGCAAAGGAGCCCAAATGCGGTACTTGTTGTTCTCCCCACCCCATGCTCTAAGCATGTCACATCCATGACACGATTTGGTTCATAGCCTACCATTAGTACAATAGCCCAACCCTGCAACCAAACAAGGACAAGGATTGGACCCCCGTACTACAATAGACTATGTCCCTGGATTACTAATAACTGCTAAGTCTTCTAGCATACAATATTTCTAACAACAGTTATCCCTAACGCACGTCCCACACGTACCGATGATCAGTCAATACGTAATTCCGTGATCTATATGAGACTCACAACTCGTGTAAAAATATTTCACAGCCAAATAAAACCTAATGATGCTTTATGATAATGGGACGGTCTCATAAACAAGGTCAATGAATATACATAAATAAAAATAATCACGACGACACCGTCATTGCACCGAAGTTTCCTTGGATGCGCATTTTATATAGCAGTTAAAATATATGAACTAAAGACAGAAAATAAAGATGCATGCAATATATGGAATATGAATAACAGTACAATGGCAAGGTATACTTGCCTGGCAAGAAGCTGCAAAATGTAACGTCCAGATGTCAAACACACAGGATCAGAGGCTACGGTCTCAGAACGAACGTCGCCGGATGTTGAAATAAACGTCACCAACATTTCCAGAATAAGCGAAATAGCTAGAAATCACTTCCCTTTCATCCAATTTGGACACAGGGGCAAAACGGTAATTTCGAGGTCAAAATGGGGTCCACGTGTGGCCCACCTTGCACCGAAAAGCGTGCCAGGGATAACAGTCTCTAAATGGAACAAATTATAGGTCAAACGAACTCTAAATGTCAGTACGAACTCAACGGTATGTCCAAATATAGATTCCGATGAGCCGAACACAATTTTGCCCAAAAAAAGTCAACCGTGGGGCCCGCCAATAGGCGACTTGGTCAACTGTCTAAGAATTGTGTGAAAATTGGGTCACAGGACCAGCGCGATACCACGAGTGCTGTGGAGCAAGTTTCGTCGCATTCTGACGAGCGTGCACTAAATGCGCAGAGCTTTTGCAAAAGTTGCGACACGTGGGATTTTTTGCAGATACGGGATGATTCCGACACGCACACGCGTCCATATCACTTTTCGTAAAAATCCACATATCCGGGTATACTGTGCACATATTTTGGTACACTTGGTACACGACGGGGCGGTCCCGTTTGGCGGGGTGCGCTCCGTATCGAAATTTCTGGAATTCTAGAAAAAGTAGGTTTTCGGTATTTTCTAACTAATTTAATTCTACATACAGCAGTTAATAAATTAATGTATTTGACAAAAAATAAACTAGGTCAAGTGGTCTTCCCATACCAAAAAGAAAAATCGAATTCGGATCTCTGTGGTGGGAGATACGAATCCGTGAACATAGGTAGTTACCGTAGTTTTCTGCGATACCCAAAAGTTGTCATTTTTCGTCAACTTGGGCTCTATTTTCGCCTAGGGTTACGCGCTGTTCGAGGTCAACTAACATACAGATACGGAGGGGAGTTAAGTCGTGAAGGTACCGGTGAAGACGGGGTCGAGTTTGGTCGAGCGAGGGCACGGGAAACGGTACGTGGACACAGGTACGCTGTAGTTCAGAAATCTGTCGCGCGCGGTGTTCGCGGTCGCGGCGAGCGGTCACGGCGGCCGGCGGAGGTGCGGCTAGGTCGTAGGGTGGCGCAGCTCTGGGGTCTCGACGGCGCAGGGTTGGAGGAAGGATCTAGGTTAGGGTTTGGTCGTTTGAGTAATATATATATAGATATATATTGGGCGATGGAGAAAGGGGGGATCAACGCTCGCGGGGGGGGGGGGGGGAGGGGGGCGCAGCCTCTGCTGCTGTTTCTTAGTTGAGCGGCTGCTGTTAAGGTTTTCCTAACGGGTTTTTGGGTAGGGTAAGACTACGGTTTACGGTTTGGGTTTTAGACCCAATAAGAATTCTTATTTCCTTTTATATTTTCTTTTCTATTTACTAATTCAAATTTCTTTTTCTTTCTAAATGAACTATATAGGTATATATATATATACATATATATATACATAAAAAAATTCTAGAATTTATTTTAGAGCATACAATTAATCTATCAACTGTCCAATAGGTCTCCTACATGGAATTAATTAGGAAAAATTTATAATGGCTCCATAAATCCCCTAAATGCACAAACAGCTAAAATAAAAATTAATAAAAATCTATTTCCTCTAATTAGCTCATAATTACTATAATTCAATTATTAATTAAAATAGATTAATAAGATTTTTAGAATTAGGGGTTTTACAACAGCCTATGCAAATGCCTGTCATCGTCCCTGAGCTGGACCTCTCTGCTGACGAGCCTACTGGAATAGTGCTGCCTGTGGTGCCAATGGGGGTCTCTGCTGATACCCTCTTGGAGCTGGTGGTCTAACTCCTCCAACTCCCGTCTGCGGTGCTCCCAATGCTGGATAAGCTGGCCTCGGTGCTGGTAAAGTTGGTCGATCTACTATTGGTGCTCCCTCTCGGCGCTCAGAGCAGTCCTTGGCTGGATGCTGGTTAGATCCGCAAATCAGACATAGTCCCAACTTGCGTCTCCACTCCCTCTCGATATGGCCTACCTTACCACAGTGGTGACAAGTAGGAAGGGATAGGGCTCTTGGTGCTGTTCTCTGAGGTAGATTCCTCTGGGGTCGTTTTGTAGACTCTCCGTGTGATGCTCTGGATGGTGCTGATGTGAATGGCCGCTTCAGACTTGACTCCCTCCTGGTGACGCTCTACATGCGTCGTGCTGCAGCAAGGACGTCTGTGTATGATGTAGGTGCAACAGATCCAATCAATCTCTGGAGCTCAAACCTGAGTCCGTCGAAGAACTTCTCAGCCTTCTCTTCTTCCGTCGGAATTAGAAAAGGGGTGAAGTGACTCAGTCGAATGGACTCCGCATTATACTCTTCCACCGACATATTGCCTTGAATAAGGCGGTTGAACTTGTCTCGAAGTTCTGACCGAGCAATAACTAGGATATACATCTCCTGGAAGAGTCTGGAGAACTCTTCCCAAGTGACTCGGTCATGTCCGAGCCTCCTCTCTTCAGATAGCCACCAATGGTGCGCATTGTCCATCAACTGCATCCTTACGGCAGTCATCCATCGCTCCCTCGAAAGTTCAGCTGCTTCCAACTGGTGTTGTGTGTTCGTGAGCCACTCGTGAACTTCAGTTGGCCCCTATTTGCCAGAAAAGGTACGGGGCTTCAGCTGACGGAAATCAGTGATAGATCCCGTCGATGGTCGCCTAGCTGGTGGGTTCGCCTGCTCCAGTGCGTTTACTAGGCTGTTCCTCAAGTACTCTGCCTCATGACGTTGAGCCTCTTGTTGAACCTGTTGTTGGGCTTGCATCATGGCATAAAACATTTGAAACATCTACTGCCCGTCCATGGCTTGCCCTGGTGGAAAAACAGGCATGGGTGGAGTGAACTGCGGCGGAGGTGGAATGTCATCACACCGGAACCTTGAAGTATGCTGGCCAGCTTGATCGCTTTGAGCAGATTGTCCTCTATTTTTTGGTGTTACTCCATAATCATAGGTGACCACAGCATCGTGTGGTGTACCTAAGGGATTTTCGTCAGCGGTTCTCGGATCCATTACTCTGCATTAAAAATAAACTATGAGAACGCACAGAGGAATCAAAACAGGATGCAAATCAAGCAATTAATTCGAATCCGATATAGAGATCAAAAATGATTCAAATCAATGGATGAGATCCTATAACCTATCCTATCTTTATTGCAGGCTTGCTCGGTCCCTAAGTTGAAACCGAACAATTAAGTCGTGGACCTGCATGGGCCACCACAAAAACCATGTCACGCCCTAGTCCCAAAATACCGAGGGATTAGCCACGTGGCAATGGCCAACAACACACTCTAATGGGCAACCCAATTTAATGGACCCATCAAGGTGTACTTAAGCTGTAACACAATAATAAAGTCTACTAAACAGGTCACAATCTAATCTCATCCATGGAAGATAAATATGAACAATATCAGCAAAATCAAATATAACCGTCATCAAGTCTCAATAAAGTAAATCGGGGAACAACCCGATAATAAGTCTGATACACTGGTTCAACAGACCAGAAACAAAAGAGTCTAATAATAGCAAATACTGAGTATAGATAACAGATACTCAGAAGAAATCCTCGGCCATCACCTCATCCTCGGGGATCGGTTCATCTCCAGTATCTGCTCCTGCTCCTGTCCCGTATACCTCGGGATAGAATTCCTCTGCTAAACCTGGGGACATAATCCAGATCCAGGTCCTCAGGGGACATAGCAAGGTACAAAATAACTCAAGCAAAAATAAATGCAGTGTAATAATAAATGAAACAATAGGGTAAACTATGTAACCATCTATGTGAAATGCAAGTGAGAGCATCACTAGTACTCTGGCTAAGACCACTACAAGCTCTGTGTCGGGGAGCCGGGTAGCAGTAATATCACGTAATGTGCCTAGCTCTAATGTAGAGTCTACGGCCTCATAATAATAAATATATATATAAATCAGCATGTAGCCTGTGTGTCTCTCCCCACCCAATGTAATCACATGTCTCATGTCCACAACGTCTCATGTCCATGTCACGCAAGATCATATCTAATGCAGCAAGTCATATAATAGCTATGAATATAATATCTATGTTACAAATCCGGTAGCCTATACAGAATCACCATAAATATCTCAGGAAGATTCTGTCTCATGAATAGTGTCAGGTGTCCTGTGGTATGACATACTTGATAAGGCAAGCACGAGAATGTATAGGGTTTCGAAATCCATCTCTAAGTGACGTTACATAACTCCGCGTACGGCATTGACACCCGAATATTATTCGGACGTTAAGTAATGTCACACGGTCCTAGGTTGAACTGATACAATATATAAATAAATCAAGGAAATAACATGTAGCAATTACTGCAAGATTGGTAAGGTACACTTGCCTGGGGTTTGGATACCAACAGCTGCTCCGGTATCAGCGAAATCTGTAGGTACTCCTCCGAATGTTGTAATAAACATTACCATCAAGTTCAGAAGATATCAAATAGCTAGAATTGCCTGTCCATAAGTCCAATTTGGACACAGGGGCAAAAGTGACAGTTTCTAGTCAAAGCGGGGTCCACATGTGGCCCGCTTCGCTCCGAAAAATGTGCCAGAGACAATGTTCTCCAAATTTGTCAAACTTAGTGTCCACAAATCCAGAACGATGATACTAACCCAACAAAATGTCCAGAACTTTATTCTGATGAGCCGATCACAAAATCGCCCGTCAAGTGGAGCCGTGGGGCCCACGATACAGGATTTTGTCAACGCTCTCAGAATCGAACCAAACTTGGGTCACAAGACCAGCGTATTACTATGAGTTCGATGGCGTAAGGTTCGTTTCGATACGACGAGTATACACGAAGTTACAATGAGTTTTAGAACATGGCCGATACGTGGCGTTGTCGACGGATACGCGTTGATTCCGGTGTGCACGCACATCCAAATCAACTTTCGTGAAATTCCACACATCCATATTAATGGCGCACACCTTTTGGTGAAGTTCACAGATGACCAAGTCGTCCCATTTAGCGGGGCGCACCCAGTTCCTAGAAAATCAGGGTTTTATAAAGACCAAGTTTTTGGTCATTTCCACCCTCGAATTAAATACAAATTACAGCACGATAAATTACACTAATACAGGGTTTTAAAATTAGGTTATACAGTCTAAATAACTGTTTAGGTGGATTTTAAAAATAATTAACAGGTTGCACGCAAAACGGTCGCGAACTGGGGAGTTTGGGACAATTTTTGAATTTTCAGAAAAGGGGATTTATTTTCCTGATTTTGTGTCGCAGTTTGCGATCGCTACAGGACGCGATACCCCGAACTAGTTGCACGGGGTTCGAGATGGTCACACAGGGTACGCGCATGAGTTGACAGAACGAAAAACGAGAGGACGAGGAGAGAGAAAACCTCACCTGAGCAGGGCGTCAGAAATGATTGAAACACGCGTATACGCGGTGGCGGCACGGTGGTGCTGCGGCTGTTCGGTCGTCGTACTGCCCGTCAGGTCACGGCGGAGGAGACGTCGCCGGAGACGGTGGACAGGAGGCTCCGCAGCGGTCGGAGAAGCGGTGGGTGAAGGAGCGGCCGGGTAGAGGGTTTTATAAGGGCGAGTTGGCCGTTGGGGGAGGCGACACGCCGGGGAGGTGAGAGGTCGGGGAGACGGGTGACCGGCCGTTACTGGCGGGGAGGGAGAAGAGCAGTTGTGGGAAGGCATAGCGGCGCGGGCGACGGAGCGGTGCGGGCGGCTGCGTCGGTTGAACGCCGGAGAAGTCGGGGGTCAGGCGTTAGGGATTTAGGATTTCGGGTTAGCGGGCGGCGAGTTAGGGTCGGGGTTGAGTTTCGGATCCGACCTGACCCGCTGGGGTTGGTCCGGTTCAGGGTGGGTTGGTTCAGTTGGTCCTGTTCGGTTTGGTTTAGAATTAAACAATTTTTATTTGGTTTAAATTGGTTTATTTAAAAACTTAGTTTTTAGGTCTTTAAAAATAGTTCTTGGGTCCAATAAAATCCCGAAAAATTGATGTAAGTCTAATTTTTTATTTTACATCCAAAAATATTATTTTCATAATATTTTAATATTTATTTTTAATACTTAAAATATTTAATTCAGAAGAACATTTATTTAATTATTTAAAAATAGCAGAAAATTCCCAAAAAATTATTTTTAATTTCTGAAAAAATACGGGTGTTTATAATGGGTGACCGATTTTCATAGATCAAATCCATGTTTATTCATCATGGGGATGGACCCCGTTCCTATTAATCTTTCCCTCCATCCTCATGAGGAGAAAATTCTCAAACAGTAGTCATACCTGCCTTCATACGGCAGAAGTTATGCTTCTCTTTTGGTAGAGGCTTCGTCATCGTGTCAGATGGATTTTGTCTTGTATCAATCTTCTTAATATGCATTGTAGAAGCATGAAAAATACGCCGGATGGCTATACGCAGCTTATTGGTACGGGGCAGCGTAAAGAGATGACCTCAGAGCCAACTAAGGACCTCTTCAGCTTTACGCCAGTCTGACCAAATCTCCAAATTACGCCAGGCGAAGTCCCTCGGCGTAAAGCAAGCTCAGGTTGCGGAAAGACACCCTCCTCAGGGATCATCCGCCACCCAGATGGCCAATCTGTTGTACACAGGTGGCACAGGGAAAACCATGGTTCCCAACCTCCGCATGCCCACTGACGGGAACAGAAGGAACAAGCCATCGTCTTCTTCCTCTGTGAATCCTCCTGACCTGCGTACATATCTAATCCAGAAACGCAAGGATAGGAGATCTTCCAACATGTCTATTACGCCTCCTAGCGAGCACCATTGTAATAGTCATAGGATCGTAGTTGATTGTTGATGCTCCCAAGCAAAATGGTCGGTTTTCGACCGGTTGAGCTACTCTCCGTCTTTCCAGAAACGCAGAGCCAGGGGTCAAAATCAAGACTCAGTACCCCTAACCACAAAACATGAAGAGATTATGTGGGGGATGGCGTCAACAGCTAATGTCATCACGATAAATGGACCACGTGAAGATTCTATCTTTATCGTTCCACCTACTCGCGACGATCAGCATCAAATAGTCTTTGATCGAATGAGGAATCAACCGACTGTACAAGAAGATTCTCGCAAATCTGATGCTGGGAGAATGCAAGTCCACCGATATAGCCAACAAGCGTTAAAAATTATGCAAAATATGGGGTATGATTTGAAGTTGAAACCAGGCCTCAATAACGGAAAAGGACGACGAATACCGTTGCATGGGGATCCCTATTGTCAACATAATCATTTCGGGTTAGGGTATGCCTCGTCTCATACAAACTCCAAAGCCCCGGAGACAAGTCCTTCTAAACCTACTTCTCAGGACAGTGACATGTCTGGGGGTAGTCTCCCCCGACAAAACAGAATAGCATCTAAAACTGGGGGTAGGATTCCCTTTAAATCCGAAGATAAGGTAACTATGACGGTCTTCCCCGAAGACCGCACGACTCAGGTATCGGTAGTCCGAAGGCCAAAGGGGACTTTCTCTTTCAATGATGATGACATCATTGAAATCCTCAAAATACTGATGAAGGAAAACAAGCTTCGGCTACCCAACATCAGATACCCTGAAAGGGCTGATAATGTCGACGATCCAGAATACTGTCTCTTTCATTGGTACGTCCATCACCCCACAAGGGCATGCTATGTACTGAAGAAGAGAATCCAGGAGTTAATCGACGCCAAAGTCATCACTTTGCATATATAAACAAGAAAAGGACTGCTATAAATTGATCTCACTCCAACGTGACAATTTGCTCACTCACTCCAAATACCTGATAATGCGTCCAAACAAAATTCCTCAGCTAAGTTTGTCATGTTCATATTACCTCTGAACAAACATTCCGAGTTTTTGGCTATCAATTATCATGTCCATGTCACCTCTGATATCGATTGTCATCTCAACTTAGCATCCGTACTTAACTCTAAGTACGCCAGTGGTGTTAAGTCTACAAAATCTTATCATGTCCATATTACCTCTGATAGAGCTTGTCTTAAACTTATTACTTGTACTAACGTGCACAACAAGTAATAGGTCTACAATAGACATCAGTTTGTCATGTTCATATTACCTCTGAACAAACTTTCTGAGTTTTTGGCTATCGATTACCATGTCCATATTACCTCTGATATCAGTTGTCATCTCAACTTAGCATCCGTACTTAACTCTAAGTACGCCAGTGGTGTTAAGTCCACAAAAGCCTATCATGTCTATATTACCTCTGATAGAGCTTGTCTTAAACTTATTACTTGCACTAACGTGCACAACAAGTAATAGGTCTACAATAGACATCAGTTTGTCATGTTCATATTACCTCTGAACAAACTTTTCGAGTTTTTGGCTATCGATTACCATGTCCATATTACCTCTGATATCAGTTGTCATCTCAACTTAGCATCCGTACTTAACTCTAAGTACGCCAG
Source organism: Iris macrosiphon (assembly GCA_036927795.1). Lineage (NCBI taxonomy): Eukaryota > Viridiplantae > Streptophyta > Magnoliopsida > Asparagales > Iridaceae > Iris > Iris macrosiphon. Next base: position 57,073,503 of record JAYESA010000010.1, read on the forward strand.
TGGTGTTAAGTCCACAAAAGCCTATCATATCCATATTACCTCTGATAGAGCTTGTCTTAAACTTATTACTTGCACTAACGTGCACAACAAGTAATAGGTCTACAATAGACATCAGTTTGTCATGTTCATATTACCTCTGAACAAACTTTTCGAGTTTTTGGCTATCGATTATCATGTCCATATTACCTCTGATATCAGTTATCATCTCAACTTAGCATCCGTACTTAACTCTAAGTACGCCAGTGGTGTTAAGTCCACAAAAGCCTATCATGTCCATATTACCTCTGATAGAACTTGTCTTAAACTTATTACTTGCACTAACGTGTACAACAAGTAATAGGTCTACAATACACATCAGTTTGTCATGTTCATATTACCTCTGAACAAACTTTCCGAGTTTTTGGCTATCGATTATCATGTCCATATTACCTCTGATATCAGTTGTCATCTCAACTTAGCATCCGTACTTAACTCTAAGTACGCCAGTGGTGTTAAGTCCACAAAAGCCTATCACGTCCATATTACCTCTGATAGTGTTTTGTGTACAAACTTTAGTCAAAGCATATTCTATCATGTCCATATAACCTCTGAATAGATATGCCCTACTAAAGTTTACCGAGAGTATATCACGTCCATACTACCTCTGATATAACTTTCACCCAAACCTGTCATTTACATTCCGAAATGATGGGTCCACAAAGTCAGATGAAAAGCCTCTTTATTATTCCCAAAAAAGAGCAAAATTACATTTGCAAAGTAAAAACAAAAGTACATCATTAAGGGGGAGCGGTCAAATCGCGAATCTGTTGCGCCAGTCTGGCCATCTTCTCATTCCTGGAATCCAAGACATCAGCGCGGGCCCGCTCCAGCCGTGCCTCATCATTAATCAGGAGGGATAGCTCGGCTCTAGCTCAAAGGAAACCAGCACGGGCGACATCCTTTCTCGCCAAGTTCTATTGTGCTATGACCAGTCGGCCATTCACCACATCGAGACCTTCCGACGATTGAGAAGCCCACTCCTTTGCCTGAGCAAGCTTCGTCTCCCGTTTGTGAACCCTCGCTGTATTCCCGCCATGCTCGGCCTGACACTTCGTCTGAAGAGCAATGGTCTCCTCCAAGACGACTTTTCCTTCATCCATCTCCCGCTGATTTGTCTGGAGGATTTTATTCAGGTCTTCCATCTTTTCAACAAGATGCGCAGTCAAGGAGTCGTGTCTAGCCTGGGCCAGAGCTTCGATATTGTCTTGGGATAGCTGCAGGTACTCGTTAACGGGTTGCTCCAAACCATTAACCACCTCCTCCAGGGTGTCAGCTAACCCAGTATCGCCGAGGTCCCTGTTTGCCTCTATCGAAAACCGAGAGGACTTCTTCAGACGCTCAAAGTTTAGATTCTTCTCCAACACCATTGATATCAGCGTTTTCAAAGTGTTATGGAAGATACTGGTATATTGCTCGGTCAGCGCAGCTAGACCCGAATGCACGCTGGGAGTGGCTGCAATGTTGTCAAACCTCGCTCCAGGGACGACCGCAATCAATGGTGCCATAGTCGCCACCTCAACAGGTGGCGCGATGAAAGATGAAGCGCCGACACCGGACGAAGTAACCAGCACGCTCGAAGGAGACATTGTCGCAACGACAAGCCCGTCCTCTTCTGCAGGCGAGCCGGCACCCGAAGATGCTTCCTCTTCAAAATCAGGCACCTCCGTATCGCCGCCAGCACCTGACACAGAGCCAAAGGGCGCATCTACACTGCCCTCCCCGAAGAGGTCTTCCCCTGAAAAGAAGACAAGGGGAAGTTAATATCAACATAATGTTAATTTTCCTAAAGAAGAGGCATAAAAAGATGACATTTACCCATGGCCAATGGTGTATATGTCGCGTCTGCTGCCTGTGCAGCTAAATCATGTCTTAGTAATGCTAGGCAAGCTGTCATACCTGGTGAAGGGGGCCTGCTAACAAACACTGAGAGATACTCTTCCAGGTCTTCGCCGAGATCCACTTGAGGCTCATCAGCTGGAATCTCGCCAGGGGCGCTGACAGACACGGCAGGGGTCTCTCCCGATGCTGATCCGGATAAAGGTATATGGAATCTAATAATCAGCCCCGGAGGCGACTTCGTTCCACTACCTGAAGCAGTAGCAGCGATAGCAGCCTCCAGCTGAGATTCTCCGGCACCGCCGGCCGAAACCGAGGGTCCCTCTCTAAAAGGCGAGGAACCTCCAATCAAAGAGACATCCCCAACAGGGGAGACAGCAGGTTCCTCTCTAGGAGCCTCAATACCAGGAATCCGGAGAGGACGATTAACCGTCTTCTTCTTCCTCTTGCGAGGGGAAGTCTGCTTCGGAGCAGGAGCCCTTCGCTTCCCAGGGATTACCAAAGCCCCTGCAGGCGGAGGTACCTCACACCTCGGCACCGACACAAGAGGCTCATCCGGAGTAACGGACCCCTCACCCTCGTCAGAAGAAACCGAGGGGACTTCGACTCTTCCCCCAGGCTTGGGGGAGGGCACCCTAAAACTTCCACGCATGTCAAAATCACGATGGAAGGTGTTGATCGCCACATAGAACTGGGCATACGAGTGGAGGATGCGCAGCTCCGTGGAGAGTGTAGTGACCGGCACGGTAAAGGTTGCTCCAGTACAACCCATGATAAAATATCGCCATCCTCTGGCTCCATCAATGAGTTCGCCCCTGGACCTGAAGCTGGTGACGGCATTGCCCACGTGCAGATGATCGTACCCAAATTGCCTGGCAAACCGACTGGGCAAGTAGGGCTCGAAGAAACAATGATCTTCGCTCCTGTACAGCAAATGGGAGGGTCTAATGCAGACCAACCAATTAAAAGCTTCCGGAGAAAGATTGGTCCTCTCTCCACCTGAATCCTCAAGCCTAATCCCCGATTGATTGTGATGTACAGGGGGGACAATGCAGAGGAGCTTCCAGCCGTGACTGAGGTTCAGCACCAACCGACAGTCTAAAACTGTATTCATGTTCCAGGGAGAGTCCTTGTAGTTCAGCAAGAAACTACCCCCCGAGCTACTACCAGAGCCGGGAGACATCACCCGGGGGTTGTGGAGAATTAACCATCCCATCAAATACAGATATGGTAATTCTACCCTGGGAAAATTATGCCGAGTTTCATCGGCAAGCAGCCCATCAGTCATGGCTCTCAGGCCAGCCTGTATACGGCACACCATGGCAGGGAGCAAGCCCTGTCTTGCCCCGAACACCAGACGCACTGCAGGCCACAGGGTGTTCCGGTGAATGCGGTCCGCAGATGCAATGCCGGGCACCACTACTCGATGCAGCCATATGGAGAGGAAACCAGCCAGCCGGGCTTCCTTAGACAAAGGCATGCGGCAGCGCCTCAAGTAACTGTAGGCCTTAGTGCCTTCAGGATACTTTCCTACCCCGTCATCGAGAATCTGATCTGGAGCCTTAGCATCTTCCATAAGATCCTCGACGACCTGGGCACTGAGCACGCCCAAACAGTTCACGGGCTCATCCTTGCCCCCCGAGACTTTCTCCGGCTTGGCGGCCCTGGCCCGGTAGAAGAAGAGGTAGGACGTCCACTTAGTGGTGTGAGCCAAATCAGAAGGCTCATTATAAAAAGTGGTGCACGCGAGGTAGTGGCACATCAGCTCCTGATACACTTCCACCACCCGAGGGTCCGAGTCCCCCAACTCCCGGTTGGTGGGAACATACTCTTCATATGGGGTATCCCCCATCGGCAGTCTCGAGATCACTGCCATCTCATGGAGGGCCAATCCCAACTCCCCCAGTGGAGTGGCGAAAGTCCTGGTGAGCGAAATGTATCGCTCCATCAGTGCCAGAAATAGGTTAGGGTTGGGAGGCAACCCAACACTGGTCGCACTCACAGCAGCATACATTCCAATGCCCTCCAGCTCTCTCTGAAAATGCTTCAAGGCCCAGTCAACTAGGCAAGCCCATCGGAGGTTTGTTGGGGTGATCCACCCATTGTACCGAGGATTCACCTTGGGGTATACCCCCCCTCGCCCCATGAAATCGTTGCAGAAAGTCGACAATTGGACCGGCTGGATCACTAAACTGTCTTCACTCGGGACACTGCCCGGGCACAGTCCCCTGAACGCCGTCACAAGGCCGGAAAGGCGGCTGACAAACGACCCCTGGTCAGCTCCTTTCAGATGAAAGATCTTCCCCGGCTTGCCATGAAGATCGGGAGTCAGCGTCCACGACATCCTCCTGGGGTGTGTAGCATGGAAGAAAGCCGAGATGGGATAATCTCTCGGCATCGTTGGCAGATACAAAACCAAACTTCCGGTAGGGAAAACCCAGGGTTCTCTCTTGGGCTTCGTCTGGGACTGTTGGTCAATCATGTCCCCAAAGAGAAAAGCCGGCTTTATGTACTGATCCCCGTCTATGTACGTCAGGGGCTCTCCGTTAATCATGTTCAGCAGCGTCCGCTCGCCCTGAGCCGATATCAAAATCTCCCTTCCTTCAGGATACTGGGGCCCGAAGATAGGAAATGTCACGTGGGACAGATCCTCCAGATAGTTTGAGTGCAGCATCCCGGCAGCGGAACCCATCACCTCGGCCAGTGGGGACTCATGCAAGTTAACTGCAAAAGTGCAAGAAAAATACGCCATTACAAATCTTGCAACATAAAAACCAGGAAACGACAGTCTGTGCTTTACGCCAAGACTGTACAAATTTGGTCATTTTATGCCGGAAGTCTCATCCAGAAGCGTAATTGGCGGTATACAGTCCGTGCTTTACGCCAGACTGCCAAAATTCTAGTTATTACGTCGGAGGTTCCATCCACAGGCGTAAGGCTAAAATTTTATAGTATACACCAAGTTTCCGGCAGTCAGAGCTTTTACGCTCAAAACTGCGAAAATATGGAGCTTTTTCGCTGGCACATTAGAAATGTGGGCGTAAAAGATAAAAACGTCTCCGTGCATCATCTTCCTCAAGGAGGCTATCAGCACAGAAGACGACCTAGCGCGGTCACGTTCAACGTGTGCGAAGGATTTTTTGTCGTTCTTTTTCATCCCAAAGGCTCTACCTCTAAGGCCGGGAGCGCTGCTCGTCGGCGGGATACTTCGCTCAGAATGAAGTTCACCTTGCCCGACCGAAGACTCTCTCGCTGGGGCAGAAGAACGAGAAGAAGAACCTATACTCTTTCCCTTAGTGGAGGGGATTTGTTTCGACGCCATTTCTGAAGACTCGGAGTGCTCGGAGGAGGAACGAAGAAAAAACTCGAACAGTCGAAGGCTCTACTTCGCAGAAGACGGATGAAAAGTTTCTCTCAAAAGCTTGGGATATATATAGAGTTCGGATCGACTCCTCGAATCCTCGGACGGACTCCTCGAAACCCTAACCAAATCTCGCAATTAATATTTGGTTATGATTGGGTACTACGTCAGCCCACTTCTCTCGAAAGGCGGACAGTCAGCAAATTCGAAAAGATTTCGTGCAAAACAGATTCGTGGTTTTTCTTTCGCTAAGGAGCTTTCTACGCTCGACAGCTACAGATCTACGATTTTACGCTCGCAAGCTATAAGTCTATGGTTTTACGCCCGGATGCCTTTGTGCTCGGTAGCTTTTACGCTCGAGAGGCTACAAACCTACGACTTCACGCTCAGCAGATACAAATCTATGGTCTCCCGCTCGGTGGCGTTTAGTTTACGCTCGGAGGCAACAGATCCACAACCTTACGCTCGGAAGATTTCTTTTTCACAGGCTACAAATCTACAGTTCTACGCTAAGAAGCTTTCTACGCTCGACAGCTACAGATCTACGGTTTTACGCTCGCAAGCTTTAAGTCTATGGTTTTATGCCCGGATGCCTTTGTGCTCGGTAGCTTTTACGCTCGAGAGGCTACAAACCTACGACTTCACGCTCAGAAGCTACAAATCTATGATTTCACGCTCGGTGGCTTTCTACGCTCAATAGGCTATGAACTCAGGATTTTTAGCTCATCTACACTACGGATCTCTGACTTTCCGCATATCCGAACAGTTCTCAAGGCGGTCGATTACATGAGTTCACACAGAAGATACTCCTTCTCAACCTCAAAATATCCCAAGTACCCGAAGCATGCAAGAGTTCAACATTGAAAATCACTCTTCTTCGTGGGTCGATTCGAAGTTCATCCAGAATCCAGCCTAAATACTTCATCTACAGCTCAAGATGGCGACTCAGTCCGACAGCCATTTCTCGCCCTATTCCAAAGGATTTTCGAGAAACCATTCTTAAAGATGAAGTCTGAACAAGAATTCTGTTTACACAGAAGTGAAAACAACAGTTCAGAATTCTACGCGGTTCCTCGTTCCTAACAACAGAACGGTTCGAAGGCTCGACTTAAACGCTAAAGCAGCTTTCTGCGCATCCCTAGCTATGCGTAAAAGACAGGGCGGGACCTAATACTCTTTCTAAACAGAGTCGGCGTAAAGAATCAGGCGTGTCGAAGCTACACATATTCAGACTTCACAGCAACATATGGCAAGACAATCATATGCACAGAAGAAAGACAATTTTATTAAAGATTAAAATCACGATTACATATGAGGGAAATCCAGTCTACAAGGGTTTTCTTCATCTTCGTGATTACATATGAGGGAAATCCCATCTACCAAGGATTTCCTCGTCGTCATCGAAAGGCCATCCCCAGAATCCGTCGGTGAAGGTCTTCCTCTTCTTCTATGGCAGTTCATCGACCACCACAGTCATGAACAAGAAGATGGTTGCTGGCGGGAGGATACAGAACTGGGCCTACCTGAACTTCTTCAGGGCCCATCCGCCATACGCCATGTCAGATCCAGTTGAGGCTTCTTTAACCCAACTGGATCGAGGACGGCAGTTACAGTTTGTCTGCTCTCGTCCGCGGAGGTCTCAGGAGAAAAGATACAGCTTGCAAGCTGTGTGGTCAAATACGACCCTTCCTCTCTCTCCGGAAGAACCGCCATACAAAGTTGCTGATTATCCCGAGCAAGGGAGGCTATGATATCCTTCCATGATCCATCGTTGCAGATGACGTTTGCTCGGAGACGCCTTCTTTTTTGGCTCCCTACATGCTGGAAGAACATGGTCTTCTTCTTCCTCAGGTCGACCCGACGAACTCCGACGATCATCTCTGTGTGGTAAAAGGGGTGCGGGAAGAACAGGTTAACTCCTCAGCCTTTTTATAGGCGAGAGAGGTCACACATATTCCCAATAAATCCGCCATAAAGTCAGCTTTGAAAGAACGTGTCAGACTTGACCGTTTCAGGCTCCATTCAGAAAGCGTTTCGAGTTACGAGGAACGGTTCATGCTTCATTCAAAGCGTTTCAAATTACGAGGAATTTGAAAGCTTTGAAGGGGGTCTTGTAGAAGCATGAAAAATATGCCGGATGGCTATACACAGCTTATTGGTACGGGGCAGCGTAAAGAGATGACCTCAGAGCCATTAAGCATGCAAATCAAGAGCTTTTCCCGCTGAGCACAACGTGAAATATTAAAGCTCAAAGGACCTTCCGCGTAAGTGTAGTATGTCCAGGCTGCTTCAGCGTAAAACAGAGGGCTTCGTCGCCTATATGGCATAAAAATACATCCGCTTTCAATGCAGCATTAAAACGTACGAGGAACGCTTCGTGTTCTCCGAAGTGAAGCTGTCATGTCCTGCAAATGAACCTGACGTCTGGACTTCTGACAAAGGGATACTGCTCGACTACCCAGGCGACGGCTATAATGATGGTGCGACACTGCAACCCAGGCTGTCGTTTACTGCCTTTCCCTTTGCGTAAACCACTTTTAATAGTACAGAGGACTACGCCGCCTAGTTTTACACAGGCGGATGTGAGCTGTTTACGCTCCGCGGAAGATAAACCGTCTGCCACGTCGAAAGCTGCACTTCTTACAGGGCTCGAGGCACGCCTCTGTATTTAATGTACAGAGCGGTGACAGTTTCTCGAGGCACGTCTCTGCGTTTCATGGACAGAAGGGCTGCAGACCTTCAAAACGCGCCCCTGCATTTAATGCACAGAATAATGGCGGATCTCTGCATTTAATGCAAGGGATTTGATTAAATGTCACCGAACCATCGTTTAGTGACATCCCCTTCGCGTAAACTACTCCTACGCATGCTAGGAAATACGCTGCCTAGTTCTACACAGGCAGACGTGACCTTCTTGCGCTCCGCGGAGGACAAACAGCCTGCCACGTCAGCAGCTACTCTGCGTACGGGATTCGAGACGCGTATCTACATTTAATGCGCAGAATGATAGCAAATCTTAAAGACAACCATCTGCATTTAATGCACAGGATGGTGGCAGATCTCTGCATTTAATGCAAGGGATTTGATTATATCTTCAAAAGTCGTAATTCTGGCTAAGACGTCCACATCAACACTCGGCTTCTACGCCCACTCGGCTCCTACGCTCACTCGGCCTCCATGACCAACTCGGCTCCTACGCCCACTCGGCTCCTACGCCCACTCGGCTTCTATGCCTACTTGGCTTCTACGCCATGGTGACAGACATTGGCTTCTACGCCAAACTCTTCTACACGAGGGATACCTACCTGCGTGGCTTTTACGCCGTGATCTTTGTAGCAGTTATACGCGTTTTGTCCCTTAGTTGGACCCGCGTCACACGCTCATTCAAAAGATCATCTATACGCAGGAATTGGTTATTTTAACCGTTGTGTAAAAGGGTGCTGTACTGTCCACTCCTCGATTTTTACACCGACTGAGTGGTCACTGTCACTAAAACTCTATAAATAGAGACCTCTATCAACAGAGGACAAAGGAGAGGAGATTGGTCAAAAAACCTCCAAAGAGATCGAACCACGGGTCGAAACATTGGAGATTGAAGAGAGGTCGAAGAGTCTTTGGGAGAGAGGAATCCGGAGCTCAGGCAAAGAGTAGGGATCGACGACTTTGGCATCGTGCATCCACCCTCTTTTGTAACCTTCGAAGCTACTTACTGTCTTCTACGGCACTTCTTCATCATCGTGTGGTCCAAGGGCTAAAGTGATCGACTGCAGATCAGACACCTATAGCAATATTTATCCAGATTTATAAATTGTACTTCGACATCCTCGTATAGGATTAAATTGTATAAGTTTGTTTGTAAACCAAAGGAAACGGGTTTCGTATAAACCCCGTCTTGAATACATTTCATTCTTTCGTTTTTCACCACAAACATGCATCAAGTGATTCTCCAAAGTATCTCGAATCCAGTGATGACGTACATCGATGTGCTTTGTCCTTGAGTGATATGTATCATTTTTACTCAAGTCAATGACGCTCTGACTGTCACAATATAGAGTGTACTTCTCTTGCTTAAGATATAACTCCTTTAGAAAATTCTTTATCCATAAGAGCTCTTTGCTGGCTTCTGTAGCAGCAATATATTCGTCTTTTATGGTGGATAGAGCGATACACTTTTGCAGCTTTGATTGCCATGATACAGCTCCCCCTGCAAAGGTAAACAAGTATCATGATGTTGACTTTCTCTTATCCAAGTCATCTGCCATGTCAGAATCAGTGTAACCTTCCAAGATAGATTTTCCATCTCCAAAATATAAAAAATATTTAGAGGTTCCTCTAAGATATCTAAGGATCCACTTTACTGCTTCCTAATGTGCTTTACCAGGATTGGCAAGAAAATAACTTACCACTCCAACTGCATGTGCTATGTCGGATATTGTACAAACCATTGAGTACATCAAACTTCGGCCGAGGCAAATGGAATGCTCTTTATCTCCTCCTTTTCCTTCTCACTTGAAGGGCTTTGTTGTGAACTTAGCTTAAAATGAGCTGCTAGCGGTGTGCTGACTGGCTTAGAGTTCACCATATTGAACCTCTCCAGAATACGTTCAATGTATCTTTCTTGTAATAGCCACAACTTTCTCGCATTTCTGTCCCGAGAGATCTTCATTCCCAATATATGTTGTGCTGCTCCTAAGTCCTTCATATCAAAGGACTTGCTTAACTTTTTCTTCAACCTGTCAATCTTAGATATATCTTTTCCAACAACAAGCGTATCATCAACATATAGAGAGAGAATAATGAAATCATTATCAGAGAACTTATGGACATAAACATAATGATCTGCAGATATTCTTTTGTACCCATGGTCAAGCATAAAAGAATCAAACCTTTTATACCACTGTCGCGGTGCCTACTTAAGCCCGTACAAGTTTTTCTTCAATTTGCAAACCAAGTATTTCTTGTCCTTTACCTTGAAATCCTCTGGCTTCTCCATATAGATTTTTTTTGCCAAATCACCATGGAAAAATACAGTCTTCACATCTAGCTTCTCAACTTCAAGATCTTGGGAAGCAACAAGACCAAGAATAACGCGAATAGAAGATATATTCACAACATGAGAAAATATTTCTTCATAGTCAATACCTTGCTTCTGACTGAAACCTTTCACCACGAGGCAAGCTTTGTACTTGACTTGGCCATTTCCTTCATTCTTGTTTTTGAACACCCAATTTTCTTTAAGGATTTTCTGTTCTTTGGTAGCTCCACCAGGTCATAAGTGTGGTTCTTATGCAAAGAATCCATCTCCTTTTGCATAGCTTTCTTCCACTCAGCATGATCTTCATTGACTTGTGCTTCATAAAAACTTTCTGGTTCACCTGCATCTGTCACCATAGTATATTCTGAAGCAGGATATCTAGTTGAGGGTTATCGTTCCCTCTCTGACCGTCTCAACTGAGGTGTTGGTGGCTGATCCATTTGCGACGGTTCTGCATGTTCATGCTCCCCCTGATCAGAACTTGGAAAATCTGTAATTTCTTCTTCCTGCACATCTTGAAAATTATTATTTTCTGGCATAAGTGAATGAGTAACAATAGGCGTGGAGATTGGATCTGGGACAATGTGAGTATTTTGTGGCTCTTCTTCTTTTTCAAAATCAGCAAGTGTTTTATCTTCACAAAATACAATATCCCTGCTCCTTACAATTTTCTTGTTTATAGGATCCCACAAGCTATATCCAAATTCATCATTTCCATATCCTAAGAAGATGCATGGTATGGCTTTGTCATCAATTTTTGTTCTTTTCTCCTTAGGTACATGCATAAATGTCTTACACCCGAATACACGCAAGTGGGAATAGGATATATCCTTTCCACTCCAAACCCTTTCAGGAATATCTCCATCCAAAGGAACTGAGGGGGACAAGTTTATTAAGTAGCAGGTTGTTCTCACTCCCTCTCCCTAAAATATTTTTGGTAATTTTGCTAAGGATAGCATACTTCTTATCCTTTCCACAATTGTGTGGTTCATTCTTTCTGTAACCCTGTTATGTTGTGGTGTGTGAGGGACAGTCTTTTGGTGTCTAATACCATATTTAGAATAATAATCTTCAAACATCCTTGAAGTATACTCACCACCATTATCCGTGTGAATACACTTCAAGAGCTTTCTGGTTTCTCTTTCTACTTTGGTATGAAAGTCTTTGAAAACTTCAAAGGCTTGATCTTTGGCTTTTATGACATACACCCACACCTTTCTAGATGCATCATCTATGAAGGTCACAAAGTAGGAGGCACCACTAAAGATTTTTACATTTATGGGTCTGCACACATCCGAATAGACTAAGTCCAATATGCTGGTTTATTTTTTGTTATAATTTTTAACAAAAGCTACCCGGTATTGTTTTCCAATTAAGCAATGATCACAGTGGGATAGTGTTGTCCTTGCATGGATGTAAGTAGTTATTATCTTGCGAGAGTTTGTAGTCCTTTCTTGCTCATGTGGCCAAGCCGCTTGTTCAAAAAATCCATAGAGGTACCTTCCACTGTTCCAAGTTCATTATTCTCTAAGTGAAACTGAGTCTTGTAGAGAGTGCAACACTTCTTTCCTTTCGCCAGTACAAGTGATCATTTGGTAAGCTTCCAAAATCCTTTACCAAAGCTGCTTGTGTATCCTTCTTCATCAAGCTTACTGGTGGAGAGAAGATTAAGAGGAAGATCGGGCACAAATCTAACATCTTTTAGAACCAACTTTGTTCCAATGTTAGTGTAACACAAATATTTCCAATGCCAAGAATTTGAGAAGAGTTTTTCTTACCCATTTTTACCATTTCAAGGTTACCTTCACGAAGCAAAGTGAAGTAGTCCTTCCGGGGAGTAGCATGATAGGAGACACCAGAATCAATCACCCATTCTGAGTCTTGGCAAGTAAGATTTGTACAGTCTTATTCACATGCCGAGAAAAGTATGATTTTATTGTTAGTGACAATTGCTGCACTTTCATTCTTTTCTTGCTTCTCATCGGTCCTTCCTTCCTTTTGTTCTCGCTTGAGCTTTATGTGTCCACTCTTCCCGCAGTGATAGCAACTAATGTCCTTCCTAGCCTTTGATTTTTCTCTCAACTTGTCTCAGTTCTGAGGCTGTCGGTTTTTGCTCCTCCCCCTATTCTCGGTGACAAGGGCATGAGAATAGGAGGATCCAGATGACTTTCTTCGAATTTCTTCATTCAAGAGGCTGCTTGTAACTTGGTTCATGGATACAACTCCGTCAGGTATGGAGTTGCTAAGAGACACCACCAGAGTCTCCCAACAATTCGGTAATGAGCTAAGCAGAAGAAGGGCTTAAAGCTCGTCGTCCAACACCATCTTCATAGTTGCAAGCTGATTAACAATACTTTGAATTTCATTCAGATGTTCAGATATGGAATCACCTTCCTTGAACTTGAGATTGACAAGTTTCTGAATCAAGAAAGCTTTGTTGCCGACGGTCTTCCTCTCGTAGAGATCTTCAAGTTTCTTCCACAAGCTGTTCGTCGAAGTCTCATTCGACATATGATGGAATACGGTATCATCCACCCATTGTCGAATGGTGCCGATGGTCGTCCGGTCGAGTTTCTTCCATTCTTCTACCGTCATGGAATCCGTCTTAGAAGATTCTCCTTCAACCTGTGCATAGAGGTCCTTACAATAGAGAAGGTCCGTCATCTTCGCCTTCCATATCATCCAGTTGCGGCCATTTAAGCTGATCATCCGAATGCCATCAATGAGAGTCTCCATCTCAACACAAGAAGATTAGCAACCCGTGCTCTGATACCACTATTGGGAAAAATAAGACATTTTTCGTCTTTGTGATGAGATAAAACAAAATGGAAGAGAAGAGAAGTTAAGAGAGAGAACACACACAAGATTTATCGAGATTCAGCTCAATTTGAGCCTACGTCCTCAGCCCGCCCCTTCTTCACCGTTTTTACTATAATCAAATGAAAGATTACAAGGGCATTTTCTCAAGTTGGTATAACTTAACTTGAGGATCACTTTCTCTCACAAACTCACTTGAGGTGGATTACAAGTTGTGTATTGTTCTTCTCGTTACTTGTTGTGTTCAACCTTCACCATCTCCCCTCTATTTATAGGGAGGATATGCCTCTTGGGTACATCACATTCGTTGCATGGAGAAGTCCAAAGGGATGATTCGTTCCTTCTCCCAAGATTCGTTCATCTATCATCAATGTTACATGCAAGCTGAATGCATGCAGAATATGAATAGATAGGCTACTTCAGATGGTCATAACTTCTTCAATACACATCCAAATGATCTGGTTCAAAGCCTGGATGAAAGAGAAAACTTTTCTCAACAACTTTTGTATTGAAGATCGAGCCAAATAGTGATTGCAACAGCTTCGAAATAGCCTCCCAAAACTGAATCTTGTCACAGAAATTGCATCCAGAAAAATGGTTAAGTACTTGGACGAACCAAACCACGGGTAACCGATTTCTATGGATCAAATCCATGTTTATTCATAATGGGAATGGATCCCGTTCCCATCATTTTCTAATCCATAAACTGGATCCGAACCCTACTCTACACATGAGTTGTAGGTCGAGTTTGGGTCCTCTACATAGAGATCGTATCCTAGGTCAGAGTCCTCCACTTCTGCATAGAGACCGTATCCTATACCAATAACTTTGAATCGGATCCAGATCGGATCTACTTAGGAAGATATCTGATTTGAAACAAACGGGTTAGGTGTGTTGGTCAAAGAAAACCTGGACATCAACGTCAACAAAGCAGAGAAATTATTCAGTGGTCTGAATTCATGGTGAGTCTTGATTTCCTTCCAATAATAAAATAACATATAATATATATATATATATATATTTTTTATTTAGACTCTCATGACATAGAAAAAAACATAACGATATCATTGGATAGGGTCTACTTAGGAAGATATCGGATTTGA
>JAYESA010000010.1:57687793-57852951 GCA_036927795.1 Iris macrosiphon
ACGTCAAGACGGAGTTCGCGGATGTCGATCCTTTCAAAGGGAATGAGGCCTATTACTCCGATGCACTTTTGTACAAGCAAGTCCACCAAGATGAAGGTGACAATGATGCTGACGATGAGACAGAGGCCGGGACAGCATCAGATGAACCTTTGAAAGTACATCTAAAGGTGTGCGCTCCTGACACAACATCTCCACTCATTGTAAAACTGTGCAGGAAGGCGCCCGAACCTCTAGTCGTTCGCCTTCATAGGCCAAGTCGATCGCCAAAAGAAGATTCGGCACCATCCACTACACCCGAACAGCTCGTCGTTCGCCTTCATAGGCAGAGTCGACCGTCGAAGGATGCTCCGGTACCTCTTACAGAGTCTGAACCTCTAGTAGTATAGCTGTGCAGAAAACCTCCAAAGTCACCACTCGCACGGGTAGATCACAGAGAGGACAAGTTAGAGGGGCAAGTAGCTGCTCACACAGACGTCCCTTCCCTCGATGATGTAATTCCAGGAAAAAAGATAACTTACTTTATGAATAAAGGACTATCTTTGAACTACTTTAAAGTTGCACAAATAAGCACATTGTACTCCATGGAGGACAGTCTGGGTCTGCACCTGCAGACATTATTGACTACCACCCATGCTAGAAATCGGGTCCTCCCCAGCCAAAACTCTAACTTTCTAATCCCAGCCAGGAAGAGGGGAGACAGACTCATCATCTTCGGCAAAGTAGAGGGCCCTCAATCCTTTGTCCCCGAAGAACTGGATCTAGAGCCCGATACTGGTAAAAGGTCACTCCACTGGTATAGCTCTTAAGCCAAGCACCTTATCCAGAAGATGGGGTCCAATCTGAAGGCCACTTAGGGTTTAAACTACGACAAAGGCCGAAGGCTGCCTCCGCGTCTACCTACTCCTGCAGGAAAATCCGAGGACTACTACCATAAGATCGAGCTTGTCTTAGGGTACGTAATATCTCCCACAACCCCCGATGGTTCAGATGAAGGAGACGAGGTGCACTCTCACTCTTCAAAATCTTCCACTTGGGACTCCGACATCAGTTTCGGGGAGATGCTCAAGCAAACATTATCTACCAACATGGTGTCAGATGACTCTTGAGAAAGACTACGAGAATCTACTCGAACTCATTGAAGTAGAACCGTGGGCCCAACGCCTAGACGCACAATGAGAGATATGGTTCAAACAACGAGAACCTCCTACCGAGGATGAAGTCGTACAAGTTAATCTGGCAAATGAATCCTCCCCCAAACCTATCTTCATCAGCAAAAGTCTGACTGATGAGGATCGAGAATCGGTGCTACAACTCGTCAGGGAATACATTGATATCTTTGCTTGGAGCTACAAAGACATGCCATGATTGGACCCACAAATCGTGGTCTACAGGCTCAACATATTGCCTAACGCTAAGCCTGTCAAGCAGCAACAACGACGGTTTCGGCCGGATATTATGAACACCATCGAAGCTGAAGTCAATAAATTGATATATAGTGGCTTCGTCCGCGAAGAACAACACCCAGACTGGGTAGCCAATATCATGCCCGTCGTCAAAAAAAATGGGAAGATCCAGATATGTATTAACTTCCGTGATCTAAATGCGGCCTACCCAAAAGACGAATTCTCTCTTCCGATTACAGACATAATGATCGAAAACACTTACAGCTTTGAGCGCATGTCTTTCATGGACGGATTCTCAAGCTACAATCAGATCAAGATGACCCCTGAAGATCAGAAGCATACATCGTTCCAAACGTCGATAGGAGTGTACTGCTACATAGTCATTCCCTTCGGTCTAAAGAACGCAGGTGCTACATACCAGCGAGCTATGAGCACCATCTTCCATGAGCATCTATGCAAGAAGGTCGAGTGTTACGTCGATGACATCACCGTCAAAAGTTACTCCAAAGGTGATCACCACAGATACTTGAAGACTGTGTTTGACCTCATGCGTATGCACCAGCTCAAGATGAACTCTACCAAATCCTTCCTGGGTGTCTCCAGCGGAAAATTCTTAGGCTTCATCATCTCTTCTCAGGGTATTCATGTATACCCCGACAAAACTAAATCAATCCTTGAGATGAACCCGCCGAGAAACTTCCGGGAACTCTGCAGCCTCAAAGGGAGGCTAGCATACATCAGAAGGTTTATATCAAACCTTTCTGGGCGTTGTCGGCCATTCACCCAGCTCATGAAGAAAGGTGTCTCCTTTTTTTGGAAAGAAGAATACCAACGCACGTTCGACGACATCAAGGGATACATATCAAACCCTCCAGTGCTAGTAGCCCAGGTCTCGGGGAAGCCCTTTCTGCTTTATGTACGCACGATGGATCACTCCCTTAGTGCTCTATTAGCCCAGAATAGTGATGCAGACCACGAGAAGGCCATCCATTATCTCAGCCGGATGATGGTTGGCGTGGAGCATGGGTACACCCCCGTTGAGAAAGAATGCCTTGCTCTATTATTTGTTGTCCAAAAGACTCAATACTACGCGACTGGTTAGACCATTCGTGTGATCTCAAGAGTCAATCCTCTCTGAGTCCTCATGACCAAACTAGGGGCACTCAGTTCCCGCCTGGCTACTTGGGATGCTACTCTCTCCATACGACATGGTATTTTTTTCCTCAGAAAGTCGTCAAGGGTCAAGCACTGGCCGACTTCCTGGCAGCACATCTAGTGCCAAAAATCTTGAAACTCTATAATGAGATTCTAAACGAAGTGGAAAACTCAAACATGACTGCATGTGAAGCTGTCTCGCGGATGTTCTTCAACAGCCTTCGAGAGCAGGGCCCATAGACAATATCGTAGCTGGAGTTGGAATAGTATTAATCTCCCCTATAATTTGGTCATTAATCGGGCTTATTCCATCATGGGGACATGCTCCAACAATGTGGCAGAGTACAACGCTTTCATTATTGGACTCCAACTTGCTAAACAAGTGGGGGTGGACTATTTAGAGGCATACGGTAACTCCAATTTGATAGTCAACCAAGTCCAAGGTAAATATGAAGTCCGAAATAAAGACATAATTTCTTACCACTAAGCTGAGCTTGGCATCATCTCGACCTTAGAGGAATTATTTATTGAGCACGTCCCTCGGCTAAAAAATATTGAGGCAAACGCCCAAGTCAGACTCGCAGCCTCTCTAGATGTTACATCCAATACCCATAAACTTATCATTGTGGTCGGTCAGGAGCTGGTATGCCCAAAGAAAAATCTTTCTCTGTGTTGGAGCTACTAAGTAAAGACGAGCACTGACTCTCAAGATTGGATACTTCCATTCATTGACTACGCAGTCTATGGAATTCTCCCCGAGAACCCAAAGGAAGCCATATTAATCAGAAGACGTTCCCTACGGTTCTACTACTATACGGCTACTAAGATATTGTATCGCCGTTCTTATAACGGACTTCTTCTATGATGCCTATGAAAGGCAGAAGCCAAACAGGCACTTTGGGAAGCCCATGATAGCGTCTGCGATGCCCACCAACCAGGTCCAAAGTTGCAGGACCGTCTCCGACGTTTGGGATACTATTGGCCCACAATGGTAGAAGATGTCATCAACTATGCAAGGAAGTGCCAAGAGTGCCAAATCCATCCAGACTTCATCCACCCGCCATCCGAATTCCTATACCCAACGGTAGCATCCTGGTCGTTTGAGGCATGGAGAATTGATATCATCGGGCCGGTTAGTCCATCTTTATCCAAGGGACATCGGTTCATCCTCGCTATCACCAACTACTTCTCCAAGTAGGAGGAAGCCGTACCACTCGCAGAAGTCAAGATGTCCAACATGATCAGCTTCGTCAAGCATCATGTCATATACTGTTTTAGCTTGCCACAAAGGATCATCCATGACAATGGTCCACAGTTTGTAAGCCATACATTCTACCGGTTCTACGACAAAAATCGAATTCAGAATATGGCGTCTACTGCCTACAACCCAGAGGTAAATAGTCAGGCAGAAGCCTTCAACAAGACCATCATTAAGCTCTTCATGAAGTTCGTGTCATCTAATAAGCGTGACTGGAACAAGAAGCTGGGCAAATATCTCTGGGCCTACTGTACAATAGTCCGGACAGCTACAGGAAGTATGCCATTATCTTTGGTGTACGAAAGAGAAGCGGTCCTCCCCCTCGAGATCCAAATTCCTTCACTCCGAGTTGCTCTCTCCAATCAGCTAACCATGGACGACAACAATCGTCGACGACTACAAGAGTTAGAAGCAATCAACAAAAAATAACTCTTAGATTAGCAGCGCATTGAGTTATACCAAGCGCGTCTCTCTAGAGCCTTCAACAAATGGGTCAAGGAGAGAACATTCCAAGTGGACAATCTCGTCGTGACAGTAAGAATACCGATGGTTATGACCCACAAGACAACCGACAAATTTTAACACCAAATTGAAATGAACGTTCGTCATAGAATCAGTATTCTCCAATGACGCCTACCGGCTCACAAAATCCAATAACAACTTGCTCATGATGCCTATCAACGACAAGTTCCTGAAAAATTACTATGTCTAAACTTGATTAGTATTCCCATCATCACCAGCGGGGCAACCCAGATATATATCTCTACACTCTTGGTTCTTCATCCCCAACAAGTGCCTTTGTGCAATATTTTATCCTTCTTTCTAAATTCCTGTAAAAGCTATCACCTGTATCCAGGAGTCCTGGATATCCAATGAATGATGGATACTCAAAAGTATCCCCATCGGAGCAGTCCTAAGGTCCACTCGCACATACCCGCAGTGACCACTCAAAAACTAATCCCGTTAGACGCTAGTCATGTTCATATTGCTTCTGAGCTATCGTCCCACCAATCCCTCCAACGGAGCAATCCTTAGGTCTATCGTCATTTTCGGATAGACCACACCCAGTAAACCACTTCTCAGTGAGTTTTTGGACATTGGTTCACGTCCATATTACCTTTGAACTGTTGTCCTAATATTTCTTCCCGGCTGAGTTTGTCGTGTCCATGTTACCTCTGAGCTCGAGTTTTGGCTATCGATCATCACGTCTATATTATCTCTGATATCGGTTTTTATCCCCACTTATCACTCGTACGAACCAAGGTACACCAGCAGTGTTAAGTCCACAAAAACTGCCACGTCTATATTACCTCTTGCGGGGCTTGTTCCAAACCTATTACTTTTACTAACATGCGTTAAAAGTAATGGGTCCACAAAACCTATCACGTCCATATTACCTCTGATAAAGATTATTTTTGAATTTATTACTTGCACTCTAGTATGCAAAAAGTAATAAGTCCACCAAAGATCCCCAGTGGAATATTCTTAAAAAGTCACGGTATTATATTATGTTCATATTTTCTCTAGTACGATACCTAAAGCTAACATAAATAAATTACAAAACAGATAGGATAACTTTTATTTTTTTCGCAAAGAGAGATTAAAAGCAAAATTGGCCACATATATTGCAGATTCCATGTGGTCCCATGCATCTCTGGCCCCATGCGTCCCAGGTTCTATGCGGTCCCATGCGTCTCTGGCCCCATACGTCCCAGGTTCCATGTGCTCCCATGCATCTCTGGCCCCATGTGTCCCAGGCTTTAGGTGGCTCCATACGTCTCTGGCCATATGTACTTCAGACTCCATGAAGACCAAATCTTGCTGTTATGACAAGAGTGATTATCTCCAACCAAGTGCAGACTATGTGTCAAGCTAACCAAGTCACACCCACAAAGGACGAGAACCACCCAAATCTTCAGCAACAAAAAAATCCAATAAGCGCCCACGTAGCATCTCGGTCTGCTCACGGTTACAATGACACCATGTTAAGAAGGGACACATGGTACCCTTCAGAATCCATGCGGCCCAACATATGCGCGCCTAGGGATAACTATAAATAGTAGGGTACCACACCCATACACACGACTGGAAATCTGTGAACCGACAGTCAAGCAAGAGAGAAGAGCTTCCTCCTCATGTATCGGATCGTCCACAAAGTAAAGAAGATGTCATAGTACTACTTGTCCATCGTTTCACCCCAGAATCAAAAATATTGGACTTAGATTGTCTGTCTAAGACCTTTTTGTACTTTTTTTTTGTTAATTAAATCAAGCTCTCTTAGAACTTTCTAATTTAAAGGCGAATAATAGTAAATGGGATATGATTCAGAGGTAATATCGACATAAATCATATTACATTTATTGACTGGTGAATAAACAAGTAAGATTATTCTCGACCTAACTGGGGATCAGGAATATGACATCCTTAAAATAACTGGGCTTTAAGAATGGAACATTTTTTTGGAGAGAATTATTTAGATGATCTTAATGAGACTGTTCTGTTGGATCTAAGTATTATCCCGCTGGATTACTTTGAGAACCCATTACCCATATCTTATTCAAAAATGAATATAGGTAATAGTTTGAGAGGCCGTGTAGGCTATGAGTTGTTGGGGATTAAAAAAAATATATTTACTATACATCTTATTTTAATCTGCTGGAGATGGAGAATAATATGTCTTGCTTAGACATAATACTTCTTTAGGAATTTGTCATTGATAGGCATCATTATTAAATCTCCATTAGGTTAAGCGAGACTGTAGCCTCCGTTGGAGAATATTGTCTCCACCACATAAGGACCTTCCCATTTAGCTTGGAATTTATCTTTGCTATTATAAGTTGTGATCATATTTTTCCTCACTGAAGGATAAATTCACCGACTTGGAATATTCTTTCCTTGACCTTTCGATTAAAAGCTCTGGAAATTAGTGCTTGGTATAGTTCAATGCGTTGTTGAACGTGCAAGCACTTTTTATCCAATGCTTCTAATTCTTGCATGCACAATCGATCATTATTCTCTACTCTTAGCTCATTCACAATAGTTATTCTGAGAGAAGGTATTTAAATTTTGAGTGGAATGACCGCTTCACACCCATAGACCAGAGAGAATGTTATACAACCAGTTGGATTTTGAACTGTTGTGTGATAAGCCCATAAACACTCCTCGAGTTTCTTATTCCAATCATGTTTGTTGGATGAGACAAACTATTTAAGGAGTTTGATTATGGTCTTCTTAAAGGCTTTTATTAAGCCGTTGGCTGCTGGATTGTAGACCGTAGATGCTATATTCTGGATTCAATTCATGTCACAGAACCTATAAAATGCTAGACTGGCAAATTATAGCCCATTACCATGTATTATCCTCCGGGGAATACCGAAACGATAAATAACATGGTGTTTGACAAATGTTATTACGTTGGATGTCTTAACTTCGATGAGCGGGACTGCTTCTTCCTATTTGGAGAAGTTATCGGTTATTGCAAGTATAAACTGATGTCCTCTAGGAGAAGATGGGTTGATCGGACCAATAATATCCAATCCCCAAGCTTCAAAAGGCCAAGAAGCAGCTGTAGGGTGTAAATACTCTGCTGGTTGTGGATAAAATTAGCATAGATTTGGCATGACCTGCATTTATGAGCGTAATCTACGGTATTTGTCACCATAGTGGGCCAATAATAACCCATTCTTCTCAGGCGGTCTTATAATTTAGGACCTGGCTGATGTGCTCCAGTACAGATGCCATCATGACCCTCACAGAGTGATTGTAATGCTTCATAGTTGAAAAGACAACGTAGCAGCAATCCCTCATAAGAACGACGATATAATATTTTGGACGAGGCGACATAGTAGAATCGGAGTTAGCATCTTTTAATAAAAGTTGCTTCTTTCATATCTTCTGGAAGAATCCCGTAAGCAACGTAGTCTATAAAAGGGTCTCTCAAATCTTTATCCATGGAGTTTAAAGTTATGACGTAACTCTGTTCAATGTATAATTTATTTTTTGTACAGAAAAACTCTCGTCATGTTATCATAATTGAGTATCATCTTTTTAGGGGAACGACCAACGATGCTGCTAGGCCGGCCAAAGCATATGCTTTCATATTCTGTAACCGAGGCATATGCTCGATGAAGAATCCTTTGAAAGTAAAAGCCATTTCGATTGCTGCTTGATGATGAGGGATGAGGTCTTCTTGTCGAACCTCGTACTCTTTTCTGATTTTGTTGACTATCGGCTTGGAATCTTTGTAGACTTCAAGAAATTCTATGTCCAATTCTTTAGCTAATTAGAGACCGATGAGTAGAGCATTGTATTCTGCCATATTATTGGAACATGGTTCACTGAGAGAATATGCTGGATAAATGAGTAGTTTGTCAGAAGATACTAGGAATATGCCAACTTCAGCTACTATGTTGCCTTTGGGTCCTATTCTTGAAGTGTCGTCAAAGAATAGTTGCCAAGTGTCATCTTCCATTGCTATATTAGACTCTAAGACTTCATCTGGGATGTCAACATATAGTTTAGAAGTTTTTAGTACAGGATGAGCTGCCAGGAAATCAGCTAGCACTTGACCCTTTACTACTTTTGTGGGACATATACCAAGCCATAAGGCGGTAGCAACATTGTCTATGTAGCTAACCAAGAATTGAGTGTGCTCGGCTTAGTCATCAATACCTGATGGGAGTTTAATCTGGATATGACATGAATACTTTGACCTGACACGTAATGTCGTATCTTTGAAATAACAAACATCAAGGTGAGGCATTCTTTTTCCACCAAATTATATCGATTTTCAGCGCCGACCATCATGCGACTGAGATAATAGATTGCCTGTTCATTGCCTTCGTTACTCTTCTGTGCAAGAAGATCTCCTAGGTAGTGATCCATTGCTCGAACATAAAGCAAAAAGGGTTTCCCTACGATCGGAGACACCAGAACCGGTGGATTTGTTAAATATCATTTTGATATCGTCGAATGCTTGTTGACATACTTTGTTCCAGACAAAGGATACGCCTTCCTTCATTAACTGAGTGAAGGGTCGACAACGTCCTGAGAGATTGAAGATGAATCTCCTGATGTATGCCAGACGGCCTTGCAGACCACAAAGTTCTTTGAGTTGGAGGCTGCATTTGAAGGATAGCTTTGATTTTATCGTGGTCAATGTGAATACCTTTGGAAGTTATAACAAATCTAAGAAACTTTCTACTGGAGACTCCTAGAAAGGATTTAGTTAAATTCATCTTCAACTGGTAGTGGCACATTAATTTGAACACATTCTTCAAATCTTGAAGGTGATCATCTTTGTAACGACTCTGGACAACGATATCATCCACATAGCATTCTACCATTTTTTGTAAATGCTTCTGGAAAATTGTACTCATGGCTCGTTGATAAATTGCACCCGTATTTTTTAAGCCGAAGTGCATGACTATGTAACAGTAAACTCACAATGGTGTATGAAAAGAGGTATATTTTATGTTATCATTTGACATATTAATTTGATTGTATCATGAGAACCCATCCATGAAGGACATACATTCAAAGCCACATGTATTTTCGATCATAAGATCTATGATGGGAAGAGAAAATTTATCTTTTGGACAGAGAAGAGAAAATTTATCTTTTGGACAGACCGAGTTTGGATCTCGATAATCTATGCAGACCCGGACCTTTCTATTTTTCTTTATGACTTGAACGACATTGGCTACCCTGTCGGGATGTTGCTCTTCTCGAATAAAGCCACATTATATATGTTTATTGACTTTTGCTTCAATTGTATCCATCATATCCGGACAGAATTATCGTTGTTGATGTTAAACTGGTTTAGCATTCGAAATAATATTGAGCTTGTATATGGCTATTTGAGGATATAGGCCAAGCATATCCTCGTAACTCCTGGCGAAGACATTAATATACTCATTTATTTATTGGACTAAAGCGTGTTGATCTTCTTCAGGGAGACTCTTGCTAATAAAGATTGGTCTTAGGGAAGATTCTTCTCCTACATCAATTTGGACTATTTTATCCTTTATAGGTAGTTCACGTTGCTCAAATCGAAGTTCCCATTTAGTATTTATTTGTTGTGCCTATAGATCATTCTCGAATGGTTCCAATAAGTCAACTTCTTTATCATTTGGGGTAGTTGACACCATAATTACAGAGAAAGCATGTTTGAATACGTCACTCATGCCTTCGTCAGAATCCCACAATGATGAGTCAGGGGAATGAGAATGCGTCTCTTCTTCCGATTCTAAACTTTTATGACTTGTTGATGGTGTAACATATCCCAAACCATGACTAGTCCGTTGGTAGTATATTTTTGGCTTGCCTTTTGGAGAGAGGTGGCATATAGGAGTCCGTCTGCCTTTTCCATAATTTAGTCCCAAACCAGATTTTAAGTTGTATGCCATCCCTTGAATAATATTTTTGGCTGGTTGGCTGTAACGATATGGTTGTATCTTCCCCATATCCTTTTCAAAACCATTAGTCTACGTGACTTTTATTTTTGGCTTTGCAAAAAATTATCTAACGTTGCTTGTCCTATCTCACCGGGACTATGAAGTATGCCACATCATATGGTTTATAAGATGAACTATATTGGAATAGAGATGCCACAAGTATGGACAGAGGTTCGTAGAGGTGAAGAGCATCTAGGAATTCTTTAGCAAAGGGTTCAACAACAATGTAGTGTGAAGTAGTATCTTCTTTATTTATGAAATATAAGATTTCTTCATCTTCCACATAGTAGGTAGAATCTTCAGCCTTGACATGAGGCTTGGCAAGATTGATAACTAGGGGTTAATTTACTGATGTTTATTGCTTGTTACGACGAAGGTAGATAACAAGTGGCTCATTCTCCAGTATTGGCTGTTTATTGCATCGAAGGTTGATGAGCAATAGAGATGACTTGTGCAGGTCGATTCTGAGAGGCTTTGAAGGAGTTGGACGAGTAATACATCCTTTGACTCGGATTGTCAGAATCTCTTCTTTTGGAGTATTTTTAGCTTCATCAATAGCTTGATTAACTCCCTCTTTCATATACTCCTGTGTATAGAGCGGAGAGTCAGCAAAATTGGCTTCGACACCTTTGAAAGGGTTGAGGTCAGCTACCTCTGTCTTGACCTTTCCTTTGCTGTTCACATATTTGAAGCATTGATATAGGGTTGAGGGTATAATTTTATGCTCGTGTATCCATGGTCGTCCCAGCAAAACGTTTTAGGATACATCAAAGTCAATCACATAGCATGTGACTTCAGTTCGTAGATCGTCTATCTGAATTTTTAGGTGTATCTTTCTAGTGGCTTACTTCTTCCTGTATTGAAGCCTAGAATGGTAGTACTGGTAGCAGACAGGTTGTGCATTGGTATCTTTAATTCTCTCAATAGACTTTTATGAATGATGTTGAGTGAAGAACCAGGGTCGATGTGAATTCAGTTCACTTTAATAGATCCGATGTAACCGGTATAATACAAAGGCCTATTATGCTGATTATCTTTGAGTAGCATGTCATCTTGTATGAAGGTGATGTTAGGAATCTTTTCGATCTTGCTGTGGCATTGAGTACACGCTAATGGCTCTTCATCAGGAGTCTTGAGTTGAGCTAAGCATGAGTCTTCATATATCAGAGCTTCGCTCAAAGCTTCACAAGTCTCTTTCGATAAACAAAGCAACTAAAATAAGGAGAGTCAGGCTGGGGTATTGGCCAGTTGTGCCAATATATAAAAATTGTAGGACTTTTTAAGTCCTTGGGGGTACATTCTTCTTCAGTGATTTGTCAAAACATACTTCTTTTTGCTTTCCTTTATCTGTAATTGTAGGCTTCGAAGGACGAGGTTCAGTTGTGACCAGAGCAATAGGAGTCGGCGAAGTAGGAAGAGTATCAGGAACATCTTTCGGGAAAGATTTATAGGTTTTATGATAATCTTTGTCGGGCCTGGTACCAGTCATGTCTTCTTCTCCAGGTATTGGAGAAAGAAGTACCATGTTACATGAATTGAGTTTCTTTTTATCATGCCTCTACTTAGGCCGAGTCTGTGGGCTAGTTTTATCGTAACCCAATTCACTACGTGATTTTTTAGACTATCCTTGGAGTTGTAGAGGAATACGTTTTCCCTTGCCAAAGTTTAAACCTTCAGCTTTCTGGAAGTCATAACCCATATTCTACATTAACTGTATAGATTGCTGGCTGTAAAGATAAAATTGGGGACGATCCTCCTCAAGCATCTGAGTTGAGGTCGATGCTCTAATGGTTATAGTAGAAGGAGGAGAAATTTATGTAGAAATACCTTTATAAGCACTGAAGATTTGTTATGCCTTATACAGCAGAACGCTACCTATCATGGACCATTGCTGGTGCATTAAGCGAAGCTTACGAGCAGAACTTGGTGGGGCAATGTTCAGATTTTGAAATCTGATATCGAGAGATACATCTTCCTGATGTTGGTCCTGATTTTCTTCTGAATAAGGATCCGAAGAAATCATATTGCATGATTTATACTTTTTATCCACTTTGTGGTAAGAGGCACAAATTCTTCTATTTGACTTCTAGGAGGCAAAAGATTTACCACTTTTGTGGTAGCTCGAGGTATTAGGATGATGCCGTTGGGGACTTCTTGTGCTGGAAAGTCCTGGAATTAAAGAGAAACCATATTAAAAGTTACTGTCTTCTCTTCGTTGTGAAAGGTGATAGCTTTAGCATCTATCAACTGATGTTTCTTCTTTTTCAAGACATAACAAGCCTTTGTAGGGCGATGTATATATCCGTGGTACAAGAAGTATTTTTGGTCGTCTGTTTTACCACTCTCATTTTGTCGTTTGATGTCAAGCAACTGCAACTTGTTATTTTTTATCAAGCATTCAAAAATGATGTGGATATCGCTCTCATCAAAGGAATACTCTTCCTTAGGCCTGGAAGACTCTGGAGGCTTTTGTGCTGAAGGAAAGGTGTGTTGCTTTGACAGGTTTATCGCCAAGGCCTCATTTCCTTTGCTTTTATGATTATTCGCACTATTGGAGGGGCGCTTTCCTTCAGCATTGGTCATTTGTAACCCTAAATTATGTGCCATCTTCGCGATACCTTCAGCAACTTCAGTCCCAATAATGAATGATATCCAGTCTTGAAATTGAGTTAGACCTGTCCAGAGCCCTACTATAGGCAATAGGTTCTTTTTATAAGTATCAATGAATACGGAGTTTGGAATACCGGGGGGTAACTTCAGAGTTTCCTACCTTAAATGCTTAACAAATTCATGAGCGAATTCTCTCCTTCTATTTGATATCGATGAGTGAAGACAGCGTCATATCCATGCCTCCATCATAGAATCGTGAGAGAAAAAGATACATTATGTCATCAAACGAGGATATGCAGTTATCAGGTAAACTGCGATACCAATCGTAGGCAATGACGGCCAAGCATTCTGTGAACAATCTGGTATAGAGGGCATCCTCTTTCTACATATGAGCCATCAACATATTGAAGTAATTGATATATTGGCTCGGTGATGTCATACCTTCAAAGAAGACTATCGATTGGGGTTTGTATTTAGGAGGGAATATAACTTATCCCAATGCGGAGAATAAGGCTTTTTCACCCCCAGCTTGCGGAGTTGGTGTTTGTTCTTTAAAATATAGATTTGTGCATGCAACTCTCGGATAGCTTCGAGAGGATCTTCAGTTCAGAATGGTGTAACAGAGTGATAAGATCCTAGTCGAACATGTAGCATCACCGGCGGAGATCCACCATAATATTGAGAGGATTAAGTGTTGGCTCTGCTAACTTTTGGTTTATGACCTCTTCTGGATTTTTGTTATCCTGCAGAGGTGTTGTTCCAGGAGTAGGTTGTGAAGGTCTGAATGAAGCCACTTGGATAGGTGCTGGTGTAGCAGAATGTTGGACTGTCATCATTTGATGCATATTTTGCATCATGGTATGCATGTCCCTAAGTGCGGCCTCTAATAAGTTGAGGATTTGTTCAGTGGCTTATGATAAAGAAGCATCTTGTTCATCACCGACAACATAAATGCTAACATCCCTGTGTACGATGGAGGGATTGGTAGAAAGAACCGTATAGTTGGAGTCTATACTGTCAGTTTCAGATTCGAGGGGATTGTTACCCCCAGCCTCAGATTCTGAGGAATGGGAATTCTCGTGACGAATGAGAACCCATCTTTGAGACCGTGTATTTTGGTATACTCCTTCAAACAAGTCAATGAGTGTTAAATCTTCTCTGGCTGGGTGTTCTTGAAGAACTTATTATTGATTGTCTCCTACAACTGGAAAGATGCGAAGCCATGTATGCTGAAGCAAAGAGCGGTTCATCATCATGCTCTTTGTTGTCAACTTGCTTTGCATGTCTTAGTTTAGGAGACATAGTGTAAGTCAATCGGTAAAACACAGAACGCTTTACGGATGCACAACAATATTCGATTAAAACTCTATCATAATTGTAATGATGTTCATTATAAAATACCGTTGTAATGTTAGAAGGGTCCCTCTCTTTACGCTTTTGTACAATAAGCTCTCGTAAATCTAAATTGGGAATAGAAGAGGAGGAAGAGGGAAGACTCTGCCTCTTTACATGAGATATATTAAATCTTTTATGCATATTTTTGGTTGCTTGTGCATAGATTGATGTGCTAGATTGATTAGCAAGTGATTTGTCATATCTCGAGTTTTTTTTTCTTCAGGGAGGAGAGGAAGTTGTTACTAGCAGTCCACTTGTGTACATGCACACAATCTGTATGTTGTGAAAAGATTGATCCTGCTTGGCCCACTTTCTGTGGCACAGACAGAGTTGGCACAGTTTTCCTACATGCATTTAATTTTGTACGAAGGTCTTGGCTTGGCGCACTAATAGTAGGCTTCGGATGAGTGTCGCATAATTTTCCTTCTACTGAGCGCATAATCATGATATTAGGAGAATGATTCTCCCTAAACAAGACTTCATTTGTGCGCTTGTTGGTTTGGACAGTGGTGTCCATGCCATGCTTGACGACGAAGAAATGTAGGGACTGTTGTGAACAACTTGGAGAGTTGAGAAATAAGAAATATCTGGGAATAACAACACGAGAAGCTTCTATTTCTCTTACTCTGTTCTTGAATTTCAAATACTTGGAAATTCTAGCCCCCTCTCTATCTGTCTGCATGTGTATTTATAGAGTTTAGGATTGGTTATGAGAGTGTGCATGCACTTTGGACATTCAACACTATTTTACCATTGTGCACGCACTTTTGGTTGACTAACACCCCACGTTCTGAATAAGTGGGTGCACAACATGCTGCCTGCTGGACACGTAATTTCCTATACGAGAAAAACATAGGTCATGGGGACAGTTATTTGTACACTTTTTACGAGAAATACGGTATGTAAGACACACTCATAACTGCTTACTGTCGGTAAGGATAATATGCATACTTTAGAAGTCGTTTGGAGAATGGCGCATCATGGTAAGATTGACACTGCAGTGCATTTTTGAAGCAGTTGGCACTACGGCACAATTTTGAAGGTATTGACACTACCGTGCACTTTTGAAGAGATTAGCACTATGGCGCACTTTTGAAGAGATTGGCACTATGGCACAATTTTGAAGATATTTGCATAGCAGCACACTTTTGAAGAGATTGGCATAGCGGCGCACTTTTGAAGAAGTTAGCACTGCGGCTGGGTTGCCAAACTACAACCTGGATCTGTGTGCCGCAACACAACTATAATGATGACTTCTGACTCTTTGGTTTCTGCATATGTCAGCTGTCAATCTGCTATATTAAATGCTGAGAGGGGAAGATCATTTTTGCGTGAGATTTGGTAAGACTAAGAAAGTGCACCATCTTTCGAAAGTGCGCCAAAGTATTGAGCACTTAATAAATTATGTGTCTTTCTTCTGAAACAAGTAGAAAAGTCGCCAAACTGATAGAAAGTGCGCCATCTTTCCACTGTTGTGTTTATTTGTAGAAAACTGTTCCATCTATATGAGACACATTTTTTTATCTTCTACAACTGGAAGAAGCTCAAACCTCACTATTAATTTGAACTTCCCCGGCCAAAATCTGCTCTAACATACCAAACTCTATTTGCTCATGTCTCGATACTGCTGTAGCCCTATCATGAGGATGATGCTACCGCTGTGGTCTCTGCTGACGAAACTGACATTGTCTCTGGTGATACACCTGTGCTTGCACCAACAATGGACGTTGCGCTAACGGTTGTACTGCTAGTACCGGCTCTTGATACAGAACTGCTTCTGGAGATGGCAACGCCAAGAATTGCTGGTAAGGTCCTTCTTGCCTTTGCATCTGCGGGCAAGAAGCTATCATGTGGTCTGAACCCCTACACCTCAAGCATCTTCCACTTTCCATCCTGCACACATCTTGAGTATAACCTCCTTTGCCAAAATAGGTACATCCTACTGGATTCTCCGGATGTTTGTTGATGTTGTCTCGGCTGTTGTTGCCAAATTAACATTGTCTTAACTGATGCCACTGGCCCCCGTAGTGTCAAATCATGAATACAAATTTTGGGTGCTTGTGTTGACGTACGTAGTGCTGGTCTTCCTCCAATATTTTTGGCATAAGACCTCTCATGACCCCATTCCTTGCTGCCATTCTCCGGATAGTAGGTCCATGCCTCTTGGCTGCTACAAGTACGTCATCAAAATTTGATAGTCATGTCCTTCCACTAATCGCAAAATCTCGAGATGAAGTCCTTGTTGGAATCTAATTTCCCTTTCGTGCTCCATCGTCATTATAGCTGGAGCAAACCTGCTCAGCCTGCAGAACTTTATTGCATATCCATCTACTATTCTGCCGGATTACCTGAGATCAATAAATCTCTGCTACAGCTCGTATTGAACCACTACTCTGAAATACTTGGCTCTGAACCTTATCCTAAAGTTGTCCTAAGAGATATGATGCTTCGAGCCAACTTCCTCCGATGCCCACCAATCACGAGCAAGATCTTGTAGTTATAATTGGACTTGATTGACTTGCTCCTCTGCTAGAACCTTAGATGTCGCCATGATCGTCTCAATATCTTTAAGCCAAGTATCCGCCATAATAGCATCCTTTGTGCCTTCGAAATAGCTTGGGTTGAGTCGACAGAATATGTATGACGTACCATAATCTTCTTCTTTACTCTCCTCCAAAGCCGTTTGCAGCCCTTGGTTTAATAGGACGTTTTGGTCTTGTTGTCGAAGCTGACTATGCTATTTTACTACCATATGATGCTGTTGTGTAGACATCATACTTTTGATAATTTCTAACAGTGACGGGTATCAAGTACTGCTAGTATTACTAGTACTGCCAGGGGTATATGGATCTCTCGTGCTTGTTGCTCGATTACTGGCGTGACCCAAATGCGATATTGAGAAAGGAAAGCTTCTTGTTGGCGCTCAATAGGATCTTGCTCTGCTAGCTGTTCTACAATATCTTCTGCTGCAATAAGTGGGGACGAAGAGCCCCTGAAGGAAAAGGACACAGCACATCAAAGGACCGGACGAGAAAGAACAAGGAAGTAAAATGTTGATAGTTCAAGCTTGGTATCGAAGAAGACGAATTTTGGATATCAAAGGGAATAATTTTGATTGAGACCCCT
This sequence comes from Iris macrosiphon, assembly GCA_036927795.1. Classification (NCBI taxonomy): domain Eukaryota; kingdom Viridiplantae; phylum Streptophyta; class Magnoliopsida; order Asparagales; family Iridaceae; genus Iris; species Iris macrosiphon. The sequence goes on from JAYESA010000010.1 coordinate 57,705,196, forward strand.
AGAACATGATACCCCACAAGTTTGAAAGGAGAGACAGACCTACATGGGCCACCACTAAAACCTTGTCACGCTCAGAACCAGAATACTGGAGAGCGGGAGCGTGACTCAGCCAACCACACCTTACAGAATACCAAAGTAAAACGCAATGTGCTAAGGTTGTCTAGAGACAAGGGGGTACATAATACCATCAAGTCACCTATTGTCATGTTTCAGAACCAAAATACTGGAGAGCGGGGGCAGACAAAGCCAACTACGTATACCAGGGTACTCTATACCCCGAGATACGGTCACGGCAGTCTAAACATGTGAGGGTTTACTCTATAATCCATCTTGCAATCCTTGGTCAAGAATCCTAGGTGTCTCACTCTCAAGCAAGCAACAAGTTACAAGATGTATGATCATAAATGTATAATAGTAAGGCTTCCCAAACTATAGATACACAGATGATCATGAAGCTAGTTACAAAATAAAGAACTAGCAAGAGTACCATGTTACATGATCATCTCTAGCTATAGTCTAGAATGTGCTTTACATGTAGGCCCACAGACTAGAATATCAAGTCCCAAAACACGTATTAAATACATGCCCGATGGCTAAATGCCTCAAAAAAATAGTGTACAAGATCAAGTGGATGAGGAAGAAGAAACTCACTCATGTCCTCGGGTTCTCCTGGTGTTTACCATCTTGAAACGGAAGATACGGGAGATCTTGCGGTTCTGCTCCAAATTTTGGCAATGAAAAACCTGTGGGGTCAGACCCCAAAATAGCAAGTACCACAAGGAAGCCAAACATAGGAACTAAAACTAGCATGCAGATAAATCAATAAGAAATAGTACAAGGAATATTTGAATAAGTACAGTAGGTAAAAAACTAACAACTAAACATGCTCTGGAGTATTAAACAGGGATATCTGGAGTCAGGCTTCAATTATTGTTCTCAGGATCAATTGTTAAAAACAAAACAAGACGGTATTAGACAAGACTGGAAATCAATAAATCATGGCCAATCATGTCGTACGGCTTGCTATCATTAAGTAACTAGGGTTATCACAGTCCTAGTTATTAACATATGTAGTTTGAGATTTCTTTCAGCCACATGTCCTGCAGACACTCCGAGTTATTCAGATGAACATATACATAGTATAGATTTATCAGGTATAATCATTCTATATCTTTTCTGGTAGTGTAACACTCAACGATGTGCTGGAAGTGTGCCCCTCACGACAGAGAGCTCCAAATCCATCAGGTGTCGCTGGGATACTGGGATTGCATGTAGCCAGGAAATCTCTCTAGACGCTTTCTAGATTATTATTCTCATTATTAGCCTGTATAATTATCAAGGATTTCCAACCATGGCGCTCAGGAATCTGACTTAGACATGATGCAAGATAAGATAGTAAATTGATAAGGTCAATCAAAATCAACCACTGGGGTACAGGTTATGCAATACAAGTGCTAATAATAGCCTTTATCAGGACAGTTATAGGAATTCTCAAGTCAGGATTGTGCTACGTCGATCCACTATCAGGAGTATCAGGATCAGGAGTAATTATAAATACAGGATCAGGATTATCAGTATAGGATCAAGATTATCAATACAGGATCAGTTCCATACCAAGATTCAGGAGTTCGTATATAATGTACAATCACTAGATCATATCAGAAAATTAAGATCAATATCAAGAATATCAGGTTCTGGAAATAACCAGGATTAACTAAAATAATAGGATAAAAGAGAACTAGAGAATAGTTAAGACTTAAGCATGCCAAAGAGAATACTAGCATACAGGCAAATAAATTAACACTTCAGGGTTGGCGCATAAACTCAGGCTAGAAGAAACATCCGCGCACAATGGATCAAAAATCACCATTGGCACACAAACGGTCCATGGTGTCATACCCCAGTCCCAAAATACGTAGGACTAGGAATACGCAACATGCCAGCCATATGTATACGAAAACTCTAATGTGTTGGAAGATCGTAACACACACGTACGCTGTACATGAATATCAAATCCACAAGTGGTAATATACTGTCAACACAAGTCACACGGAATCTATATCTCATCCACAGCATAAATAATAAAATAGGAATAAATAACTGAATCTCAAATATGAAGTATCAAGAATGATAGTCGGGTGGAAACAAATCTACTGCCAATCGACTCTACTAAAAACTAAATGAGAGAAGAGATCAAACTCTAATAGAAGATAAATGTCAATAAAAGAAATAGCAAGTAGAATATACATCAACTGCGATTAATCAAAGGTACTCTGAAGGTAAGACCTTCTCAGTCTGTTATGAAATGTCAAGTCTGGGTCCGTACTCCTGTGGATAATCCTGCCCGTCTATACCTGGAAAGGGACCAGGTCCTCAGAGGGATGTAACAAGATACATAGAAGCATGCCAATAAAGTACTGAAAAATACACATCCAAAGGGTCGCCTAACCGTCTATATGAATGCAATTTGAGAACAACTTTCCAACAAGTGGGCTATCTGGCCAAAATTAGATTGGCATAATTCTCTTGGAGATTCTGGGGCCTAAAAAGTATGACGTCTTTTGAACCTCAAAGGCCGCCTGATAATAATAATATATATAGTGGTCATCATGACCGCGCATCTCCGGCGGAGCGTACGGGTTACACAAGAAAAGTGCAAAGGAGCCCAAACGCCTTACTTGTTGTTCTCCCCACCCTATGCTCTAAGCATGTCACATCCATGACACGATGATACCTCTAAATAACTACCAGGTCTTCTAGCATGCAATTTCAGAAATAAAATGCATGCATCATATGGAATATAAATCACAGTACAATGGCAAGGTATACTTGCCTGGCAAGCAATCTGCGTAGTGCAAGCGTCCAAACGTCAAGTACACAGGATCAGAAACTATGGCCTCCGAATAAACGTCTCCGGATGCTAAAATAAATATTACCAACGTTCTCGGAATCAACGAGATAGCTAGAAAATACTACCCTTTTATCCAATTTGGACACAGGGGCAAGACGGTAATTTTGGGTCAAAGCGGGGTCCACTCGTAGCCCACTTTGCACCAAAATGCGTGCCAAGGGGAAAGGTCTCTAAATGGGACAAATTATAGGTCAAACAAATTCTAAACGTCAGTACGAACTCAACGGTATGTCCAATTTTGAATTTCGGTGAGTCGAACGCAATTTCGCCCTTAAAGTCAACCGTGGGGCCCGCAAATAGGTGGCTTGGTCAACTGTCTCAGAATCGCGTGAAACTTGGGTCATAGGACCAGCGTGATACCACGAATCCAATGACATAAGTTTCGTCGCATTCCGACGAGCATACACAAAATGGTGCAGTATTTTTCAAAAGTCGCAATACGGGGACTTTTTATAGATACGGGTTGATTCTGGCGCGCACACACGTCCAAATTAGTTTCCGTAAAAACCCACACGTCAGGACATACCATACGCGCCTTTTGGTGCAATTGGTACGCGACGGGGCGATCCCGTTTGGCGGGACGCGCTCCATATCGCAATTTCTAAAGTTTTAAAAACCAGTTTTTTATAATTTTTAACCCAATTTATCTCTGTATTTAACACAAAATAAAATAATCTAATTAAGAGGGGATGATCTCAGTTATATGGACTTCATATAGCATAAATTAGATTTAAATATGGAGGTCTATGGTGGGAGATAACAGCCTATAAACATAGGTGGTCGAAAAGTTTACTGCAGTTTTTAAAAGATGTGGTTTTTCTTCAACTTGGCCTCGATTTCTTCCTAGTGTTTAACGTTGTTTGATGGAAACTAATTAACAGGGTTGAGAGGGGGATAGGTCGTGATCATACCAGTGAAGACGGATCCAAAAATGATCGAGAGATAGGGCAGAAAACTGTGCTTGAAACAGGGGTCGTCACTGTCGTTTCTGCTGCGGCGCATGCGCGGTCTCACGGACGTGGCCGGCGGTGCTCCGATGGCTGCGCGGTGGCGGCGCTGGGTTGCGGTGGTCGGGGTCGCGGAGGTGGAGAAGTCAGCGGCTAGGGTTTAGGGTTTCGAATCATATGGTATATAGGTATATATAGCAAAGGAGGCTTGCGGGTTGTCGACGCGGTAGTCTGTGCCGCGGGGTCATTGTGCTCACGGGATTAGTTAAGTTGCAGGCTGCTGTTAGCTTAGGGCTTGAGTTGGGTTTGACTTGTTTTAAGTTTTTTTTTCTTTTACTTTCTTTTTCTTTTATTACTACTACTACTATTATTAATATTATTACTATTATTATTACTAGGATTGTTATTATTATTATTACTATGATTATTTTATTATATTTAATACAATACATTATTTACATATATATTTGAGGTATTAAAAAAAATATTTGTTCACAAAATAAATTCTAAAAAAAATCTATCCCTCTTCTTCAACGATTCCTAAAATAAAATAATAGTCTTTGTGCAATACTTCTAAATGAGTATTTACCTAGTAATTAATTCAATAAATTTTTATTTTCAAATTTAACTAAGAAATAATATAATTAAACTAAATAATTAATTAGATTACTATAATATTTAAAATTTGGGGGGTTTATATTCTACCCAACTTATAAAAATTTTGTCCTCGAAATTAAAACTAAGCCACGATAGAAAATCAAGGATGGTATATGGTAGAAATGAACGAGGTAAATTCATACATTGATCTACGAACAGATATGAAAAATGTTTGCGCATGTCGTCATCGCGCTCCCAAGTGGATTCTCCTAGCGCACAATGCTTCCATGCCACGCGGACCAAGGGAATAGACTGATTCCTCAATACTTTCTCTCGACGATCAAGGATCCCCACGGGTTGCTCTTGGTATGACAAGCTTGGCCCAATGGTGATATCGGAGTGGTCGAGAACATGACTGCTATCTGCCACATATCGCCTAAGTTGCGACACGTGGAATACATCATACACTCCCTCGAGTGAACGTGGTAGTGCCAGTCGATACGCCACTTCTCGCACTCGCTCTAGCACGTCAAATGGTCCAATATATCTTGGGCTCAATTTGCCACGCCCTCCGAATCGAATAGTGCCTCAAGTAGGTGATATCCTCAAGAAGACATGATCGCCTTCTTTAAACTCCAAGGGACAACGATGAAGGTTTGCCCACTACTTCTGCCTGTCTTGCGCTCCTCGCAAGTGCCCTTGTATCTTCTTCACTGTCTCTACGGTGTTGACTACCAATTCTGGTCCCAGAATCTGACGTTCTCCCATGTCACTCCAACACACGGGAGACCTACACTTTCTTCTATACAATGCTTCAAACGGAGCCATCTGGATGCTTGCTTGATAGCTATTATTGTAAGAAAACTCCACAAGATGTAGGTGGTCCTCCCATGATCCTCCAAAGTCCAACATACAAGCCCTCAACATATCCTCCAGTATCTGAATAATACGTTCGGACTGCCCATCTGTCTACGGGTGATAAGATGTACTGAACTTCAGACGAGTCCCAAGACTCTCCTGCATGCTTCTCCAAAATGAGATGTAAAATGCGAATCCCTGTCTGACACAATGCTGACCAGAATGCCGTGCAACCTCACGATCTGCCTCATGTATAAGTCAGCCAAAGCTTCTGTAGACTGGCCAACTCTAAAAGGTAAGAAATGTGCGGGCTTGGTGAGTCGATCCACTATTACCCATACAGCATCTCTCCCACTTGGACTCTTTGGAAAACCCGTGACGAAGTCCATAGTGATGTGCTCCCACTTCTACTCAGAAATCGGAAGTGGTTGCAGTAGCCCTGCTGTTCTTTGATGCTCCGTCTTTATCTGCGGACATACTAGACATTTGGCTACAAAGCGAGCTATCTCTCTTTTCATCCCATGCCACCAAAAATGTGGTCGCAAGTCACAGTACATCTTGGTACCTCCAGGATGAATAGAATATATTGAACTATGAGCTTCTACCATCAGCTCCTGTCGAATCTCTCCATTGGGAACATATAGACGATCACCACATCGTAATATCCCGTCATCATGAATGCGCAATCTCGTCTGCTCTCCGGCTTCTGTCCTTTCTTTCAGTCTCCTGAATCTGGCATCCGTAGGCATAGCTCCCTTGATCCTCTCTACTAGTGATGACTGTACTTGTAAATTGGCTAGTGCCCCATCTGCTCTGGGTAATACCACTTCTATGCCAAGTTCTTGCAAGTCCTCTAATAACTCCCTCTACCTCGTCAAGAAGTAAGCTGATGGCTTCCGACTTAACGCGTCTGCTACTACGTTAGCCTTGCCTGGGTGATAATACAGCTCTATCTCAAAGTCTTTTATCAACTCAAGCCACCGGCGTTGCCTCATATTTAGCTCCTTCTGCGTGAAGACATACTTGAGGCTTTTGTGGTCTATATAGATCTCCACTCGTTCCCTATATAGGTAATGTCTCCATAGCTTCAGAGTAAAAACAACGGCTACAAACTCCAAGTCATGAGTTGGATAATTCTTCTCATATACTCGTAACTGTCTAGATGCATATGCAATCACCTTGCCATGCTGCATCAACACGCATCCCAAGCCTTTTCCCGATGTGTCACTGTAAATCACATAACCTCTTGATCCTGATGGTATAGTCAATACTGGCGCTGTGGTCAGTCGCTTCTTCCACTCCTCGAAAGCGGCTTGATACTCGTCGGTCCATACGAACTCTTGATCCTTGCACGTCAACCAAGTCATAGGCGCTGCTATCCTTGAGAAGTTCTCCACGAACCATCGGTAATATCCCGCAAGTCCAAGGAAACTCCTCACCTCCGATGCTGATTTAGGAACGGGCCATGTCTCAACTGCCAAGATTTTCTCTGAATCAACAGAAATATCATCTCCCGTAATGACATGCCCAAGAAACGAGACTTTGTCCAAGAAAAACTCATATTTACTGAGCTTCTCATATAACTGCTCTCTCATCAAGGTCTCTAGGACGATCTGCAAGTACTTCTCGTGCTCCTCATGGCTCTTCGAATAGACAAGTATGTCATCTATGAAGACGACCACAAATTGGTCTAAATACTAATGGAATACTCGATTCATTAAGTCCATAAAGATAACTGGAGCATTGGTCAACCCAAATGGCATGACCAGAAACTCGTAATGTCCATATCTTGTCCTGAATGCGGTCTTCAGGATGTCCTGGTTCCGTACCTTTACCTGGTGATATCCCAATCTCAAGTCTATCTTCGAGAACACCTTGGCTCCACTAAGCTGATCAAATAAGTCATCAATACGTGGCAATGGGTATTTATTCTTCACAGTCACTGCATTTAAGGCTCTATAGTCGATGCACATACGTACTGACCCATCCTTCTTCGATACAAACAATACTGGTGTTCCCCAGGGTGATGCACTTGGCCGGATGAAACCTTTCTCCTCTAATTCTTTTAACTGTGCCTTCAGCTCATCCATCTCCTTCTTTGCCAATCTATAAACATGCGACGCTATGGGTTCTACTCCCAGTGTCAATTCAATCGAGAATTCTACGTCTCTGTCCGGAGGTAGTCCTGGCAATTCCTCTGGAAAAATATCTTGGAACTCTGAAATGATGGGGTGATAAATAACGTCGTCCATTGCAAGATGAACACCATCAAGGGCTTCTATGGATCCCGATGCAAACTCAAGTTCCGGCTGGCCTGGTACCTTAAAAAGAATGCTTCCTACAAAACAGTCGAAGAAAGCGTGGTAATTGCTTATCCAGTCCATCCTAAGAACAATATCAAAAGTGGGCATAGGAAGGACCAAGAGTCAGGCATTCATCTCTCTGCCATGAATCACTACAGGACACGATTTACAAATCTGACCATCAGGTACAACTCCTCCTCCGGTGAGAATTCTAACACAACTACGTAAAGGTGTAGTGGGAAATATTGTGCTTGGCAATAAAATTAGAAGATATGAACGAGTGGGTGGCTCCCGTATCAAATAATATTATAGCAGAAAAAGTAAAAGCAAGAGTAATACCTGCTATAACATCAATCTCCTGATCCATGTCATCCACTTCTAGTGCAAAAGCTTGTCCATTCCTTTGTGGTAGTCCATAACTGGCCCTCGTGAACTGATCCTCCTGAGTAGGTAGCGGTGGTCCTCGCTGAAATCCTCCGGCTGTTGGGGGTCGAGGTGCTCCTGGTCTTGTCATCTGCTGAACTGACTTTGGTGCTGGAAGTGCTAGTCTCTGTACTGGCGGTGGAAGCGTCAATGCCTGCTGCATTGGACAGTCTCTCGCCAAATGCTGTCCGGAACCACACCTCATACATTGTCCTAAGCGAGTCCGACTGTCTCTCGAAATGTGTCTGTGTTTCCCACAATAACTGTAGTGGGGCTTCTCCGAATTCTGGTACGGTCCTGCTCTATTCTGATACTGTTGTTACTGTGCCAAAGGACGTCTGATGGGCCCTCCTTGTTGTTTCCTTGCTGGTCCTTGCTGTGTCTTCAGTTGGCCTCATTTTCCCTTGCTGATGGTCTCTTGTAACTGAGCTTCTGTCAATAATTCGGCATAAGAGATCCGGGATTGTGAGCTAGTGTAGTATTGGAGCTCCTAAGTCAGTCTACCGTAAAATCTCTTAGCCTTCTCCAAGTCACTCGATATCAGGGCAGCGCCATATTTACTAAGGCGACTAAACTCTGCATCATACTCGTCAACTGTCTTGTTCCCCTGCTCCAGGTGGAGGAACTGATTGTACAACGCATCCCTTACAGTAACCGGGAAGTACTTCCTCTCGAAGTACTCCAAGAATTATTCCCAAGTCTGACGCGTACCCATCTGGCGCTCCATTGATTCCCACCAGTGATGAGCATTACCATCTAACTGCGTCCTTACGCATGTCATCCATAGATCAGTAGGCAGCTGTGATGCTTCTAATAACTTTTGAGTGTGGGTAATCCAGTTTGTGGTCTCCTCTGGGCTCTTAGTGCCTTTATACCGCTTGGGATCCATCTGTACAAAGTTCTTGACTGAACCAACTCAAGCTCGCGGTACTGGAACTAGTGCCTGGGCTGGTACAGGTGCCTGTGCAGCCATTCTCTCAAGTGCTGCAAGAAATTCTCGCCTCTGCTCTGCCGCTTGCTGCCTCTGCACTACAGCCAGTATGGCTGCCTGCTGTCTCTGTTCCTGCATCATCATTTGGAAGAATTGGAACAGCTGTGACTGGCCATCCTATGGTGTCGATGAAGCTGGAAAAGTCCCATTAGGTGAAGCGGAAAGATCAGATGGAACTGGATTGTGAGTCTGTCCATCCGGCCCCAGAAGTTTAGGAGTCGTTGAGGCCTCTCCTCGAGTTTGGCCGTTGACTCCTGAAGGTGTGTCGCCTCCGGCGGCAGTACATCCACTATGCAAATCCATCTCTCTACAAGAGGTGGACGAAACGATTAGAAGGAGTACAGGAAATCAAATAGGATGCAAGCATTTAAATAGGAAAGTTGAAAGGGATGATGAGTTTTAGTCAAGCGTGGATGAGATCCTATACTCTATTCCTATACGCAGGCTTGTTCGGTACAGTAACGTAACCGAGACAATATATTCGAGGACCTGCATGGGCCACTACTAAAAACATGTCACGCCCAGTCCCAAAATATGTAGGACAAGGAATACGCAATATGCCATTCGTATGTATACGAAAACTCTAATGAGTTGGAAGATCGTAACACACACGTACGTTGTACATGAATATCAAATCCACAAGTGGTAATATACTGTCAACACAAGTCACACGCAATCTATATCTCATCCACAGCATAAATAATGAAATAGGAATAAATAACTGAATCTCAAATATGAAGTATCAAGAATGATAGTCGGGTGAAAACAAATCCACTGCCAATCGACTCTACTAAAAACTAAATAAGAGAAGAGATCAAACTCTAATATAAGATAAATGTCAATAAAAGAAATAGCAACTAGAATATCCATCAGCTGTGATGAATCAAAGGTACTCTGAAGGTAAGACGTCCTCAGTCTGTTATGAAACGTCAGGTCCGGGTCCATACTCCTATGGATAATCCTGCCCGTCTATACCTGAAAGGGGACCAGGTCCTTAGAGGGACGTAACAATATACATAGAAGCATGCCAATAAAGTACTTAAAAATACACATCCAAAGGGTCGCCTAACCATCTATGTGAATGCAACTTGAGAACAACTTTCCAATAAGTGGGCTATCTTGCCAAAATGGGATTGGCATGATTCTCTTGGAGATTCAGGAGCCTAAAAAGCATGACGTCTTTTGAACCTCAGAGGCTGCTTGATAATAATAATATATATAGTGGTCATCATGACCGCGTATCTCCGACGGAGCGTACGGGTTACACAAAGAAAGTGCAAAGGAGCCCAAATGCCTTACTTGTTGTTCTCCCTACCCCATGCTCTAAGCATGTCACATCCATGACACGATGATACCTCTAAATAACTGCCAGGTATTCTAGCATGTAATTTCTATCAGCAGTTATCCCTATCCGTCGCACGTCCTGTACGTACCAGTGGCCAGTCGAGTACGCAAGTCTGTGTCCTATATGAGACACACACACTCGTGTAACAATAGTATCCTGGCCAATGAAACATAAGAATGCCTCATGATAATGGGGTAGTCTCATAAACTAAGTCAACATGCATATATATAATAAAGAAACAGAATACGACACCACCGTCGTTGCACCCAAGTTATTCTTGGACGCGCAGTTTATATAACAGTTAAAATATATGAACTAAATGACAGAATATAAAATGCATGCATCATATGGAATATAAATCACAGTAAAATGGCAAGGTTTACTTGCCTGGCAAGCAATCTGCGTAGTGCAAGCATCCAGACGTCAAGTACAAAGGATCAGAAACTATGGCCTCTGAATAAATGTCTCATAATGCTGAAATAAACATCACCAACGTTCCCGAAATCAGCAAGATAGCTAGAAAATACTATCCTTTTATCCAATTTGGACACAGGGGCAAAACGGTAATTTTGGGTCAAAGCGTGGTCTACATGTGGCCCACTTTACACCAAAATGCGTGCCAAGGGTAAAGGTCTCTAAATGGACAAATTATAGGTCAAAAATATTCTAAACGTCAGTACGAACTCAACGGTATGTCCAATTTTTGATTTTGGTGAGCCGAACGCAATTTTGCCCTTAAAGTCAATCGTAGGGCCCGCAAATAGGCGGCTTGGTCAACTGACTCGGAATCGCGTGAAACTTGGGTCACAGGACCAGCGTGATACCACAAATCCAATGGCGTAAGTTTCGTCGCATTCCGACGAGCTACACAAAATGGTGTGGTGTTTTACAAAAGTCGCGATCTGGAGACTTTATCGGATACGGGTTGATTCCGATGCGTACACACGTCCAACTCAGTTTTCGTGAAAACCCACACGTCAGGACATATTATACGCGCCTTTCGGTGCAATTGGTACACAACGGGGCGATCCCGTTTGGCGGAGCGCACTCCGTATCACAATTTTTAAATTTTTAAAAACCAGTTTTTTATGATTTTTAACCCAATTTATCTCTGTATTTAATACAAAATAAAATAATCTAATTAACAGGGGATGATCTCGGTTATATGGACTTCATATAGCAAAAAGTAGATTTAAATATGGAGGTCTATGGTGGGAGATAACAGCCTCTAAACATAGGTGGTCGAAATAGTTTACTACAGTTTTTAAAAGATGTGGTTTTTCTTCAACTTGGCCTCGATTTCTACCTAGTGTTTAACGCTGTTTGATGGAAACTAATTAACAGGGTTGATAGGAGGATAGTTCGTGATCATACCGGTGAAGACGGATCCAAAAATGATCGAGAGATGGGGCAGGAAACTGCGCTTGAAACAAGGGTCGTCACTGTCGTTTCTGCTGTGGCGCTTGCGCGGTTGCACGGACTTGGTCGGCGGTGTTCCGGTGGCTGCGCGGTGGCAGCGCTGGGTTGCGGTGGTCGACGTCGTGGAGGTGGAGAAGTCAGCGGCTATGGTTTAGGGTTTCGAATCATATGGTATATAGGTATATATATCAAAGGAGGCGTGCGGGTTGTCGATGCGGTAGTCTGGGCCGTGGGGTCACTGTGCTCATCGGATTAGTTAAGTTGCAGGCTGCTGTTAGCTTAGGGCTTGAGTTGGGTTTGACTTGTTTTAAGTTTTCTTTTTCTTTTTCTTCTATTACTACTACTACTATTACTAATATTATTACTATTATTATTACTAGGATTGTTATTATTATTATTACTATGATTATTATTATTATATTTAATAACTATACATTATTTACATATATATTTGAGGTATTAAAAAAATATTTGTTCCCAAAATAAATTCCAAAAAAAATCTATCCCTCTTCTTCAACGATTCCTAAAATAAAAATAATAGTCTTTGTGCAATAATTCTAAATGAGTATTTACCTAGTAATTAATTCAATAAATTTTTATTTTCAAATTTAACTAAAAAATAATATAATTAAACTAAATAATTAATTATATTACTATAATATTTAAAATTTAGGAGTTTTACATTCTACCCAACTTATAAAAATTTTGTCCTCAAAATTAAAACTAAGCCACGACAGAAAATCAAGGATGGTATATGGTAGAAATGAATGAGGTAAATTCATACCTTGATCTACGAACAGATATGGAAAATGTTTGCGCATGTCGTCCTCGCGCTCCCAAGTGGATTCTCCTGGCGCACAATGCTTCCATGCTAAACAGACCAAGGGAATAGACTGATTTCTTAACACTTTCTCTCGACGGTCAAGGATCCCCACGGGTTGCTCTTGGTATGACAAGCTCGGCCCAATGGTGATCTCGGAGTGGTCGAGAACATGACTGCTATTTGCCATATATCGCCTAAGTTGCGACACGTGGAATACATCATGCACTCCCTCGAGTGAACGTGGTAGTGCCAGTCGATACGCCACTTCTCCCACTCGCTCTAGCACGTCAAATGGTCCAATATACCTTGGGCTCAACTTGCCACGCCCTCCGAATCGAATAGTGCCTCTAGTAGGTGATATCCTCAAGAAGACATGATCACCTTCTTTAAACTCCAAGGGACGACAAAGAAGGTCTGCCCACTGCTTCTGCCTGTCTTGCTGCTCGCAAGTGCCCTTGTATCTTCTTCACTGTCTCTACGGTGTTGACTACCAACTCTGGTCCCAGAATCTGACGTTCTCCCATGTCCCTCCAATACACGGGAGACCTACACTTTCTTCCATACAATGCTTCAAACGGAGCCATCTGGATGCTCGCTTGATAGCTATTGTTGTAAGAAAACTCCACAAGATGTAGGTGGTCCTCCCATGATCCTCCAAAGTCCAACACACAAGCCCTCAACATATCCTCTAGTGTCTTAATAGTATGTTCGGATTGCCCATCTGTCTGCGGGTGATAAGATATTCTGAACTTCAGACGAGTCCCAAGACTCTCCTGCATGCTTCTCCAAAATAAAATATAAAATGCAAATCCCTGTCTGACACAATGCTGACCGGAATGCCGTGCAACCTCACGATCTGCCTCATGTATAAGTCAGCCAAAGCTTCTGTAGATTGGCCAACTCTAAAAGGCAAGAAATATACGGACTTGGTGAGTCGATCCACAATTACCCATACAATATCTCTCCCACTCGGACTCTTTGGAAAACCCGTGACGAAGTCCATAGTGATGTGCTCCCACTTCCACTCAGGAATCGGAAGTGGTTGCAGTAGCCCTGCTGTTCTCTGATGCTCTGCCTTTACCTGCTGCCATACTGGATATTTGGCTACAAAGCGAGCTATCTCTCTTTTCATCCTATGCCACAAAAAGTGCTGTCACAAGTCACGGTACATCTTGGTGCCTCCAGGATGAATAGAATATATTGAACTATAAGCTTATGCTATCAGCTCCTGTCGAATCTCTCCATTGGGAACATATAGACGATCACCACATCGTAATGTCCCATAATTATGAATATGCAATCCCGTCTGCTCTCCGGCCTCTGTCCTTTCTTTCAGTCTCCTAAATCTGGCATCCGTAGGCAAAGCTGCCTTGATCCTCTCTACTAGTGATGACTGTACTTGTAAATTAGCTAGTGTCCCATCTACTCCGGGAAATACCACTTCTATGCCAAGTTCTTGCAAGTCCTCCAATAACTCCCTCTGCGTCGTCAAGAAGTAAGCTGCTGGCTTCCGGATTAACGCGTCTGCTACTACGTTAGCCTTGCCTGGGTGATAATACAGCTCTATCTCAAAGTCTTTCATCAACTCAAGCCACCGACATTGCCTCATATTTAGCTCCTTCTACATGAAGACATACTTGAGGCTTTTGTGGTCTGTATAGATCTCCACTCGTTCCTCATATAGGTAATGTCTCCATAGCTTCAGAGCAAAAACAACGGCTGCAAGCTCCAAGTCATGAGTTGGATAATTCTTCTCATGTACTCGTAACTGTCTAGATGCATATGCAATCACCTTGCCATGCTGCATCAACACGCATCCTAAGCCTTTTTCCGATGCGTCACTATAAATCACATAACCTCCTCATCCTGATGGTATAGTCAATACTGGCGCTGTGGTCAGTCGCTTCTTCAACTCCTCGAAAGCGGCTTGACACTCGTCGGTCCATACGAACTCTTGATCCTTACACGTCAACCGAGTCATAGGCGATGCTATCCTTAAGAAGTTATCCATGAACCGTCGGTAATATCCCGTAAGTCCAAGGAAACTCCTCACCTCCGATACTGATTTAGGAACGGGCCATGTCTCGACTGCCGAGATTTTCTCTGGATCAACAGAATACCATCTCCCGTAATGACATGCCCAAGAAACAAGACTTTGTCCAAGAAAAACTCATATTTACTGAGCTTTGCATATAACTACTCTCTCCTCAAGGTCTCTAGGACAATCCGCAGGTGCTTCTCGTGCTCCTCGTGGCTCTTCGAATAGACAAGTATGTCATCTATGAAGATAACCACGAACTGGTCCAAATACTGATGGAATACTCAATTCATTAAGTCCATAAAGATAGCTGGAGCATTGGTCAACCCAAATGGCATGACCAAAAACTCGTAATGTCTATATCTTGTCCTGAATGCGGTCTTCGGGATGTCCTATTTCCGTACCTTCACCTGGTGATATCCCGATCTCAAGTCTATCTTCGAGAACACCTTGGCTCCACTAACCTGATCAAATAAGTCATCAATGCATGGCAATGGGTATTTATTCTTCACAGTCACTATTTTTAAGGCTCTGTAGTCGATGCACATACACACTGACCCATCCTTCTTCGGTACAAATAACACTGGTGCTCCCCAGGGTGATGCACTTGGCCGGATGAAACCTTTATCCTCGAATTCTTTCAACTTTGCCTTTATCTCATCCATCTCCTTCTTTGCCAATCTATAAACATGCGATGCTATAGGTGCTGCTCCCGGTGTCAATTCAATCGAGAATTCTACGTCTCTGTCCGGAGGTAGTCCTGGCAATTTTTCTGGAAAGGCGTCTTGGAACTATGAAATGATGGGGTGATAAATAACGTCGTCCATTGCAAGCTGAACACCATCAAGGGCTTCTGTGGATCCCTGTGCAAACTCAAGTTCCGGCTGGCCTGGTACCTTAAAAAGAATGCTTCCTCCAAAACAGTCGAAGAAAGCATGGTACTTGCTTAGCCAGTCCATCCCAAGCACAATATCAAAAGTGGGCGTAAGAAGGACCAAGAGTCGGGCATTCATCTCTCTGCCACGAATCACTACAGGACACGATTTACAAATCTGACTAACAGATACAACTCCTCCTCCGATGAGAATTCTAACACAACTAGGTAAAGGTGTAGAGAGAAATATTGTGCTTGGCAATAAAATTAGAAGATATGAACGAATGGGTGGCTCCCATATCAAATAATGTCACAGCAGGAAAAGTAAAAGCAAGAGTAATACCTGCTATAACATTAATCTCCTGATCCATGTCATCCGCTTCTAGTGCAAAAGCTTGTCCATTCTTTTATGGTAGTCCATAACTGGCCCTCGTGAAATGATCCTCCTGAGTAGGTAGCGGTGGTCCTTGCTGAAATCCTCCGGCTGTTGGGGGTCGAGGTGCTACTGGTCTTGTCATCTGCTGAACTGGCTTTAGTGCTGGAAGTGCTAGTCTCTGTATTGGCGGTGGAAGCGTCAATGCCTCCTGCATTGGACAGTCTCTCGCCAAATGCTGTCCGGAACCATACCTCATACATTATCCCAAGCAAGTCCGACAGTATCTCAAAATGTGTCCGTGTTTCCCACAATAACTGCAGTGGGGCTTATTCGAATTCTGGTAAGGTCCTGCTCTATGTTGATGCTGCTGTTGATGTGCCAAAGGACGTCTAATGGGCCCTCCTTGCTATGTCCTTGCTGGTCCTTGCTGTGTCTTCAGTTGGCCTCCTTTTCCCCTGTTGATGGTCTCTTGTAACCGAGCTTCTGTCAATAATTCGGCATAAGAGATCCGGGACTGTGAGCTAGTGTAGTATTGGAGCTCCTGAGTCAGCCCGTGGTGAAATCTCTTAGCCTTCTCCAAGTCACTCGGTATCAGGACAGTGCCATATTTACTAAGGCGACTAAACTCTCCATCATACTCGTCAACTATCTTGTTCCCCTGCTCCAGGTGGAGGAACTGATCGTAGAACGCACCCCTTACAGTGTCCGGGAAGTACTTCCTCTCAAAGCACTCCAAGAATTGTTCCCATGTCTGACGCGTACCCATCTGGCGCTCCATTGATTCTCACCAGTGATGAGCATTACCATCTAGCTGCGTCCTTACGCCTGTCATCTATAGATCTGTAGGCAGCTGTGATGCTTTTAATAACTTCTGAGTGTGGATAATCCAGTTGGTGGTCTCCTCTGGGCTCTCAATGCCTTTATACGGCTTAGGACCCATCTGTACAAAGTTTTTGACTGAACCAACTCGAGCTCGTGGTACTGGAACTAGTGCCTGGGATGGTACAGGTACCTGTGCAGCCATTCTATCAAGTGCTGCCAGAAATTCTTGCCTCTGCTCTGCCGCTTGCTGCCTCTGCACTACAGCCAGTGCAACTGCCTGCTGTCTATGTTCCTGCATCATCATTTGGAAGAATTGGAACAGCTGTGACTGGCCATCCTGTGGTGTCGATGAAGCTGGAAAAGTCCCATTAGGTAAAGCGGAAAGATCAGATGGAACTGGATTGTGAGTCTGTCCATCCGGCCCCGGAAGTCTAGGAGTCGTTGAGGCCTCTCCTCGAGTTTGGTCGTTGACTCCTGAAGGTGTTTCGCCTCCGGCGGGAGTACATCCACTACGGAAATCCATCTCTCTGCAAGAGGTGGGCGAAACGATTAGAAGGAGTACAGGAAATCAAACAGGATGCAAGCATTTAAATAGGAAAGTTGAAAGGGATAATAAGTTTTAGTCAAGCGTAGATGAGATCCTATACTCTATTCCTATACGCAGGCTTGTTCGGTACAGTAACGTAATCGAGACAATATATTCGAGGACCTGCATGGGCCACCACTAAAAACATGTCACGCCCCAGTCCCAAAATATGTAGGACTAGAAATACGCAACATGCCAGCCGTATGTATACGAAAACTCCAATGTGTTGGAAGATTGTAACACACAGGTACGCTATACATGAATATCAAATCCATAAGTGGTAATATACTGTCAACACAAGTCACACGCAATCTATATCTCATCCACAGCATAAATAATAAAATAGGAATAAATAACTGAATCTCAAATATGAAGTATCAAGAATGATAGTCGGGTGAAAACAAATCCACTGCCAATCGACTCTAATAAAAACTAAATAAGAGAAGGGATCAAACTCTAATATAAGATAAATGTCAATAAAAGAAATAGCAACTAGAATATCCATCAGCTGCGATGAATCAAAGGTACTCTGAAGGTAAGACCTCCTCAGTCTGGTATGAAGCGTCAGGTCCGGGTCCGTACTCCTGTGGATAATCCTGCCCGTCTATACCTGAAAAGGGACCAGGTCCTCAGAGGGACGTAACAAGATACATAGAAGCATGCCAATAAAGTACTAAAAAATACATATCCAATGGGTCGCCTAACCGTCTTTGTGAATGCAATTTGAGAACATATTTTCAACAAGTGGGCTATCTGGCCAAAATGGGATTGGCATGATTCTCTTGGAGATTCAGGGGCCTAAAAAGCATGACATTTTTTGAACCTCAGAGGCCGCCTGATAATAATAATATATATAGTGGTCATCATGACCGCGCATCTCCGACTGAGCGTACGGGTTACACAAGGAAAGTGCAAAGGAGCCCAAGTGCCTTACTTGTTGTTCTCCCTACCCCATGCTCTAAGCATGTCACATCCATGACATGATGATACCTCTAAATAACTACCATGTCTTCTAGCATGCAATTTCTATCAGTAGTTATCCCTATCTGTCGTACGTCCTGTACGTACCAGTGGCCAGCCGAGTACGCAAGTCCGTGTCTTACATGAGACACACTCGTGTAACAACAGTGTCCTGGCCAATAAAACATAATAATGCCTCATGATAATGGGGTAGTCTCATAAACTAGGTCAACATGCATATATATAATAAAGAAATAGAATACGACGCCACCGTCGTTGCACCCAAGTTATTCTTGGACGCGCAATTTATATAGAAGTTAAAATATATGAACTAAATGACAGAAATAAAATGCATGCATCATATGGAATATAAATCACAGTACAATGGCAAGGTATACTTGCTTGGCAAGCAATCTGCGTAGTGCAAGCGTCCAGACGTCAAGTACACAGAATCAAAAACTATGGCCTCTGAATAAACGTCTCCGGATGCTGAAATAAATATCACCAACATTCCCGAAATCAGCGAGATAGCTAGAAAATACTACCCTTTCATCCAATTTGGACACAGGGGCAAAACGATAACTTCGGGTCAAAGTAGGGTCCACTTATGGCCCACTTTGCACCGAAATGTGTGCCAAGGGTAAAGGTCTCTAAATAGGATAAATTATAGGTCAAAAAAATTCTAAACGTCAGTACAAACTCAAAGGTATGTCCAATTTTGGATTCCGGTGAGCCGAACGTAATTTCGCCCTTAAAGTCAGCCGTAGGGCCCGCAAATAGGTAGCTTGGTCAACTGTCTCAGAATCGCATGAAACTTGGGTCACAGGACGAGCGTGATACCACGAATCCAATGGCGTAAGTTTTGTCGTATTTCGACGAGCATACACAAAATGGTGCGGTGTTTTACAAAAGTCGCGATACTGAAACTTTTTACGGATACGGGTTGATTCCGACGCGCACACACGTCCAAATCAGTTTTCGCAAAAACTCACACGTCAGGACATACCATACGCGCCTTTTGGTACAATTGGTATGCGACGGGGCGGTCCCGTTTGGCAGGGCGCGATCCGTATCGCAATTTCTAAAGTTTTAAAAACCAATTTTTTATGATTTTTAACCTAATTTATCTCTGCATTTAACACAAAATAAAATAATCTAATTAACAGGGGATAATCTCGGTTATATGGACTTCACATAGCAAAAAGTAGATTTAAATATGGGGGTCTATGGTGGGAGATAACAGCCTCTAAACATAGGTGGTCGAAACAGTTTACTGTAATTTTTAAAAGATGTGGTTTTTCTTCAACGCGGCGCTGGGTTGCGGTGGTCAGCGTCGTTGAGGTGGAGAAGTCAGCGGCTAGGGTTTAGGGTTTCGAATCATATGGTATATAGGTATATATAGCAAAGGAGGCATGCGGGTTGTCGACGCGGTAGTCTGGGTCGCAGGGTCACTGTGCTCACGGGATTAGTTAAGTTGTAGGCTGTTGTTAACTTAGGGCTTGAGTTGGGTTTGACTTGTTTTAAGTTTTTATTTCTTTTACTTTCTTTTTCTTTTATTACTACTACTACTATTACTAATATTATTACTATTATTATTACTATGATTGTTATTATTATTATTACTATGGTTATTATTATTATATTTAATAACTATACATTATTTACATATATATTTGAGGTATAAAAAAAAATTCCCAAAATAAATTCTAAAAAAATCTATCCCTCTTCTTCAACGATTCCTAAAATAAAAATAATAGTCTTTATGCAATAATTCCAAATGAGTATTTACCTAGTAATTAATTCAATAAATTTTTATTTTCAAATTTAACTGAGAAATAATATAATTAAACAAAATGATTAATTAGATTACTATAATATTTAAATTTTGGGCATTTTATACATGGCGAACAAATGGCCAAAGACAGATTTATCGCACAAACGGGTCTTGGCGCACAAATGACCAAAGATAGATTTGGCGCACAAACGGATCATGGCGCACAAATGGCCAAAGACATATTTGGCGCACAAACGGGTCTTGGACACAAATGGCCAAAGACAAATTTGGCACAAAAGCGGGTCTTGCGCACAAATGAGCGCAAGAAGGTCTACTAAAAGACAAACACAAGATCCAAGACATGGCACAGCAATCGAGAAGACTCTGCAGTCGAAAACACAACTACCGAGAATGGTCATAATTTTTTGCTTAGTCATTAAGTAATACGAAAGGCTAGAAAGTGAGCCATCTCTAGAAAATATCACATAGTGTGCCACATCGCAAAGTGTGCCACTCTCCAGAAGGGACAAAGTGCACCGGTAAGGCAATTTCACCAAAGTGCGCCAACTCTGCAATATCTGCAAAATAGGCCAACTTGGCTTTTAAGCAGTAGCGCACATTCTTGATGACTTGTAGATCTATTCAAAATTACGCCAAGTAGGATTTGGCATACTTTTGAAAGAATTATCTTAGTACAAAATGTATGTAGGAGTAGAGAAATGCGCTCAGAGTACTCAACATATCTTGGCGCACTTTCTAAGAAATTTATGAAACACACACAAGTGCGCTCACTGGAACTTCGCTTATGCGGGAATGGTTCCTTGCATACTTTTGGTATACAATCTCATTCTAACTTTGTATTCTCAGACTTGTTGTTATCGGGCTCCATGAGCAACAATACAAGAAAATCAAAATTATCATGAAGACAAGTTCTAAGTATCAAGAAAATGAAAGCTATCAAGTGACTAAATAAGTTATACTAAGAATCAAAATAAGATCCATGGTTGTTCCTTCGGTTGGCAAGATGTACTTGCCTATGGACAAGTTCGAGTCTAATACTACCAAAGTTATCCACGACCAAGGCCAAGCTCGGTTGCCGCTCTCTACTGGGGAAGAAATGAAGAAGGAAAGAGAAATGAAAGGAAAAAAAATGAAGAAAAGATAAATGTTTGCTTATATAGGCAAATTATTGATTGTAGGCCATTGGATCATAATTCATGCCCTCTCCTAGGTTCATCAAAGCCACCCTCCAAGAAAACTAAGGGACCAACGATCCAAAGCATGCAACTAAGGAAAATTTACAAAAAAAACCTAGACATTGCATGAATGGCATAAGGCAAAATATAATCATTTAAACAATAAGCAAGCTATACATGTATAAATGCATATATGGGGTATGTATACTAGAACAATGAGATGAGTCTCACAACTCTCTCCTCCTTAGAAAATTTTGTCCTCAAAATTTTAATAAGGTATATGGTCTAGCAAGAAACTCTGGGGATATGCAATCAAGGCAAGTAAGGACATACAGGAATAAAGCACAATCCTAGAATAAGACAAGCATGCACAAGACATGGTCAGGGTACAAGATATACAAACAAGTATACCTCACGAGTCAAAAATAAACGAATACTGAGCTCGGATATCATCCTCACGCTCCTAAGTTGACTCGTCCGATGAATGATGCCCCCAAGCAACTCAGACTAACCGAATAGTCCAATTCTTGAGAATCTTCTCCCTCCGGTCCAAAATGGATGCATGTCTCTCCTCATATGAAAGGTCGGTACCAATGACCAATTTTGAATGATCCAGGACATGGCTTAAATCCGGTATATACCGTCATAACTGAGATACGTGGAAAATATTATGTATCTCACTAAGCGACGGTGGACGAGCAAGACGATAGGAAATATCTCCTACTCACTCGATAATATCGAACGGACCAATATATCATAGACTAAGCTTTTCCCGCACACCAAATCTGATGACTCCTTGGGTAGGCAAAATTCGAAGGAATACATGGTCGCCGACAGAAAACTCAAGAGGTCGCCGATGCGAATCGACCGAATGACGATAACGATCTTGAGCCACCTTAAGATGCTTTAAAACTGGTTTGACTACCTCAAATGTCTGGAATATTATCTCGAGATCAAGCAATTTCCTCTCACCAATGTCATCCCAAGCTACAGTAGATCTGCACTTTCTGCCATACAGCAAGAAGTCGACATGAGCCACTAGTGGCTTTCAGAGTGCCTCGAAGGGTGTTATCTGGATACTTGCCTGGAAACTTTTATTGCAGAGATTTTGAACAAGTATAAATGATCCTCCCACGAACCACCAAAGTCAAAGGTACATGATCGAAGCATATCTTCTAGGGTCTAGATGGTATGTTCTGATTGACCATCCTTTTAGGGATGATAAGTTGTACAAAATTTTAGACGGGTACCCAGACTCTATTATAGACTCTGCCAAAAGTGAGATATGAATCTGGAATCTCTATTAGATACGATGCTCACTGGCACTCCATGAAGTTTGACAATCTGAATTATGTACATCCGAGCCAACTGCTCAATAGACTGTCCCACTCTGAAGGGAAGGAAGTGAGCAATATTTGTGAGTTGATCTACTATTATCCAAATTGTATCTCTGCCAGCTGGGGATCTAGGAAGACCGGTCATAAAATCTATGGTGATATGTCTCCACTTCCATGCCAAATTTGGTAAAGGTTGAAAAGTCCTGCAGACTTTTGATGTTCAGCTTTAACTTGTTGATAGACCAAACATCAAGAGACAAATTGAGCTATCTTCCTCTTCATTCCATTCTACCAAAAATGCTGACGAATGTCTCTGTACATCTTTTTTCTCTGGGATGCACTGAATATTATGAACTATGGGCCTCTGACATAATCTTGCGACGAATATCTCCATTAGGTACACAAGGACGATTCCTAAAATAAAAAGTTTCATCACTGTGAATGCTCAGTTCTGGTCTATGTTCTGCTTCACATTCTGTTCTGAGTCACTAAAGCTTGACATATGTTGCTTGTGCTACCTGGATTTGTAACCTCCGATTTCCAATTTCCAAAATAATTAGATTTTAATTTATTTTAAAATATCAAGTTTATAAAATAATTCTCCTAAAAAAAAAAATTTTATTTGATTTTGAACGATGTTTGATTTTAGAAGATAATTTATAATCTTGTATAAAAATCATCTTTCATAAATGTCGCTTTCTTATAAAATAAGTACATAAATAATAATATATATATATTTCTAGTTTCAAATATTATTGGTTTGAATCATAAAAATTATTGTTTTAACTAAATATTTATTTAAAAGACTAGTTCATGAAATAAAACAAATTTTATTTATTGGGATAGTAAATAAATAAATGTCATACTTTCAAGATTTTGCAAAATGTATTAATTAGTAGCTAATTGGAAATTAGCTAGCTTTCCCTAAAAACATTTTCTGAAATTATAATCTTTATTTGTTATTTTTACAAATTTCCATTTCCCATTAACTAGCCCACACCCTCATTTTTCCCACGTGAGAAACCCGTTTGATTAATTCTGGGCCATTCATTATTGGGCCAACCCGCAACCCTTTATCCCACACCATCTCTCCCTATTTAGGTTCTCATTCTCACATTTCCCTAGAAACCCTAATCTTCAATTCATTGGCTAGCCTCCACAAAATTCCCACAAACCAAAGCCACCATCATCTTGTGTGCTCGTGTCCGTGTGTCCAGCATCACCGTGTCAGCCGTGATGGCCTCGGGTCCGACCCCGGGTGTCCCACAGTATCCATTCATTTTCTGTGTCCAGTTACAACGTTACAATCAGATCTCCGTGTCCGACACACCCGGACACAACCCCCACACCAGTACATTCAACCCGGACACGTCCACTGTGCATCGAGACCCCATGTCCGACACATCCGGACACGTCCCTCACAAGTTCAGCAAACCCTCGTGTCCATCCCGGACACGTACCCGACCCCGGACACACGACAGAACCCTAAGCCTAACCCTAGACTCGAAGCCGCCGCCCGGAGTCGTCGTCGTCGTCGTCGCCGCTGAAGCCGGGAAGCCGCCGCCGCCGAGAGGAACCGTCTCCTCGAGCGCCGAGCCGTCTCCTCGAGCGTCGAGCCCGCCTCCTCGAGCGCCGAACGCCGCCGTCTCGAGCCGAGTCGACCGCCGCCTCAGATCCGGAGCCGAACGCTGCCTCCGCCGAGTCGACTTCCCGCCGCCGCTGAGTCGAAGAGCAGCCGCCGCGGCCAGATCCGTCGATCGCCACAGCGCCTCCTCGAACGCCGCCGCCCCTCGGTGTCGACCACCGTCGATGCAGACCGCCACCGCCTCGGCGAGCCCGCGCCGACGACCGCCGGAATCCCTCGGTGAGTCCTCTCTCCCTTTCCCTCTTTCCCTTTTGTTCACTCTGTGTGTTAGTATATATTAGATTAAGTATAAATTATATATAATTAGTTTAGTGTTATTTAGTTAATTAGATTAGTGGTTAATTAATTTATAGAATTAGTTTAGTTAAGGATTTGATTAGTTAATTATTAAAAATCAGAAATTAATTAGTAATCAGTTATTAATTACATATAATTAATTTCATAATTACATATATGTAATTTAATAATTAGTTATTTTATGTGAATAGTTTAGTTATATGTAAATAGTTAATTAATGTATAATTAGTCAATTTATATATAACCAGTTAGTAATTTCTTAATAAATTAGTTAATTTGTAATTAGTTTGGAAATTAATGTAATTTGTTTTATTTAAATATAACTAGTTTAGTAATTTCCTATAATATATTGGTAATGTACATATTAATTTAATACGTATTTTGGTAAATATATATATGTATGTAGGTTTATATTTTCGTATTGTATATGTATGTATAATTGGGTATTTTATATGGTATAAAATTAATTTGGTGAAATAATATTAGTATGTTAAGAATGATGTTGACAATATGTATAGGTATATTCTAAATTGTACTTTTGCACATATATGATATATATGCATATTTCGGTATATAAAATGTAATAGTATACGTATTATTTCGGTATAAAAATATATAATGTTGAGTATATGTATATATTGTATATATATATACTTAATATATTTTCAAATATGTATAATTAGTATAAATATATATATATATGGTACATACAATTAATGTATTGTATATGTATTTAAGGTGATGTACTAGTATTAGTATATATTTTAATAATAACATTGACAATATACATATATATATTTTTAAAATGTATTTTAGCATATGTATGAGTATATATATATATAATGTTCAACTAGTATGAATCAAATATGTATTTAAAAGATATATATATATATATTGTAAATACATTTAAATTGATGCATGAATATATATTGTAAGTATTAATGATAATTAATAATATGTGTATTTATATACATATCCCTACTAGATGACCCTAGTTGACTAGAGCCATGCCTGGCAGAGCCCTGAGTTCATGTATTTGTGATGTGTTAGTGTAGCACCTGATGCAAATGTGGTTTTGCTTGTGATATGTTTATAGGACTGTTGGTTTACCCAGGGGACACTCTGGAACAGGACCTCGGTATTCACCAGCTAAGGACCAAAGGCGAGTACATTCTCTGATTAGTTTCTAATTTATGATATCTCCTATGTTCACTGTATCTAGTGTAAATATCCATGATCTTGACACGATGGTTACACGGATTGGTATACACGGATCTCGTCATGAGATGTTATTTCTTATTCATGGTGTAGCTTGTACGAGACTTGTTTCCTTGATATCTTGTGCATGTACAGACACTAATTCCCGGGGAGATTTGCTACCTTCCTAGGGAATCCCGTGCCATAGCGTACCATGATTGGATCTACTATACCAGTCGGGGGGGGTTTGGGGAGTACTTTAGTGTAGATATGTGATCATACCCAACTTTATATGCACCATAGCTCACCCCACATCTCACGTCGGGTGCGGCCTGACCATTTATATGAACCATAGCTGTTACGTGTGATTAGCCTGATCTCTACATGCACCATAGCTAACCAACGGTTAGCCTGACCCTATATGAACCATAGCTAATCACATGTAACCAGCCTGATCAAGTTCCCAAGCCGATCACATATTAAAGCTAGTACTCACACACTTAGTCATAGGTTTCTTGCTCATTGACATATTGTTCTTTTCCTGCATTTACTTATAGTATTTCCAGTACTTCTCTCATTGTACATTTCTCGTACTTATACATGCATCTGGTATGTTTCCATCTAGAACTGCTACATAGTTTATGTCATTTATATAGAACTGCTATTTAGAGATGTACTTTGCTCCTTCCTGACTGAAAAATATTTTTCCAGACTGTGACCTTAGTGGACTTGTTCTGACACTTGGAGATTGGTTGTTACTGATATCAGGTATGATTGTTTTATCATTAGTCTTGTGTTGTACTCTTTTGTTCTTCAAATTCTTATCGTGCTATAATTGTGATTGAGTATGTTGTTATCCGTGTCTCCTTATGGAGTTGGATACTAGTGTGAGATTATTTAGATAGTACTTGACCTAGACAGCGTTCTACCGCCGATGCTGCGGCGTAGGCTGGACGTACCCACGCTCTCGTGCCCTAAACCGGGTGCGGGTCGTGACACATTTTAGTGGTGGCCCATGCAGGTCTGACTTCGCGAGATGTGCGATGTCGTAGTAGTGTGGCATCCTTGTTATACTACTGCGTACCTGCTATTGAATATAGGACATAGGATACTAGGATGAGAGAGGATACTCAATCACAAATTCTTGAAAGATTTCCTGGGATGACCCCATGAGAATCTTATTTTCAATTTAAATCTTCCCTTGTTTCCGTCCGCTCTCGCTTGTTGATTACTGAACTTGATTCTTGTTGAGCAGTTTTAAATTAAAATCTTGGTATCATTGTTGAGTTTGATTCTTGTTGACCAGTTGTTAACTTTAATTCCTGGTATCGTTGTTGAGTTGATTTCAAATTGAGATGAATTTTTACGGACTAGGATTTATGGTATCATCTGATGACATATATTGATGAGGACAGTGAGGAAGGTAAAACGTCTACTTTGGTTATGGAACCTAGAATTTATCGCAGCCATATTAGCTGTGGTGACGAGAACGTAGGAACCTGACTTGGATGTACATACTATAGTTATGAAGCTTAGAGTCTTTCGCAGCCATACCGGTTGGCGTGGCGAGTATTCTAGATGACATGATTATAGGGTTGTATACCTTAGTTACGGAACCTGTCGTTTATCGCATCTATGCTTACTGGCGTGGCGAGGATTCTGATTGTCATGATTTCGGATAGACGTGTATGATTATCAGGTTGTATCTTAAATTGGTTCTTAAAATATCATCTCAAGACTTATCTATTTCTGTTATTCCAGGACTTTGTTCCACCGCTTCTTTCTTTACTAGCAGTAAAGATACCTTCTGTCCTCAATTCAGTTTTTGAGCTCCTATTCCTTGAGGATTTCTTGTTAAGTATGATAATTGGTGGCTTGTAATTTTGTTTGTGTCTTGTATTAGTATTGACTGTGTTGATAGTGAGTTGTAAGTGTTTCTTAGTTGGGCATGTGAGCAGTAGGCTTTAATCCAGAGTTAGCCCTTAGCATAGTACCTTGTAACAATGGTTCTAGGAGAAGTGTCATTGGAGACTGTGAGTAGAGGGATAGTATAGAGTACCAGTGATAGTTCTCAGAGTTAGCATCAGAGCCAATTACCCGTCCTGGATAATCATGATTATGTAATTGAGTGATCTATTTAAACAATTAGGTATCAAGGAATTGTGTTAAGAATTATGGAGCATGATGTCCAATTTGATGATTGAAATCGGAAATGTTAAAGGTAAAGAAATGTATATGTATAAAGGGTTTAATGAGATGTCATAAGTAGAGAAATATCAGGATTAGTAATGGAAGTTGTGAAGCGTATCACGGATGAGTTTAATAGGCTTTAAAGGATAGAAGGAAATACATATACAACCATCGAGATGAGGAACCATATACATGACCATGAGAGTAAAGAAACATGAGTGTTATAGTAGATACATGTAATCATGAGATATAATGAGCTTGATGAATGATCCATTAATGAAGCTAGTGATATAAATACCAAGAGTGCTAATGATTCTATATCGGGGATTAGTCAAGGATGACGTTAGTAACAGTAAGCACTCTGTGTGTTGATAATTAGATGATATACCAATTGACATAATTGAAATCATGAAGGAAAACACAGTTAATGATAACCTTGATCATTGGAGGTAATAGTGCAAGTGATTCGGGCAGTACAAATTTAGTACACAGTTCTAGACAATAGAGGTATTGAGTGCACCTTGAGTATCAGAGACCGTGAGCACTAATATGTACATTGAGGAGTTATAAATTAAAAGGTGGAAATGAATTTCAAATTTTCAGAATTTTTAAGGAGTTGAGATTTTATGTAATTAAAATATTGAGGATTTAAAATTGATTCAATAAACATAGTTAAGGCTACAAAGATTTTAGAAGTGATTAAATTTTTATTTCGATGTGAAGTATCTAATTTTGAGGAGGTATATACATTTATTTTAAGTTGATCGGGAAGTTAAACCTTGACGATTATTTTGAGGATTAATTTTTGGTAGATGAGAGATATGAATATTAATATATGATTAGTTGATATGGGTACAAGTGTACATGAATAGGAATTTGTTAGTGTGCTAGAGTTAAGTGTTTGTTAGAGATAGTAGACACTACAAGTAATATGTTAACATGATCCTTCTTCCTTCCTAATGTTCCTTTTCTTTCGCCTTTCGATTGATTGGTTGATTTTCCTAGTACTGTGGTTCACATGCATGATTTTTTTGTTAGAATATAACTAGTAGTACCCCCCTAACAGAGACTGAAATACCATGACCAAAGACACATGACCTATATCTTCTTAAATTGCATGGCTGTAGGTAGAGTTTTCTTAAACCATGATCATGGGGTTTTGACCATAGCAAAGATCTATGACGAGGTTATGACTGACAAAAGAGACAAGAGGATTAAATTGGTGGATGAGCATTAAATTAAATAAAGAATTTAGGGGTTGTTATAACGGAGTTGATGGATCATTGATTTTATGAAAATCGAGGTATGATTTAAATTCGAGGACAAACATTTCACAGAGCCAAAAATTTGAGGATTTATTAATTTTAAGGAGGTCTTGATATGATTGAATTGATTATTAAAAATTTGAGAAATTTGAGAGATTATCTTATCTATTTGATTGCAAGATAGAAATTTTATATAGTATGAATGTTGCATTGAAGATACTGGGAGCATCGCATCGTTGAGTATTTGAGGAAAAAGAAAAGCAGGAAATAAAATCGTAAATGGAATAGTGTCAAATTAAATTCTTGGGATGAGGAGTTAGATTGGAATAAGCATCAATTGAATTTGAGTTAGATGATTGATGAGTGTTTAAAGTTAAATTTTGGGATGCAGATTTTTAAGTTTTATAAATATGCTTTGATTGGATTTCAATTAAAAGGATTGGATAGTAAATTTTGTATTTAGTTATTTACTCAAAATTTGAGGAGATTATGATATGACTGGAATTCAATTAAAATATTGAGGATTGAGTAGTAAATTTTTCATTGGGATAATAAATTCAGAGGATGAAAAAAAAAATATTAGTTCAAATTTCGGAAACATTATATATGCGGATAAAGAAATATGGAATGAAATGAAACTCATGGTAAAGAAGATTTTAATATAATTGATTATGGGATCATATAATTGAAGGTCGTAAGGTAAGATCATGGTATATTGAGGTTGTGATTTAAATTAAATCTTGACCATGACAGTAACATTTGAAATCGAAGAAAATAATCGAGGTATAGTTGATTTTAAGATAAACAAACTCGAAATTGATGATAAGGATTTTGGACAGGTAATAAATTTTGATTCAGAAATTCTAAGATCTAATCTAATAAAGTTTGTGGAATTTGAAACTTTTATAGATGTTAGTTAATGATGAATCACAAAATTGAGAAAAGTAGAATGAACGAGGATAAAAAGGAAGGATTATTTTCCAGATGGTAGTAAAGACTATTTTTCCTAGAATCAAGAAAGGCGATTAGATGTCTCTTGATTACATTCTGAAGGATGTATTTAAGTTTCTTAAATCAAATTGTTGACAGTATCTTTCGGATTAGCTATAACTTTCATGTCGATATCATTCATTATACTGGGTCTTCCTTGGTTTAGTTACTTTGAAAAGGTAACGTGCATTATTCCAATTATCTGTTTTGTGATCGTGTCTACTTCCCAAAACCTAGAACCTTCTAGAGGATTCAAGGCCGAGCCATAATTCCTTCAAGTTATTCCTGTCTTAAACCATATTTTCTTTTTCTTCATGTTTCCTTCTGTTTGGTAAATATTTTCCTTATAGAAGTATTTTCTTCAATGATATCTTCATCATTATGAACAACAAAATTTTTTTTTCTATCCTAGTCATCCCTAAAATTTCGAGGACGAAATTTTTCTAAGGTGGATAGACTTGTAACCTCCGATTTCCAATTTCCAAAATAATTAGATTTTAATTTATTTTAAAATATCAAGTTTATAAAATAATTCTCCTAAAAAAAAAAATTTTTATTTGATTTTGAACGATGTTTGATTTTAGAAGATAATTTATAATCTTGTATAAAAATCATCTTTCATAAATGTCGCTTTCTTATAAAATAAGTACATAAATAATAATATATATATATTTCTAGTTTCAAATATTATTGGTTTGAATCATAAAAATTATTGTTTTAACTAAATATTTATTTAAAAGACTAGTTCATGAAATAAAACAAATTTTATTTATTGGGATAGTAAATAAATAAATGTCATACTTTCAAGATTTTGCAAAATGTATTAATTAGTAGCTAATTGGAAATTAGCTAGCTTTCCCTAAAAACATTTTCTGAAATTATAATCTTTATTTGTTATTTTTACAAATTTCCATTTCCCATTAACTAGCCCACACCCTCATTTTTCCCACGTGAGAAACCCGTTTGATTAATTCTGGGCCATTCATTATTGGGCCAACCCGCAACCCTTTATCCCACACCATCTCTCCCTATTTAGGTTCTCATTCTCACATTTCCCTAGAAACCCTAATCTTCAATTCATTGGCTAGCCTCCACAAAATTCCCACAAACCAAAGCCACCATCATCTTGTGTGCTCGTGTCCGTGTGTCCAGCATCACCGTGTCAGCCGTGATGGCCTCGGGTCCGACCCCGGGTGTCCCACAGTATCCATTCATTTTCTGTGTCCAGTTACAACGTTACAATCAGATCTCCGTGTCCGACACACCCGGACACAACCCCCACACCAGTACATTCAACCCGGACACGTCCACTGTGCATCGAGACCCCATGTCCGACACATCCGGACACGTCCCTCACAAGTTCAGCAAACCCTCGTGTCCATCCCGGACACGTACCCGACCCCGGACACACGACAGAACCCTAAGCCTAACCCTAGACTCGAAGCCGCCGCCCGGAGTCGTCGTCGTCGTCGTCGCCGCTGAAGCCGGGAAGCCGCCGCCGCCGAGAGGAACCGTCTCCTCGAGCGTCGAGCCCGTCTCCTCGAGCGCCGAGCCGTCTCCTCGAGCGTCGAGCCCGCCTCCTCGAGCGCCGAACGCCGCCGTCTCGAGCCGAGTCGACCGCCGCCTCAGATCCGGAGCCGAACGCTGCCTCCGCCGAGTCGACTTCCCGCCGCCGCTGAGTCGAAGAGCAGCCGCCGCGGCCAGATCCGTCGATCGCCACAGCGCCTCCTCGAACGCCGCCGCCCCTCGGTGTCGACCACCGTCGATGCAGACCGCCACCGCCTCGGCGAGCCCGCGCCGACGACCGCCGGAATCCCTCGGTGAGTCCTCTCTCCCTTTCCCTCTTTTCCTTTTGTTCACTCTGTGTGTTAGTATATATTAGATTAAGTATAAATTATATATAATTAGTTTAGTGTTATTTAGTTAATTAGATTAGTGGTTAATTAATTTATAGAATTAGTTTAGTTAAGGATTTGATTAGTTAATTATTAAAAATCAGAAATTAATTAGTAATCAGTTATTAATTACATATAATTAATTTCATAATTACATATATGTAATTTAATAATTAGTTATTTTATGTGAATAGTTTAGTTATATGTAAATAGTTAATTAATGTATAATTAGTCAATTTATATATAACCAGTTAGTAATTTCTTAATAAATTAGTTAATTTGTAATTAGTTTGGAAATTAATGTAATTTGTTTTATTTAAATATAACTAGTTTAGTAATTTCCTATAATATATTGGTAATGTACATATTAATTTAATACGTATTTTGGTAAATATATATATGTATGTAGGTTTATATTTTCGTATTGTATATGTATGTATAATTGGGTATTTTATATGGTATAAAATTAATTTGGTGAATTAATATTAGTATGTTAAGAATGATGTTGACAATATGTATAGGTATATTCTAAATTGTACTTTTGCACATATATGATATATATGCATATTTCGGTATATAAAATGTAATAGTATACGTATTATTTCGGTATAAAAATATATAATGTTGAGTATATGTATATATTGTATATATATATACTTAATATATTTTCAAATATGTATAATTAGTATAAATATATATATATATGGTACATACAATTAATGTATTGTATATGTATTTAAGGTGATGTACTAGTATTAGTATATATTTTAATAATAACATTGACAATATACATATATATATTTTTAAAATGTATTTTAGCATATGTATGAGTATATATATATATAATGTTCAACTAGTATGAATCAAATATGTATTTAAAAGATATATATATATATATTGTAAATACATTTAAATTGATGCATGAATATATATTGTAAGTATTAATGATAATTAATAATATGTGTATTTATATACATATCCCTACTAGATGACCCTAGTTGACTAGAGCCATGCCTGGCAGAGCCCTGAGTTCATGTATTTGTGATGTGTTAGTGTAGCACCTGATGCAAATGTGGTTTTGCTTGTGATATGTTTATAGGACTGTTGGTTTACCCAGGGGACACTCTGGAACAGGACCTCGGTATTCACCAGCTAAGGACCAAAGGCGAGTACATTCTCTGATTAGTTTCTAATTTATGATATCTCCTATGTTCACTGTATCTAGTGTAAATATCCATGATCTTGACACGATGGTTACACGGATTGGTATACACGGATCTCGTCATGAGATGTTATTCCTTATTCATGGTGTAGCTTGTACGAGACTTGTTTCCTTGATATCTTGTGCATGTACAGACACTAATTCCCGGGGAGATTTGCTACCTTCCTAGGGAATCCCGTGCCATAGCGTACCATGATTGGATCTACTATACCAGTCGGGGGGGGGGTTTGGGGAGTACTTTAGTGTAGATATGTGATCATACCCAACTTTATATGCACCATAGCTCACCCCACATCTCACGTCGGGTGCGGCCTGACCATTTATATGAACCATAGCTGTTACGTGTGATTAGCCTGATCTCTACATGCACCATAGCTAACCAACGGTTAGCCTGGCCCTATATGAACCATAGCTAATCACATGTAACCAGCCTGATCAAGTTCCCAAGCCGATCACATATTAAAGCTAGTACTCACACACTTAGTCATAGGTTTCTTGCTCATTGACATATTGTTCTTTTCCTGCATTTACTTACAGTATTTCCAGTACTTCTCTTATTGTACATTTCTCGTACTTATACATGCATCTGGTATGTTTCCATCTAGAACTGCTACATAGTTTATGTCATTTATATAGAACTGCTATTTAGAGATGTACTTTGCTCCTTCCTGACTGGAAAATATTTTTCCAGACTGTGACCTTAGTGGACTTGTTCTGACACTTGGAGATTGGTTGTTACTGATATCAGGTATGATTGTTTTATCATTAGTCTTGTGTTGTACTCTTTTGTTCTTCAAATTCTTATCGTGCTGTAATTATGATTGAGTATGTTGTTATCCGTGTCTCCTTATGGAGTTGGATACTAGTGTGAGATTATTTAGATAGTACTTGACCTAGACAGCGTTCTACCGCCGATGCTGCGGCGTAGGCTGGACGTACCCACGCTCTCGTGCCCTAAACCGGGTGCGGGTCGTGACAGGATTCTCTCTACAACTAGATTAAACTTGCAGACCAGCCATCAATGTTGTTTGCCTGGCAATACTATTTCTATGCCCATGTCCTGAAGTTCTTCTAGAATCTCTTGCTGCGTCGTAAGAAAATAAACTCCTGCCCTTCAGCTCAAAGCATCGGCTACGACATTGGCCTTCCCAGGATGATACTGAAGGTCTAGATCATAATTTGTCATCATCTCTAGCCATCTCTCATGTCTCATGTTGAGATCCTTCTGGGTAAAGACATACCTCAAACTCTTGTGATTAGTAAAAATCTCTACTCAATCTCCATATAGATCATGCCTCTAAATTTTGAGTGCAAAGACAACTGCTGCAAACTCCAAGTCGTGCGTCAGATAATTTTTTTCATGATCTCGTAACTTCCCAGATGCATAATCCATAACCTTTCCATGCTGCATAAGAATACACCCTAGTCCTTTTCCTGGTGTAACACAATATAAGGTGAAACCACTTGTCCCATCTATAAGAGGCAAAATATGTGTCATCATCAACTTCTGCTTGAGCTTCTCGAAAGAGATTTGACATTCATATGTCTAATCAAAGTGCACATCTTTCTTGGTCAACTGTGTCAAGGGTGCAAAAATTCTAGCAAAGTCGGACAAAAATCTTCGATAATATCCTGTTAGTCCCAGGAAACTACGAACTTCTGCAACTGCTCGGGGAACTGGCCACGTCTCAATGTCTTCTATCTTCTGGGGATCCACCTCAACTCCTCCTTTAGCAATAATATGCCCTAAGTATGAAATACGATCAAGCCAGAACTCGCACTTGTTGTACTTGTCATATAACTTATGTTTTCTAAGGATTTAAAGAACAGTGTGAAGATATTACTCGTGCCCTGCTTTACTTTGACTGTACACCAAAATATCAATGAATACTATCATGAATTTGTCCAAGTATGGCATAAAATATAATTCATGAGATCTATGAATATTGTTGGTGCATTGGTTGCTCCAAAGGGCATCACTAGAAACTCCCAATGTTCTTATCTTGATCTGAACGTCGTCATGGGTTATCTTTCTCTCTGACTCTGATCTAATAATATTTTGACCGCAGATCATTCTTGGAAGACACTACTGCTCCACTAAGCTGATCGAATAAGCTATCGATCCTTGGCAAGGGGTACTTGTTCTTGATGGTTACTGCATTGAGGGTACGATAATCAACACACAATCGTGACATGCTGTCCTTCTTTTTACTAGTAGCATTGGGGCTCCCTAAGGTGATCCACAAGCACGAATGAATCCCATGGTTCTTAATTCTTCAATCATTATGTAGAAGACTTTTATATCTGATGGTGCGATCCTGTAGACTCTCTCTAACACTGGTGTTGTTCCTAGAAGTAGATCAAAGGTAAACTCTATCTCTCTTTCTTGTGGCATGCCTGGAAGCTCTTCTGGGAACACATCTAGAAATTCATCGACCACTCTGGGGAATTGCACTACTTCTACTACTTTCGTTCTCATGATTCTAGACGGAGACTCCATCTCTCCTCTAAAAAATAATAATTCTTTTTCTCGGGGAATATGAAAGATAACCTGGCCAGCACGATAATCTATCGTTGCGTATCAAGCACTCAACCAATCCATTCCTAGGACGATGTCATAATCTTCCATAGAAAACTCTATCAGTCTAGCAGAAAAATCTCGCCCACACACTATGATACGACACAAGGCATAAACTCTATCAACTACCACGATATCATTACAAGTAAGTATATTGAGTCTTACAGATAATGATTCGATTTTTAATCTAACTCGTGTCACAAATAGTGCAGAAATAAAGGAATATGATACACCAGAGTCAAATAATACTTAAAATGAATAAGAGTTGACGAGAATGGTACCTTCTACCACCTTATCTGAAGCTAGCTGCTCCTTCACGGTGAGTGCCACCGCCTGACCTTGTCCTCTTAGTATTGGTCCTCTCTGCTTCGGACCTCCTTGCCTGGTATGTACTTGAGCTTGGAAATATGCATACTATAGAGGCCTCTGTTGCTGGAATACTTAAGATTTTGTCTGCAAAAGGCCTCTGACCCTGGTGTAGCTAAACTGGTACTGGAGCCATATACTATGGTCCTGTCGGAGAAGATGATGATGAAGTAGCTCGGTGTGGACAAGATCCCACTCTGTGGCCTAGAGCTCCACAAGCTTAGCACAACCCTTATGCTCTGCGGCATTCAAAAAAATATGCCCAGGCTTTCCATAATGGGAATACCCTGCTGAAGAAGATGTCCTCTGTTGTTGAGGTCGGGTCGATATTGTTTGTTGGACTGAGGCTTTCGAAACTTGCCTCCTCGAAGATCCGATGGTGTCACACCCCAGTCCCAAAATGCGTAGAACTAGGATACGTAAGCATGCCAACCGCATGTATATGGCAACTCCAATATATTGAAATTATAGCACATGCGTACGCTGTATCTTGGACAATAATTCACAAGTGGTAAAACTATCACAAATCACAGGGTATAATCTAAATCTTATCCACGAAAATCAAATATAAATAAATAACCAATATCTATGAAACTAGATCTTAATATAAAGTATCTAAAAATGATAGTCGGATGGAAACAAATCCACTACCAACTAGAATATAAAATAAACAAAATAATGTACGACCACTATAAATCACAAGGCTCGAAGATAAGACCTCCTCGGAATATAAGTAGCAAGTCCGGATCTGCGCTCCTGCGAATACTCATGAACATCTACACCTGGAAAGGGAGCAGGTCCTCAGAGAGACATAACAAGATACATAGAAGCATGCCATAAATTAAATACTGAATAAATAAAGGGGTGTGCTAACCATCTAAGTGAATGCAATTTAAGGACAACTTTGTGCGTATGGGAAAGTGTAGGCTAGACATATGCTGATATAATTCACCAATCATCGAGACTGGCTAGTATATGCCACATATACCCCCATAACAAGGGCGCTCTATAATATAATAACGTCCAGCTCCGAAGAGCATGGCATCTACATAGTATAACGTCCATATCGCTTCGTAGAATATGGCATTTGAATAGTATAACGTCCATATCGCTCCGTAGAATATGGCATCTGAATAGTATAACGTCTATATCGCTCCGTCGAGCGTGGCATCTGAATAAAGGAAGTGGGTGTCCCATATGCCTACTAGTTGTCCTTCCCGCCCAATGTAGATATACAAGTCGCGAACACGACGTGGACATCTTGTACTATAATACAAGTCTCTATAGAAATAAACAACTAAGCTAAATACCGTCACACGTGTTGCTCACACCAATGGCCAGTCGAGTATGAAGCACGTGTCCCTACATGAACTCACTCTGTGACGTGCAATGATACGTGTCAAGACCTGGGGAGTCATACCGATAACTCCATAACTTTAGGTGGGTCCACTAGACACTAGGCCAGACACAAGTCCTAACGTCAACGCCTTCGTTGACTGCACCCGAGTTCTCGGACGCGCACAGTTATACAATCTAAAACAATAAACATGCAACTAAAATAATAACTGAATTTAAAAAGTACAACAAGGTAAGGTATACTTGCCTGGCAAGAAAGCTGCGTAGTACCAATAACCTGCTCCTGAAGTCGCGCAGAACGATCCCATAGGTCCTATATACATGTAATATAATATAATACAATATTAGCCATTATACTAACACATACACAACCATAAATACATTGAACTCAGGGCATGGCTAGGTATGACACTGGTCAACTAGGGTCAAGTATGCGTCTAATTGCACAGGTGTCGCGTCTGTAATTATTGTGCAAGACAGACAGTCAAAATAATACGGGGCTCGCCAGTACGTCAGTGTACATAATGGCAGTCTGCTAACAAATCACATGGTCACAGGTCAAATGGTAAATACGGGATATCCGTATTTACACTCGGGTCACCTAGTTCATATATAAATCTACATATTATTATCTAGCATATATCATTAATACTTATAATATATATGTACATAAATTAAATACATATACAATATATATATATGTGTATGTACACTAATTAAATTTATACTATGTATATATATATATATATACGTATATATACCAATTATATACATATTAGCGTATACTAGAGAATACATATACTATACATATATACCAATCATATACATTAAACATATACTAATGGTATACCTAACTATATACACACATATCATCACATAAACTGAAAGAGTAGGGACAGGTTCAAACCTGTGCACGTGCACGAGATCGGCTTGACGACGACGACGACGATGGTGATAATGATGGTGAATGT
Source organism: Iris macrosiphon (assembly GCA_036927795.1). Lineage (NCBI taxonomy): Eukaryota > Viridiplantae > Streptophyta > Magnoliopsida > Asparagales > Iridaceae > Iris > Iris macrosiphon. The sequence continues at coordinate 57,743,748 of JAYESA010000010.1, forward strand.
GGTCGTGGCAGGGCTGCCGGAGTTGGAGCTCGGCGAGGAGGAGTGGTGGAAGAGAACGGTGAGGGGGAGAGCTGCTAGACGGTGATGGTGTAGAGTGGTGGTTGGTTGGCCGGAGTGATAAGGGTGGTGGTGATTATGATGATGATGGTGGTGATTGAAGAGGAGGAGGCAGGGAAGAAGGAGGAGATCCGAGGTGAACAGCGGTCGAGGGGGTCCGGCGGGTTGGCTCGCGGTGGCTTCTGGGTGCAGCGGGGTCGACAGGGTAAGGGATGCGCTCAGGCGACCGGAGGGGGTGACAAGGAGGTTCAGTGGTTTCAGGCGAGTGGAGGACTCGGCGGTGGCGTAGGTGATGTTGACGAGGGTGGTGGTGATGGGAGGAGGATGATGATACGGGCGGAGGTGGTCGTAGGAGAGAAGAGGGTAAACTCGGGGAGGGGCCGGAGGAAGTGGAGGAGGGGAACGGGGAGCAGAGAAGTTCAGCGGGGTGGCTGCTACTGTGTCGATCAACGGAGGACAGCTCAAGGTCGAGTGGTGAGGGAGAGGTGGTCGTGGGAGAGAAGAGGGTGGCTGCTCGACTAGTTGGCGGTGAGCAGCGGGTATGGAAAGTCCGGTCGAGGAGGGCTGCTTGGTCGAGGTGGCTGGGGTGTCGGGCTCCGACGAGGGCGGGGGCCGGAAAGAGGAGGTGAAGAAGGAGAGGTGAACGGAGGCGAGGTGGTTCAGACGATCTCTGGCATTGGCAGCGACTTGCCGGCTCCGGGGATGGACTTCCGGTCGATGGGTGTAGGTGAGGAAGTGGTGAAGAAGGTGAACAGGAGGTTGGGTTTAGTTTTAGGTTTTAGTATAGGGTTGAGGTGGATGATGATGGTTTAAAATTTAATGAGGAAGAGGTGTTTGAATGTGGGGGAGGAGAGAGGTTAATGGTGACCTCCTAGGGATTAGGGCCGGCCATGCTTTGGGATGGGTTTGCTTCGAAAAAAGGGTTGAGGATGAGTAATATTTATATATAATAGTGTGTGTGGTGAGGATGGCTCCATTTGAATGAGTGGTCTAGATTCAACATGGAGAAAATACAAACAAAAAAGAGGAGAGAGGGAAAGAGTTGAACGGTCAAAGGGAGGGGGTTGGTTCTTCATTGGCTTTTTGACCAATAGGATGGTGACACATAATTGCACTTTTGCAATTAAGTCCTCAACAATTGGAAAATTGCACAGAAGTGGGTTTTGGGATTTAATGAGGGAAAATACCATGTTTGGTGTAATGTTGTGGCTAGAAGGGATGTTTGGTGTTTGGTATGAAGCTTTTGAGGGTGTGAACGAGGGTTTGGTTTGGTTTGGTTTAGTGTTGGGTCTAATTTTGGGTCAAGTTGGGTCCTTACATCAATTTAATTAAAATTAATGTAAGTGGTGTTCAAAACTTAATTGAAAGTACTTGGGATTAAAATTATGTGGGACACAAGTGTCATGGACGTAGAGAACTCAGAGTAGACTATTGTCATAATTTGGGTTGTATAAAATGGGTCAAGATTGTGTCTCCAATTTTGATTGGGACACACAAGGATACAAAGTTGAATTTATATTGAATTAAAATTAAACGTCTGCGATGAATATTGTGCGACTAAAATGAAGCACAAGAGAGCATATTTATAAGTTACACAAAGGTCAGAAAAGAAGGCGGGCATGTCTAAGGCAAGGGTGTGAAATTTGTTTGTAGGTAATAGCTAGTGTAGTGCTCCAATATCGAAGCAACGGTAAAGTGCACTAAGTGTTATAAATATTGTATAATTGAATAAAATGTCGTGTCCTATTTCCAATTGGATACAAGCTAGCCCTAGTTTCTTTATCTATGCCAAGTAGACATAATTTTGGGTGAGGGGGTTTACAATCTACCCAACTTAAAACAATTTCTTCCTCGAAATTAAACTAGGGTATAATTTGTCAATCCTTCACGTACATACGGCAAGTCAATCGCAATCTCTTTGCGATAATTAAAAATCTAATCAAATCCATCGCAATCACGTTCAAATTAAAGTAACCATTGTTTAAATCAAATTTAATATATTGTAATCTCTTCTCGATTTTCCAAATCATCAACCTCCAAATCTAATTCAAATCTGTATGACATCCCACATCAAAATTTACATCGCAATCTCCAACTATCATAATCTCCTCTAGAAAACAATTATAATCAAGTATTATTTCTATTTTTCAACTTAGATATTTTGTACTCTTCCAATTTTAAATTTAATTTACATCCTCAATATTTCAAATAGGTAATCCAAAAATCAAAATTTTACTTTTAATTCAATCATCAAATTTAGAATTTGATCCGTCCATGTTCATGTTTAGAGTTCTATTTATTTTCCTCAAGATTTAAATCGATGATTCAACCTCCAATTCTCAAAATTTAAATCATGTGCTCAAAGTATAAATATTTGGTTCGCCATATCAAGGTTTTTTTTTAAAATTCATTAAATCATCATCATCATCTTAATCCTTCTTTTAAAATTTCTCAAAATTAAAATGGCTTGAATCTCCCAATCTAATCTTACTTGATGTCAATCTAAAAGTATTTCATCACAAGTTAACAATGCAATTTTTACCCAACTTAGAATTTACCCATCTATCACATAAGGCTATACATTTAAGGAGATATTCCTCAAATTATTTAATCATGTTATTCAATCCTCGAAACTTTAACACCAATATATCACATATGATATGCCCTTAATTACAAAAAAATAATCATCAAGTAATGTGATTGGCCTATGGGGTATATCTAGTACTATCTGTATATCAAGCTTATACTAATCACAAGGTTTCGTCTTTCCGAAATAAGGGAAGACGAAAAAAAATAATAAAGAGTTCAAGGGAGAGATAATGGGATAGAAGTATGGGGATCAAGGCGTTTAAAGAATTCAAATAGGAATTGTCAAGGCAGTTGTGGATTAAAATCCTATTTTAGTAGGTTCTTATTCACATGATCATATCAGTACAGTTATATAATCGATATGATATGCTCAGACATGTCTAAGGGCAAGTACATTCGTTTACTAGTCAACTATATATCTCAATCCACGTAAAGTAGTCATGCGAAGAGTGAACCAAGCGCACTAAGGTTAGCTAGACCTTAATACACTGATTCTGAAATGTATTAGTGTGTCGACCCAATAATACATATATCATGATCAAGCTCGATAGAAGAGTAAGCTTGCAAAACTAGGCTATAATAGCAGCATAAGTCAAGGTAGTTTAGAAAATATAAATACACTGGATTATGATGAAAGAAGGTACAAAATAATTCAAATTCACAAAAAAAGAATAAGACTCTACAATCTCTACATTTGTCATACTAACTCCTTGTCTAAGTCGCTAGTCGACCAAATAGGGGTATGGGCCTCTAAGTTCTACAGTCTGAATAAATATTATCTTCTTATGCAAGTCTACAGTTAATGTCATTCAATTACACTTCAATAATATGTCAAAAGGACTATGTGATACTATGTTGTGAGGCATACTACCCAACTTAAAACAATAAACTAATACTGGGACAGTCTTAAGGGGAATCTACAAAATAACCTTGTTCTTGTAAATAAAGTAGAAACTCTTATCGGGGTACATGAGGAAAAGATCTTGGTACCTATTAGGGTATCCTATTGTATTATATAGGTAATGGTCATCTTAAGTCTTAATCACAGTGCTTATAGAACAAGTGTCAATAGTATGAATGGAAAAGTTATTGGCCTTCAAGGGGAAAGAGGATATAACTTGTATCAAGGTGGGGGTACAAATTATGTGATTCAAAACTAAAGGATAATCATCAAGTCACAATCTACAAGAATAACTCAAAACTATCATGCTCTAACTACCAAGCACAAAAATTTTAGAATTTAAGATTAGCAAACTATAATCATACCACACTATATATCCTAACATAGAATAAAATCACTTGGCCTACAATCATAAGAGTTATGTGGCACGAGTTGAAAGATGAAGAAAAGGAGAACATAATTTAGTCGTCGCACACTTAGCGAACGTTAAGGTTGCAAAGGAACAAAATATCAAATTAAAATAGAGGGACTCTAGATAATATCATGGTTTCCTAAGGCGGAGGTGGTACGCTAATATCTGTGTTCGAGGTTTGATCGAGGAAAATGTTTTATTCATTCCTCTTGGCTTCCTAAGGTACAGTTCTGCCAATATCAAGACAATAAGCAAAATTTATAGTTCTATAATACTATCTCACTATAAAAGCTAGGTTAGTCCTAATATTTAACCTTGGATTTCTATTGGTTCCTCAATACTAGGGTCAAACACTATGGTCAAATTTCAAACTAATCCTAGTAGTGTTTATACTACTCTCAAGTCATTCATACACCTATCAAGGAATAATGGTAAATTAATCTATGGTAAGGGGCGCTAGGTTTCATTAAGTATTCTAACTTAGTGATGTGTCAATACTCTAGTTGTATTCTTAATAGGAATATTACCCTAATTATCATCCTATCAACAGGGATTCCTATATTCTAGCAGGGGCTATACTCAAGGAATCAATTAGGGAAGCACATGAATCAAGCAAGATGCAATTATTTAAATAGAACAGACTGGAAGGAAGATGAGTCATAGTCAATTATGGATGAGATCATATACTCTAATCCTAAGTGCAGGCTTGCTCAGTACAGTAACGTAACCGAGACAATATGCTCTCGACCTGCGTGGGCCACCACTAAAAATATGTCATGCCCCAGTCCCAAAATACGTAGGACTAGGATACGTAAGCATGCCAGTCGCATATATATGGCAACTCCAATATATGGAAACCATAACACATGCGTACGCTGTATCATGAACAATAATTCACAAGTGGTAAAACTATCACAAATCACAGGGTATAATCTAAATCTCATCCACGAAAATCAAATATAAATAAATAACCAATATCTATGAAACTAGATCTCAATATAAAGTATCTAAAGATGATAGTCAGATGGAAACAAATCCACTACCAACTAGAATATAAAATAAACAAAATAATGTACGACCAGTATAAATCATAAGGCTCGAAAAGAAGCCCTCCTCGGAATATAAGTAGCAAGTCCTGATCTGCGCTCCTGCGAATACTTATGAACATCTACACCTGGAAAGGGACCAAGTCCTCAGAGGGACATAACAAGATACATAGAAGCATGCCATAAAGTAAATACTGAATAAATAAAGGGGTGTGCTAACCATCTAAGTGAATGCAATTTGAGGACAACTTTGTGCGTATGGGAAAGTGTAGGCTAGACATATGTTAACGTAATTCACCAATCGTCGTGACTGGCTAGTATATGCCATATATGCCCCCATAACAAGGGCGCTCTATAATATAATAACGTCCAGCTCTGAAGAGCATGGCATCTGTATAGTATAAAGTCCATATCGCTCCGTAGAACATGGCATCTGAATAGTATAACGTCTATATTGCTCCGTAGAACGTGGCATCTGAATAATATAACGTCCATATCGCTCCGTCGAGCGTGGCATCTGAATAAAGGAAGTGGGTGTCCCATACGCCTACTAGTTGTCCTCCCCGCCCAATGTAGATATACAAGTAGCGAACACGACGTGGACATCTCGTACTATAATGCAAGTCTCTATAGAAATAAACAACTAAGCTAAATACAATCACACGTGCTGCTCACACCGATGGCCAGTCGAGTATGAAGCATGCGTCCCTACATGAACTCACTCTATGATGTGCAATGATACGTGTCAAGGCTTGGGGAGTCATACCGATAACTCCACAACTTTAGGTGGGTCCACTAGATACTAGGTCAAATATAAGTCCTAACGTCAACGCCTTCGTTGACTGCACCCGAGTCTTTCTCGGACGCGCACAGTTATACAATCTAAAACAATAAACATGCAACTAAAATAATAACTGAATTTAAACAGTACAACAAGGTAAGGTATACTTGCCTGACAAGAAAGCTGCGTAGTACCAATAATCTGCTCCTGAAGTTGCGCAGAACGATCCCATAGGTCCTATATACATATAATATAATATAATACAATATTAGCCATTATACTAACACATACACAACCATAAATACATTGAACTCAGGGCATAGCTAGGTATGACACTGGTCAACTAGGGTCAAGTGTGCGTCTAATTGCACAGGTGTCGCATCTGTAATTATTGTGCAAGACAGACAGTCAAAATAATACGGGGCTCGCCAGTACGTCAGTGTACATAATGGCAGTCTGCTAACAAATCACATGATCACAGGTTAAATGGTAAATACGGGATATCCGTATTTACACTCGGGTCACCTAGTTCATATATAAATCTACATATTATTATCTAGCATATATCATTAATACTTAAAATATATATGTACACCAACTAAATACATATACAATATATATATATGTGTATGTACACTAATTGAATTTATACTATGTATACATATACGTATACATACCAATTATATACATATTAGCGTATACTAGAGAATACATATACTATACATATATACCAATCATATACATTAAACATATACTAATGGGATACCTAACTATATACACACACATCATCACATAAACTGAAAGAGTAGGGACAGGTTCGAACCTGTGCACGTGCACGAGATCGGCTTGACGACGACGACGACGATGACGATGGTGATGATGATGGTGAATATGGTCGTGGCAGGGCTGCCGGAGTTGGAGCTCGGTGAAGAGGAGTGGTGGAAGAGAACGACGAGGGGGAGAGCTGCTGGACGGTGGTGGTATAGAGTGGTGGTTGGTTGGCCGAAGTGATAAGGGTGGAGGTGATTATGATGATGATGGTGGTGATTGAAGAGGAGGAGGCAGGGAAGAAGAAGGAGATCCGAGGTGGACAGCAGTCGAGGGGGTCCGGCGGGTCGGCTCATGGTGGCTTCTGGGTGCAGCGGGGTCGACAGGGTGCAGGATGCGCTCAGGCGACCGGAGGGGATGACAGGGAGGTTCAGTGGTTTCAGGCGGGTGGAGGACTCGGCGGTGGCGTAGATGATGTCGACGAGGGTGGTGGTGATGGGAGGAGGAAGATGATACGGGTGGAGGTGGTCGTGGGAGAGAAGAGGGTGAACTCGGGGAGGTTCCGGAGGAAGTGGAGGAGGGGAACGGGGAGCAGAGAAGTTCTGCGGGGTGGTTGCTGCTGTGTCGATCGACGGAGGGCAGCTCGAGGTCGAGTTGTGAGGGAGAGGTGGTCATGGGAGAGAAGAGGGTGGCTGCTCGACTAGTTGGCGGTGAGCAGCGGGTCTGGAAAGTCCGGTCGAGGAGGGCTGCTTGGTCGAGGCGGCTGGGGTGTCAGGCTCCGGCGAGGTCGGGGGCCGGGAAGAGGAGGTGAAGAAGGAGAGGTGAACGGAGGCGAGGTGGTTTAGACGATCTCTGGCATTGGCAGCGGCTTGCGTCTCCGGGGATGGACTTTCGGTCGACGGGTGTAGGTGAGGAAGTGGTGAAGAAGGTGAACAGGAGGTTGGGTTTAGTTTTAGGTTTTTCTATAGGGTTGAGGTGGATGATGATGGTTTAAAATTTAATGAGGAAGAGGTGTTTGCATGTGGGGGAGGAGAGAGGTTGATGGTGACCTCCTAGGGGTTAGGGCCGGCCATGCTTTGGTATGGGGTTGCTTTGGGAAAAGGGTTGAGGATGAGTAATATTTATATATAATAGTGTGTGTGGTGAGGATGGCTCCATTTGAATGAATGGTATAGATTCAACATGGAGAAAATACAAACAAAAAGGAGGAGAGAGGGAAAGAGTTGAACGGTCAAAGGGAGGGGGTTGGTTCTTTATTGGCTTTTTGACCAATAGGATGGTGACACATAATTGCACTTATGCAATTAAGTCCTCAATAATTAGAAAATTGCACAGAAGTGGGTTTTGGGATTTAATGAGGGAAAATACCATATTTGGTGTAATGTAGTGGCTAGAAGGGATGTTTGGTGTTTGGTATGAAGCTTGAGAGTGTGAATGAGGGTTTTGTTTGGTGTTGGGTCTAATTTTGGGTCAATTTGGGTCCTTACATCAATTTAATTAAAATTAATGTAAGTGGTGCTCAAAAATTAATTAAAAGTACTTGGGATTAAAATTAGGTGGGATACAAGTTTTATGGACGTAGAGAACTCAGAGTAGAATATTGTCATAATTTGGGTTGCACAAAATGGGTCAAGATTGTGTCTCCAATTTCGATTGGAACGCACAAGGATACAAAGTTGAATTTATATTGAATTAAAATTAAATGTCTGCGACGAATATTGTGCGACTAAAATGAAGCACAAGAGAGCATATTTATAAGTTACACAAAGGTCAGAAAAGAAGGTGGGCATGTCTAAGGCAAGGGTGTGAAATTTGTTTGTAGGTAATAGCTAGTGTAGTGCTCCAAATATCGAAGCAACGGTAAGGTGCACTAAGTGTTATAAATATTGTATAATTGAATAAAATGCCGTGTCCTATTTCCAATTGGATACAAGCTAGCCCTAGTTTCTTTATCTATGCCAAGTAGACCTAATTTTGGGTGAGGGGGTTTACAATGGTTAAAGCCCTAACTTTCGGAGATGGTACTGAAGACTGAGTGTAAGAACCTCCTGATATGTGGGTCCTCTTACGACGTCCAGTCATATCCACTATTCTCTTGGAGTTATACTCATGCCTCCTAGCTGCTGTTAACACAGCATCAAATATCTAAAACTCATGTTATTCCACTGTCAATATGATCTCCACGTGAAGTCCCTAATGGAACCTTCTTGCTCGATCTAATTCGGTTGCCACTAAGATGGGAGAAAACCGACTAAGTCTGCAGAACTCTGTCGCATAGCCGTCGATCATCCTGCCCATCTGTTTCAAGTTGTTAAACCTTTATTGCAGATCATAACACGACACCGCATCAAAGTATCTGGTCTAAAATCTTTTACGAAATACAGCCCATGGGACGAATACTATTAGTAAAATTATCTGTGCTGCCCACCAGTCTCGGCCCAAGTCTAGTAACCGCAGTCAAACTACTGACACTTGCTCTCTTGTAGGCACTCCTGTTGCCTCTAGGATAGATTCAGTGTCTTGAAGCCAAGCATTCGATGCAATAACATCATCGGTGCCATAGAAATACGAGGGTTGGAGGTCCTTGAAGTTTCTCACCGAGTTGTTGGCACGATGTCTGCCACTTTCCTAAGCCCCTTATACTGACTGAATGAGTACGTCCTCTTGACGTCCTTGAGATGATAATAATTCCTAAAGGATACCAATAAGCATATTGTTGTCCCCTCCTGCATTAGGTACTGGTTGCACGGGATGTACTGGTTGGATCTGAGGTTTCTCATCTTGAGCTATTCTGGACCCGGCCCCGAAATGCTGAGGCTGAACCTCAAGGGTTTGCTGGGCATAGGTATGTTGTTCTTATGCTGGAGGAACTCAGGTTGGATGAGTAGAAGGACCAGGAACCATGTCCCTGAAAGATAAATGGCACATGATCATCAAAGGAATGAACATGATTGATCGAGGATAAAAGAAGATGTTGAATCAATATTTTATGATATAAAAACGGTACTGGAGGAGATCAGGGAGTAGCATGATTGAGACATCTAAACATCGATAAAATTCCTATACTTCTGAATTTTTAGACCTGCATGGACCACCACAAAAACTATATCACGCCCTAGAACCAGAATACAGGAGAGATGGGGTAGACAAAGCCAGCTACGTATACCAGGGTACTCTATACCCCGAGATACGGTCACGGTTGTCTAGATATATGAGGGTTTACTCTACAATCCATAAAGCAATTCTTAGTCAAGAATCCTAGGTATCTAAATCTTAAGAAAGCAACACGTTACAAGATGTATGATTACCAAATGTATAATAGTAAGACGTCCCAAACTATAGATACACAGATGATAATGAAGCTAGTTACAAAATGAAGAACTAGCAAGAGTACCATGTTATATGATTAGCTCTAGCTATAGTCTAGAATATGCTTTATATGTAGGCCCACAAACTAGAATGTCAAGTCCCAAAACATGAGCTAAACACGTGTTCGATAGCTAAATGCCTCAAAAGAATAATATACAAGATAAAGTGGGTGAGGAAGAAGAAATCCACTCATGTCCCTGGTTGCTACTAGTGTTCACCATCATGAGGTGGGAGATACTGGAGATCCTGTAGTTCTGCTACAAAATCTGGCCATACAAAACCAGTAGGATCAGACCCCAAAATAACAAGTACCACAAGAGAGCCAAACTTAGGAACTAAAACTAGTATACAGACAAATCAATAAGAAATAGTACAAAGAATATTTGATTAAGTGCAACAGGTAAAAAAATTACAATTAAACATGCTCTGGAGTATTAAACAAGGTTATTTGGAGTCAGACTTCAATTATTGTTCTCAGAATCAGTTGTTAAAAATAAAATATGACGGGACTAGACTTGACTAGAAATCAAGCAATTACGGCCAATCATGCCCTACAGTTTGCTATCATTAACTAATTAGGGTTATCACAGTCCTAGTTACTAACATATGAAGATTGAGATTCCTTACAGCCACATGCCCTACAGACTATCCGGGTTATCCAGACGAATAATACATAGTATAGAATTATCAGGTATAATCATTCCTTATCTTTTTTCGTAGTACAACACTCGACAGTGTGCTCGAAGTATGCCCCTCACGACGGAGAGCTCCAAATCCATCATGTGTCGCTGGGATATCTGGATTGCATGTAGCTAGGAAATCTCTCTAGATTCTTTCTAGATTATTATTCTAATTATTATCTATAAAATTATGAAGGATTCTTGATCGTGGTGCTCATGAATCTTTCTTAGACATGATGCAAGACAGGACAATAACTTGACGAGTTCAATCAAAATTAACTACGGGGATACAAATCATGCAATACAAGTTCTACTAATAGCCTTGATCAGGACAGTTACAGAAATTCTTAAGTCAGGAGTGTGCTACGTCGAGCCACTATCAAGAGTACCAGGATCATGAGTAATTATCAATATAAGATAAGGATTATAAGTACAGGATCAGGATTATCAATACAAGATCAGTTTCATATCCAGATTCAGGAGTTTATTTATAATATACAATCACTAGATCATGTTAGAAAATTAAGATTAATATCAAGAATGTCAGGTTCAGGAAATAACCAGGATTAACTAAAATAACAAGATAAAAGAGAACTAGAGAATCATTAAGAGTTAAGCATACTAAAGAGAATACTGGCATACAGGCAAATAATTTAAAAATTTAGAGTTGGTGCATAAACTCAAGAAAGAAGTAACATCAGTGCATAATAGGTTAAAAACCAACATTGGCGCACAAACGAGTCTTGGTGCACAAATGGCGAAAGACAGATTTGGCGCACAAATGGGTCTTGGCGCACAAACGGGTCTTGGCGCACAAATGACCAAAGACAGATTTAGCACATAAACGAGTCTTAGCACACAAATGAGCACAGGAAGGTCTACTAAAAGATAAACACAAGTTCTAAGATATGGCACAACAGTCGAGATGACTCTGCAGTCGAGAACACAACTCTCGAGAATAGTCAAAAGTCTTTTCTTAGTCATTAAGTAATACAAAAGGCTACAAAGTGCACTGTCTCTAGAAAATGTCACATAGTGTGCCACATAGCAAAGTACGCTATTCTCCAGAAGGGATAAAGTATACGTGGTAAGAAAATTTTACCAAAGTGCGCCAACTCTGCAATATCTGCAAAGTGCGCCAACTTGTCTTTTAAGAGTGGCGCACATTCTTGATGACTTGCAGATCCATTCAAAAGTATGCCAAGTAGGATTTGGCGTACTTTTGAAGGAATTATATTAGTACAAAAGGTACGTAGGAGTAGAAAAATGCGTCCAGAGTACTCAACATATCTTGGCCCACTTTCTAAAGAATTTGTGAAACACACACAAATGCGCTCACTGAATCTTCGCTTATGCGACAAGGGTTCCTTGCGTACTTTTTGTATACAATCTCAGGCCAATTTTGCATTCTTCGAATTGATGTTTTCGGGCTACATGCAACAATACAAGAAAATTAAAATCATCATGAAGACAAGTTCTAAGTTTTAAAAAAAAATAAAACCTATCAAGTAATTAAACAAGTTATATTAAGAATCAAAACAAGCTCCATGTTTGTTCCTTCGGTTGGCAAGATGCACTTGCCTATGGTCAATTTCTAGCCTAATACTACCATGGTTACCCACGACCAAGGCCAAGTTCGGTTGCTGCTCTTTGCTGGGGAAGAAAAGAAGAAGGAAAGATAAATGAAAGGAAAAGAAAAAGTGAAAAAAAGATAAATGTTTGCTTATATAGGCAAAGAGTTGATTGTAGGCCATTGGATCATAATCCATGCCCTCTCCCAGTTCATCACAGCCATCCTCCAAGAAAACTAATGGACCAACGGTCCAAAGCAAGCAACTAATAGAAATTTACAAAAATAACCTAGACAATGCATGAATGACATAAGACAAGATGTAAGCAATTAAATAATAAGCAAGCTATACGTGTATAAATGCGTATATCAGGTCCGTATACTAGAACAGTGAGACAAGTATCACACCTATGGTCCAAGAACATATATGTCTCAATCATCAACCAAGAAACAGTAAGAATAAACATATAAGATAAAGCAGTTAGGTGTTCCTGACGTTCTTTCAGAATGTTCATGAAACCAGTTATACATAATAAGAAACTAGTACATTGTCAAGAGTACATAATTATAATTTAGCCGCGGTCTGAATAATATACAATTATGTAAAGGAACTAGTGTCAAGACAAACCCACTAACAAGTGTCGTTGGCTAAACGCCAAAAAGGTAATACAAAATGATACTCATAGTGGGGGAGAATAAACCAACTCAAGTTCCTCGGCGGACATCCTCCGGTTGTTCGCTATTGGTCGAATATAAGTCAGGATCCTCGGGATCTTCTACTAAACCTGGACAGACAAAACCAGTAGAGTCAGGTCCCGATAGCAAGTACCACAAAGGGCACAAGTGAAAGAAGCAAAAACCAATAAAGTACACAAATTAGGACAGCGTCATAATCGTAACCATATGACCTTTCATCGAAGTTGTAGGACACCTCTACAACCAAACAAGGACAAGATATGCCGAACTATGTCGTGATAGGGTACGACTCACTAATCATGGACACGCCATAAATACAATACCAAATAAGAATCCAGAACACACATGCCATAATATAAGCTAAGATATAGACATATATATAACATGATATATAGCTTCAGTCCATGACCAATTATGACATATTGGCGCAACCCTACAACCTAACAAGGATAAGGGTTAAAATATCGTACCATAATAGTTTATGTCCCTAAACGACCATCTCATGCACAAAGAGTCAAGTTATAATGGCCAATCAGTTCTACGACTTGTTACGTGATATCTGGGTTATCCCAAAAGAATAAATGCAATATTGGAATCCCCATATCGTGCGATGGTGAAGCAGGCTGGTCGAGCCAATAAAACATATAGCACATAGTATGTAAGCACATGTCCCTCGTAAGGCCACCCGCAAGTAATCATGTAATAATATATAATATAGCCTTATATTGTACTCTACTACTGTAGATGATATACAGTATCCGTTGGGGACCAACATGATGCCCTAGGACATATGTCCTACTGGTAGCTACCACGCATGATCTTGAGATTCCATTTCCTTCCAATTCTCTATAAGTTTAAGTTATCTAATTAACCCTACTGTTGTATAGAATCTCGGATCATGGTCACACGAGCATTCTTCTAATTGATGCATCGTAGTACGTGTACACTAGGTATGAACCCATATTATTGCCCGAGGGACAAATCTATATTCACCCAAGTGTAATGAAATAATCAATCAAATATTTTAGCCATGCTATGATCTCTGACTACTACAAAGCCCGTGCTTGAGGAATCATATAATATGACATGTCATGCAGAATAGTAAAATATGTAACATATAGCACGTAGCAAGAAATATCGTACCTCAGTTCACATGCAACACATAGCAGATAGGAATGCATAGTAAGTAGTAAATGTATCAGCACGGATAAGCAGACGAGTCAGGATATCAGGCCTACTAGCCGATCAGATAACTTTATTAATTAGGTCAAGAGTCACAGTGTCATATTACTCTAGCAAGATTTGTCGCACTTTGGTGCACAAGTAAAATCATCTGGCACACTCGATGCGAAAGAGAGTATCAACCCGGATACAAGTAGTTAGGCATATAAATCAGTCACTTGAATCTTATTATCACATTCAATCACTTGATCGATAGAATTTTCCTAAATCAGGTACACAGATTATGAATCAATCAACTAATTTGAAGCCTTAATTGTAAAGTCCTCGAATTACTAATTAATGATGACGGACGGGAACAAGAAAAAATTATGAACCACTCTGGAGAAGATCTACAATCCTTAAACCAAACAAGGACCGAAATTGCAGATCGTCTCCCGAGCAGAACTACGTCCCTCCTCATTTCGATGAACAAAGATAAATAATCTACTGATCTGAGCCCATTTAGTTGGCACTGGGTCAATATCACTTCCAAACCAATTTGGTCAACACATAGTCTAATCCAACATATAATCATGTCATGCGCATAGTCGGTTCTAGCACGTAGCCATATCTAACATAGTCTGATTCACTAAGTCCATTATACTTTGAGTCACAACACAAGCAAGCACTAGGATCAGCACATAGAATATTATACACAATAAAAATATTCCATGAAATAGTAACTAAGTGAAACAAAACGTGCATATGGGTCACTATGGCCTCATGGGTGCATAGCTATGTCTGGCATATGGGATATGCCGTATGCACTGATCAGGCGCATGAGCAACTGTCCGTATGGAGCTGGACGCATGGACGAGCTTTCGCATGAACCAACTGGCCGCATACAACATGCAGCCGCATGAGACAGGTATCGCATGGATAAACTGGGAGCTTGCTCAAGGCAAAGTCCACTCTTTGGGACTATTGCTAAGTGATGGCTCATAAATACGTGTCAGAGAAGTGACTGATGTGACATACCATAAATACGTTTCAGAGAAAAGACAAAAGCATAAAAAGGTATACACGAAAAGACGTGCAAGGAAAAGATACATATGTCTCTTCTTAGTCAAATGACAATCTGACCGTATGTACTCTGGCCACATGGACAACTGGCTGTATGAGCTTCTGGCCGAATGGACACTTGCTCTTTGGAAAATCTCATGTGTTCAGTATTCTATACATTCAGCTTAGGGATGCATATGCAGAGACAGTCATGTGCCTAACAAGATAGTCATCATGCTAGAAAGGGGCGCATGTAGCTTGGCCGCTTGGAACTCCGTCATCCCAAAATAACACAAACTCCATGAAAAAAGCTCTAAAAATCCAAAAAATTGTTTTCTTCACAAAATCTTTATTTTAACTCTGAATCCAATGATTCAAAAGCCAAAATGTCTAAAATTAAATGCTTTTATCACAAGGAACAAGTGATTTTAAAAAATACTAAGTTTTAATAGATCAAAATCGAGGAAAACTCATGAAACCCATGAAAAACTTTAACTTTGAAACTCAGATCTACTCAAATCTAAAACATTAACATCAAGGAGAAAAAAATTCATGAAACAATTTTTTAATTGCTATAATTATGCAAATATCTAAAAATTATGGCTTCACCACTTTGAGCAAGATGTACTTGTCTTGGTAGACTAACAAACCTTTTCCTAGAACCAAATCTAGGGCTAGGGTTTGGCCAAGGGGTGTCACTACCATATTTTCTAGGAAAGGATATTTTGGTAATTTCATAATTAATTTAAATATTATGCATGTTGAATAATTATTTGTTGTATTATTTAATTATTGTTAGATGTTAGTTTAATATTTTGGACTTGTGTTAGTAGACCTAACTAGTTTAGTTTAGACTCATGGACAAACATTTATAATTACTTAGAATTGAACCCAATTAGAAGCCCATTCATTAGGAGGATGATTAATTTAATTAAACCATTAGACTAGAACCTTTCCTCCTTAATTATTTCTTCATGAGAGGCCCCAAGGGGTATAATATATAATACATAGTAGATTGAGGAAGGGGCAAGGGGGGCCGGCCATTATAAAGAGGGGGGAGAATTTCTCTCTCCTCTTTTTATTTTAAAACTAGATCTAGAATTTCTCTCAACCAAATTTCTTCATTCTCACATCAATTCCCTACCAAATTATATCCCAATTCCTTCCCAAATTACCATTGGAGGCTAGTAGAGTAAGGATCTAGAAGGAGGAAGCAAGGATCTACAAAGAGGAGCAAGGATCTACAAGTTAAAGGCCAATTTCCTCAAATTTGGAGGTTACATTGGGAATCCATCTTCCAATAGGTATAATTCAGTTTTCCCCTTCAATTAGGTTCTAAATCTGAGATTTAACTATGAGAAACTAACCCATATGCATAGGCTACCCATAGGAATTGAAATTGAGTTCATAGGAGGCCTATGGAGAAAGTTATGGTGTTTTTTGTGTCAATTTTGGAGAAATTCCGAGATTGACACTTGTTGTGTTTGTCAATTGGTCATATAGAACAAATTGGCATGTGTTTGCTTGCTTGTGGCTAGTGTCGTGTCAACAATTGGATACGTTTAGGTCGTATCCCAACAAATTGGTGATACGTGTTGATTTGGAGGTTTTTTCTCCGACACGGGACTTTGTGCATGTCACACTTTGACATGGACACGTAGATATATGTTTGACTCTTTGTATTATTCATAAATAGTAATTTAGACTTGCTTGTATCCCTCGGGATACGTTTGGTTGTGTGGTTGACTCGTATCGCAAGTGTATCATAGATCTAGTGTGATACGGGTGCGATGAACTCCACGTGTTTGTTATGTTTCATTTCTAGATCCAATTTCCATTGTTCTTAGCTATTGGTAATATATATATATATATATATATATATATATATATATATATATATATATATATATATAGTGTTATGTATATGTATAAGTATATGTAATTATATGATACCATATAGTTATGTATGTATGTAGCTATGTGATTGTATATATATATATATATATATATATATATATATATATATATATATATATATATATATATATATATATATGGATATACTTGTATGTAAATATGTTAAGTATATATATATATATATATATATATATATATATATATATATATATATATATATATATATGTTATGTATGAGAGAGAGAGTGATATATCTACCTATGTGTATGTGTCTATCTATGTATTATGTAAGTGTGTTGATACCCCTATGTATATGTACATATGTTGAGTTTATATATATATACATAGGTGTACAAGTGTATATTACTTATGGGTGTCTATATATATATATATATATATATATGTGTGTGTGTGTGTGTGTGTGTGTGTGTGTGTGTAGTCATGTGTTTATGTATGAAGTTGTGTGTGCAAGAGGGGGGAGAGGCTTGACAGCAACAGCAAAAGAGGGGACAGCAACAGCAAAAGAGGGGACAGCAACAGCAAAAGAGGCAGCAGCAGCTATACATAATGCTAGCAGCAGCGGCAGCATGTAGACCAGCTGCAGCAGCGTGCAGTCGCATAGCAGCAGCAGCAGCTATGCAGAGGTAGGAGCAACAGTAGCACCAGTGCAGAGCCTCGAGGCAGCAAGTGAAGAGTAACTGAACAGCAGTAGTAGGTTTCAGTGGAAGCAACAACGAGGTTAGGCAGAGGTTTAGATGTTCAGATAGTTAGTTAGTTAGTTAACTATTAGTAGTTATTGTTAGTTAACTAGTTAGTTAGTAGTATCTAGTTAGATAGTATCTATTTAATTATACCTCTTATAGATATCTCTAAGTTATATATATATATATATATATATATATATATATATATATATATATATATATATATATATATATATATATATATATATATATATATTAGTGGTATGGATAGTTAATATGGTATGGTAGTTAGTATTTAAATTCACAGTAGTACATACTAGTAGTTAGTATAAGTACATACTAGTAGTTTATATTGGATTGATATATATACCTATTAGTATATAGTTTGATTGGGTAGCTACTATGTATTAGTGTGGCATTAACTTGAGATATCAAGGTAAATGCCAAGGTATTGGACGATACTCAAGGTATTGAGTTTGAGTATCAAGATGGAGGTTTAGTAGTGCGATACCGCATTGGTTCAAAGCCAAGGTATCCATTTAGTAGTTGTAATTAGGATTAGTATATATATATATTTGATTGTATATACATATATGATATTTCATATCTCTTGTTTGCTTATCCTGAGATACGGTATCTTAGTATCCTAGATTTAGCTTGTATGACCTAGTTTCATAGTTTATGAATCCAACATCATAGATATAAACTCATGCAACCTAGAAATAGGTAGTTTGACCAAGTTTGACTGGTTTGACTTAGAGTTGACCTAGTTTGACTGTTTTGACTTAGAAATGGCTCTTTGACCTAGATATTGACTAGTTTAACTTATTTTTATTTCGAAACCTTGTATTGATGTTATATTCCCTATCTAGGTCTTCGAGGCATCATACCAGACATCTGTGATACTATTCACCGGACTCCAGGCGAGTACATTCTCTGATAGTTTCTCATTTATGATATCCTCTATGTTCATTGTATTTAGTGTAGATATCCTTGATTTCTTGACACGATGGTTACACGGATTAGTATGTCCAGATCTCGTCATAAGATATTATTCCTTGTTATATATAGTATATCTTGGGCAAGCCTTGTTTTATTGTTCTTCTTATACATATACAGACACTGATTCTCGGGGAGAGTAGCTATCTTCCTAGAGAATTTTGTGCCATAGCGTACCATGGTTGGATCCATTAAACCAGTCGGGGTTGGAGAGTATGTAGTGTAGATATGTGATCATACCCTCCTTGTATCAAGTCTTGTTCATTGAATAGTGTTAATCATACACCGCACGTATGATTAGCCAGACCATATATCTTGTATCAAGTTCCCAAGTCGATCACATATTAAAGCTGGTACTCACTCACTTAGCCATTAGTATTCTAGTTCACTGCCATATTGTTCATTCTTGTATTTATTTCCAGTATTTTCTTTATTGTATGTCTCTTGTATCTATTGTTGCATCTTGTATATTCGTATCTATTTAATGTTACATAGTTTATATCATTGATTAAAACTGCTGTTAGAGATGTACTCTGCTCCTTTTCTTACTGGATATATTTTTCCTAGATGACACTGAGGTGTGGTCCCCTACTCATTATGGGCCTTAGGATGTTGTAAGCTTAGAGTCAAAGACCCTGGCTCAGGAGAGACTCATCCCGACTGAGACAGATGACCCGGGACTTGTAGCTTCTTAGTATTCTCTTGTACTGGATTTGTCTCCAGCTTATTATTTAGTATTTCTTCAGACTCATTGATGTTATCATTTTTGACTCATGAGTTGTATTGTGACTATTCTGTTCTTTATCATATTTGTGCTATTCTCCATCTTAGATCTGTGATTGAGTATATTATTATCAATGGTGGCTTATTGTATTATTAGATAGATTATCCAAACAGCGTTCTACCGCCGATTTTGCGACGTAGGCTGGACGTTGTTTCCGACTTGCATTCCTACACCGGGTGCGGGTCGTGATACATTTTTAGTGGTGGCACATGCAGGTCTTCAAGGTCACAATTAGTGCGATTCGTAGTGGTGCTATGAATTGAGTGCTATTACCAGCCTGCTTCAGGATATAGGATATAGGCTATAGACTAAGAATACTCAATAACATCTAGGAAAAAAAATCTTTTGATTCATTCAACTATTCTTCCTTGATATTGATATTTGATCTTTAAACTGGCCTACCTTTGAGTATCTTACGTCATGTGACATACTGATTCTTTCTTTCGCTTTGTCTCAAGATGTCGTCTAAGACTAGATCATAGCAGGGGAGAGCAGCTTCTGAGAGGTCTGCGATATCCCGAGGGCCTGCACAGTCACTTCTCTGGTGATTGGAGTGTCAGCTGCTTTCGGAGGTCCACTTCCTACTCAGAGGACTGTGCCAGCTGTATTTGAGGGACTTCCACCTCAACCTTTTTGTGTCGGCAGATGCGACACAGATGTTCACACTATTTTATGAGATATTGGAGGCGCAGAGGGCTCAATCTGAGGCACACCAAAGACAGACCGATGTCTTATGGTAGGGCATCGAGAGTGCTCATCAGCTTGCTCGTGTCGTAGTAGAGAGAGGAGTTCTGGTCCAGCAGCAGGTTGCTTCTCAGGTTTTCCAGCTTCGGCCAGGTAATATTCAGGACCTCAAGAAGCTGGAACCTAGGGTCTTCAAGGGGACAGAGGGCATCGTCTATGATGATGATTGGCTCGAGGAAATTGAGCTTCTTATGAGGGTGTCCCGTCTTTCTGTGGATCTGAAGGTTGAGGCGGTAGGACTTCAGTTGTTCGACGTTGCCCTCACTTGGTTCAGGAATGAGCTAATTCTTGTTGACGCAGGATAGTCTTGGGAGGTATTCAAGGACCTCTTCAAAAAGAAGTTCTTCGCTCGGGCAGATAGGTTAGACTTGGGGAGGCAGTTTGAGGGCCTCATTCAAGGGAGCATGTCCGTGGAGGAATATGCTGCAAAACTTAGCAGGTTGAGCCGATTTGCGGAGTATTTGGTGAGAGATCCAGAGGTCCGAGCTATGCAATTTTGTAAGGATCTAAACTAGAAAGTGAAGATCCTCATTCCGTCTTTTTATGAGACCTACTCGGAGATACTTGCGGAGGCACGCAAGGTTGAGCGGGAGTTGGGTTTTAGTCCAAGAGAGATCGCGATTCTTTTCTGGGGGCAAACAGCAGTACAGTATCTGCCAAGCATCCTCATTTCCAGTTGTCACGACCCACACTCGGTGTAGGGATGCAAGTCGGGAACAACGCCCAGCCTACGCCACAGAATCGGTGGTAGAACGCTGTTTGGGTAATCTATCTAGCAATATAATGAGCCACCAATAATATCAATATACTCAATCACAGATCTAAGATGGAGAATAGCACGAATATGATAAAGAATAGAATAGTCATAATACACTCATGAGTCAAATAATAATATCAATGAGTCTGAAGAAATACTAAACAATAAGCTGGAGACAAATCCAGTACAAGAGAATACTAAGAAGCTACAAGTCCCGGGTCATCTGTCTCAGTCGGGATGAGTCCCTCCTGAGCCAGGGTCTCTGACTCTAAGCCCACAACATCCTGAGGCCCATAATGTGTAGGGTACCACTCCTCAGTGTCATCTGAGAAAAATATATCCAGTCAGGAAAAGAGCAGAGTACATCTCTAATAGCAGTTCTAATCAATGTTATAAATTATGTAACAATAAATAGATGTGAATATACAAGATGCAATAATAGATACAAAAGATATACAATAAAATAAATACTGGAAATAAATATAAGAATGAACAATATGACAATGAACAAGAATAATAATGATTAAGTGAGTGAGTACCAGCTTTAACATGTGATAGGCTTGGGAACTTGATACAAGATATATGGCTTGGCTAATCATACGTGCGGTATATAATTAACACTATTCAATGAACAAGACTTGATACAAGGAGGATATGATCACATATCTACACTACATACTCCCCAACCCCGACTGGTATAGTGGATCCAACTATGGTACGCTATGATACGAGATTCTCTAAGAAGATAGCGACTCTTTCCGAGAATCAGTATATGTACATGTACAAGAAGAACAATGAAATAAGGCTTACACAAGATACACCATATATACCAAGGAATAACATCTCATGACGAGATCCGGATATACTAATCCGTGTAACCATCGTGTCAAAAAAATATGGATATCTACACTAGATACAATAAACATAGAGGATATTATAAATAAGAAACTATCAGAGAATATACTCGCCTGAAGTCCGGTGAATAGTCTCACAGATGTTTGATACGGTGTTTTGAAGACCTAGATATAGAATATAACATCAATACAAGGTTTCGGAATAAAAATAAGTTAAACTAGTGAACTTCAAGGTCAAAGAGCCATTTCTAAGTCAAAATAGTCAAACTAGGTCAACTCTAAGTCAAACTTGGTCAAACTACCAATTTATAGGTTGCATGAGTCTATCTCAATGACGTTGGGTTCATACACTTATGAACTAGGCCAAACAAGCTAAATCTAGGATACTAAGATACTGTATCTCAGGATACGCAAATAAGAGATATAAAATACCATATATGCATATCCAAACAATATTAATATACTAATCCTAATTAATTACTAAATGGATACCTTTGTTTTGAACTAATGTGTTATCGCACTACTAAACCCCCATCTTGATACCCAAACCCGATTACCTTGAGTATCCTCAATACCTTGGCATTTACCTTGGTATCTCAAGGTAATATCACTCTAGTATATAGTAGCTACCCAAACTAACTTCATACTAATAGGTATATATATATATATATATATATATATATATATATATATATATATATATATATATATATATATATATATATATATATATATATATATAACTTAACTAGAAAACAAAAGAGATATATATATATATATATATATATATATATATATATATATATATATATATATATATATATATATATATATATAACTCTAATAGTATTCTAGATATCATAGTACCTATGTAAAGATAACGAATAACTAGGTATCAACTAACTAGCTAACCAATGAACTAACTTACCAAAGAACTACTCATCTACCTAGTTATCCATGCTGAAACTGTTGTTGTTTGCTGTTTGTTGTTTGTTGTCGCGGTTGTTGTCGCTGTTGCTGGTCGTTGTTGTTGTTTGCTGCTGTCGTCGCTGTTTGCTGTCGTGGTTGTTGTCGCTGTTGTTGGCCGCTGTTGCTGTTAACTGCTACCTTCGCTGCTTGTTGTCACGGTTGCTGTCGCTGTTTACTGCTGGTGTCACGGTTGACTGCTGTTGTCGTTGTTTCCGTCGCTGTTGGCTGCTGCTGTTTTGTGTCCGATTTCCCTTCTCTCTCAACACAACAACACACACACAAGCACACTACTTACATATATGTATAACACTCATCTCTTCTATACACATATGTACATATATTTCCCTCCTCTCAACTATACATATATGTATATATATATATGCAACACATATACATAAGTACATATATATAAATACACATTTACATATATACGTATATAACACATATACACTACTAGATTCTATACATATATATATATATATATATATATATATATATATATATATATATATATATATATATATATATATATACATATACATATATATTCAATTTACATATATACATATATCATACTATTCAATAGCTATATATATATATAGGTGTATATCTACATGTATATATATAACACATATGCATATAGATACTTGATACTCTAGTATAATAACTACATATATATACATAACAATATATATATATATATATATATATATATATATATATATATATATATATGAATACATCTATTACAATAGCTAAGAACAATAGAAATTAGATCTAGAAATGAAATGCAACAAACACGTGGAGTACATCACACCCGTATCACACTAGATCTATGATACGCTTACGACACGAGTCCACCACACAACCAAACGTACCCCGAAGGACACGAGCAAGTCTAATATATTATTTATGAACAATACGAAGAGTCAAACACATATCTACGTGTCCATATCAAAATGTGACATGCACAAAGCCCCGTGTCGGAGGGAAAACCCCCAAATTAATACGTATTACCAAATTATTGGGATACGACCTACACGTACCCAATTGTGGACACGACACTAGCCACAAATACACAAACACACAAACATATGCCAAGTTGATCTATAGGACCAATTGACAACCACAACAAGTGTCAATCTCGAAATTCTTCCAAAATTGACACAAAAAGTACCATAACTTTCTCAATAGGCCTCATATGAACTCAATTCCAAATTCTATGGGTAGCCTATGCATATGGGTTGATTTATCATGGTTAAATCTCAGATTTAGCACATAATTGAAGGAGAAAAACTGAATTGTACCTATTAGGAGATGGATTCCCAATGCAACCTCCAAATATGATAAAATTAGCCTCCAACTTGTAGATCATTGCTCCTTTTTGTAGATCCTTGCTTCCTCCTTCTAGATCCTTGCTCCACTAGTCTCCAAAGGTGATTTGGGAAGGAATTGGGATGAAATTTGGTAGGGAAATGATGTGGGAATGAGGAATTTAGTTGAGAAAAATTCTAGATCTAGTTTTGAAATAAAAAGAGGAGAGAGAAACTTTTTACCCCTCTTTATGTAGGCCGGCCCCCTTGCCCCTTCCTCAAGCTACTATGTAATGTCCATTATACCTCTTGGGGCCTCTCATGAAGAAATAATTAAGGAGGAAAGGTTCTAGTCTAATGGTTTAATTAAACTAATCATCCTCCTAATCAATGGGCTTTCTAGTTGGGATCAATTCTAACAATTAATACATCTTGGTCCATGAGTCTAAACTAAACTAGTTAGGTCCACTAACACAAGTCCAAAATAATAATCTAACATCTAATAATAATTAAATAATATAATAAATAATTATACAATATGCACAATATTTAATTAATTATGAAATTACCAAAATACCCTTTTCTAGAAAATATGGTAGTGACAAGTCTACCCTCCTTAAAATAATTTCGTTCTCGAAATTCAAGGACGAAAACTACCCCCAGAATAAAATAGAACTAGGAAAGAACATACCTCAAGGCACAAACAAATATGGATAACACTCTCGTATTTTATCCTCTCTCTCTCCTAGGTAGACTCTCCAAGAGAGTGATGCCTATGTGCAACGCATACCAAAGGAATAGTCGGGTTCCTCAACACCTTCTCTCTCCGATCCAGAATCTCAACTTTCTGCTCTAGATAGCTAAGAGTAGGGCCCACCTCTATCTTGAGTGATCCAACACGTGACTAGGATCCGCTACGTACCGTCTTAACTGTGACACGTGAAACACGTTGTGCACTCCCTTCAATGTAGGTGGCAAGTCTAGTCTATAAGCAACTGCACCGACCCTCTCTAGAATAGTGAAAGTTCTGATGAATCGCGGACTAAGCTTCCCGCCTCCACCGAAACGAATCATGCCTCGTGTCGGAGAAATTCTCAGAAACACCAAACCACCCACCTAGAACAAAATACAAACTTAAGAACTTAATCTATAATAAACAACCAATAACAAGCACAAAATAAAAATCTAAAACTATACCTCAAACTCCAAAGGTCTCTAGTGGCTATCGGCCCAATGCCGCTGTTTGTCCTGCGCCACTCGAAGTCTGTCTCTGATCAACTGAACCTTCTTCATACCATTACCTAAAGGGTTGGCTTCTCCTGTATCACGGGTCCTAGATGAGCCTTGGGACTAATGAGAATATGGTGGTTGTCGATGCCCTGATTCGTAGGTATCGGGGCTTAAAGTGGAAATACGACACATTCCCCGCTGGCAGGAGAGAGTTTTTCTTCATGACTAGCTGGAGTTTCTTCATGTTCGAGCCGGAGTTCACGGATGAGGAGAGAAATATGGTTCATCAGAATGGCGGGGAGGGAGGGGGGGTTACCTCAAAATTTACCTGAGAGGCTCTTTCGCTGGCTCCAATCCATCTGTCCCTCCCACTTAGTATACCAGAATATAGCTTATATTTTCGTGGAGCCTTATCTGCCCAACCGGTTTGCTCGTCAGTTTGGTTACACTCAACTTTTGTTGGGTCATATGAGTGCTTCCCTCGGATATATAGATAGCTTACTCGATGGGGCCCGAGCATGGAGTTACTATAGTGATACTAGATCTCAAGCTCAGCTTCAGTTACCATCGGCCGACGTCGTGCCCAGAATGCTGTACACAATGACTAATTTTATTGTACGACTAATGCCCCGCCGACTAACTTTGACCCAGAGATGAGTTATATCGAAGGCACTATGCTGATGCCTCCGAAAGTAAGGGCACGTAGGACGTCCAAGAAAGGTAAGGGAGTTGCTGGACCTTTGATCGTAGAGTTGGACCCGTCAACCGTGGAAGAGGGAACATCTTCTTCCGACGATCCTCCGCCTGCTAAGAAAAAATCAAAGGTCAAGACACATCATGCTCACTATTCCAAGAAGATGAAGAATGAGGTGATCCCAGAGATAGGACCTACGATGAAGTCGAAGTCCCTTGCGAAGGGGACTATGAGAGAGGAGGTAGAACCAGACCCCCTATAGATGAGATAGTGGTACCTGTAGAACCCTCAGTTTGATTATTCCTGGTCCTTTCTATAAATACCTTTCTTTTAGCCTGTTTGACAATGTGCAGATACCATCGAAGAGGGACCATCCCCGGCGGGTAGCTGCCTCGGTGGTCTCTTACGCCGAGAAGGGAGAGAAGGGCACCCCCTCCCGAGTCTGATTCTGAAACTGCACCTGAGGCTTCGGGAGCTCCGAGTTTTGATGCGGCATCAGTGGAGCCTTATACCCCTTTGGAGAACATATATGTGGATGACCTAGATACCATAGGGAAGGCTCTGATGACGCTGGACGAGCCATAACCTACACAACCTCCTTCTGGTATGTTATTTCATAATTTTATAAGAGATAAGAATTTCTGGCTTCAGCTCTCAATCCTACGGGTGAAATTAATTACTGGTTGTTTTAACTCTGCAGACCCTGCCTCACCCTTGAGAACGGTGGACTTGGCTGCAGGGGAAGGTATAGAGGAAGAAGGAGATGGCGGGCTCGTTAGAAAGAGGTCTTAGTCTCTCTCTCTCGCTCCTATAGGTATGTAGAACGCCCTACGGGTCCTGCTGCAAATACCTCTGGTGTAGTGGTTGTTCCATCGACGGTTGCTGCAGGGCATTCTGCCATTGCGGCTTCTTTGGACTTTAGAGCGAGCTGTTCCGAGGAGGCTGCCTCTGATGTTCTCGGAACTGCGGCTACTAGGTCGTCCTTCGAGGTTACCATGATACAATCTTATATTGGCATAGAGGTGAGTATAGACACCGTGGGGCACCCTAGTACCCCTGTTCCTGGTCGCAGTGCTACTCAACTGTCTGCTGCCGAGTTGTCGGATGTGAAGATACTTTGTGTGACCCTGAAATACTTAATAGCAAGAAGGACCGTTGGTCATTCTTCCGCTACTCCTTCACCTCTTAGATAGCCAGGGGTCATTATGCAACCTGTCGTGCCCGCGGCTACTCCTTTTGTCGCACCGCCTCTAACTTCGGCTACCTTAGAGGAGATTGACGAGACTGTACGGATGTCCTTTTCTTGTTTCTATGGATTTATGAAACAAGTTGTTCGGAGTTTGCAGGAGCGAAACAAGTTCTTTGCTTGGGCCAAGCACTTTGTTGAGGGCCAGGTCAAATCTCGGAGGGCCCTTCCTGGTTTTGAACAAATTATCGACTTACTGGGCCAGAAGTTGATTGAAGTGGAGCACTGCCTGACGGAGTTAAAGCAGTACTAGTAGGCCGACATGGGAATACTGATATCCCATAAATATTGTCAGTTTTTGATGTCCGTTGAGGAGGAGAAGGAAGTATATGCTTCATCCAAGAAGGGCTTGCAGCGTGACCTCCAGGGTTTGCAGGAGAGGCACGACAAGCTGGGTGATCTCCGAGATGGTTGCCTCTCGAGGCAGAAGGGCTTGACCCAGAAAGTGATTAAAAAAATCAGAAAACTCCAGGTCAAGCTCGACATGCTGGGGAATAGTCTCTGAGAGGCCCAACGAAAGGAGGAGACCATCCGAGCTGAAGCGAGCAAAGTAGACAAGAACACGGCTGGTGTTGAGGTCATTATGCAACAGATAGAGGACAAGCATGAGGCATATGCCCATTATAAGGATCCTGAATCCTTTGCCTTAGACGTTGAGCGCCGGGCCATGGCACGCTTGGATAACCATGTCACCCTGCTCTGTGGGCGAATAGATGAGTTATGCTCAAATCAGTAGTACCTGTAGTTTTTTTTTTTTTCAAAACTACTCTTTTCTCTTTCAAAACTTTGAGTCGAGGCATTATTAGCCCTTTATTATGAAGAGTGCCATATCTTTCTTTAAGTCATGCCACCAGAAGATCGTCCGAAGGTCTTTATACATCTTCGTGCTTCCACAAGTACCGTCGTAAGGTTCACGAAGGCCCATTTTGCTTCAATATCTGGAAGGCATCGCAACAGAAGCCCATTATATGAACGAAGATACATTATTTTAGATGCTACATCATAATAGAACCGAAGCGAACATATTTTAACAGAAGTAGTTCTTTCAGGTCGTTTGGAAGAATTCCATATGCCGCATAGTCTATAAAAGAAAACCTCCAGTCTTCAAAATTTGGAATTGAATTCACCTCAAAGTTGTGATCGATTTATAGATTGTTCTTGGCCTAAAACAACTATCGGCCTGTCACTATGATCGAATGTTGTCTTCTCAACGAAATGGCCAATGAAGCTGCTAACCCAACAAGAGTGTCTGCTTCCATATTCTATAGTCGAGGAACATACTCAGTGAAGAATCCAATAAAGGTTGAAACTAACTCAATCGCAGCCTAATGATAGGGAATAAGGTCTTGATGACGAACTTCATATTACCCTATAATCTGATTGACTATCATTGTAGAGTCTCCGTAGGCTTTCAGGTACTCCACATCTAGTTGTTTAGCTAATTGTAGACCAATGAACAAAGCGTTGTATTCTGCCACATTGTTAAAAGAAGGTTCTCTGAGAGAGTATGCACGATATATCAACAACTTGTCAGAAGAAACGAGAACTATCCCAACTCAGGCGATGATATTGCCCTTAGGACCTATTCTTTATGCACCATCAAAGAATAGTTCCCAAGTATCATCTTTCATTTCCATATTAGACTCTAATACTTCATCTGGAATATCGTCATATAGCTTAGAGGTCTCCGGTAACAGATAAGTTGCTAAGATATCGGCCAATGCTTAACCTTTTACTGCCTTTTGTGGGACATATATAATGTCGTAAGGCGATAATAACATTGCCTATATAGCCAAGTGAGAGTTGAGTGTACTTGGTTTAGTCATCAGCACCCGGAGGGGATTTACTCTAGATATGACCTGAATTGTTTGACCGGTTACATAATGACGTGTCTTTTAAATTACGAACACCAAGACAAGGAATTCTTTATCCACCGGGTTGTACCAATCCTCAACACCAACCATCATACAACTGAGATAATATATCGCCTGATCATGGCCCTAATTACTCATTTGTGCAAGAAGAGGTCCTTAAGGAATGATCGATTGCTCGAATATACAGTAAGAATGGTCTTCCTACAATCGGAGCCACAAAAACTAGAGGGTTAGTTAGATACTGTTTGGTATCATTGAATGCTCGCTGGCAGACTTCTGTGGTGGCCAATGCAGGATGAGATCATATTATTTCGGTTACATTATTGTACCAAACAAGCCTGCTAATAGAAATAGATCAAAATTGGATCTCATTCCATAACTACCTTAACAACTCTCTTTGAATTCTTACATCTCCTTTGAATCTCGTATTTGTATTTTATCATATCCTTCTTGAACTCCTTATTTTTGTTTTTCGTCCTTTATTATTTTGGAATGACAAACACTCATGCTTGATAGAAGTTAGACATATGGGTAGTACTCGGTATATATGCCTGTAGCATTATTAGGTGGTTAAGGATGTGATATAATTTATGCTAAAATTTTCGAGGATTGATGGTCACTATTGATCGATTTGAGAAAATTTAAATTAAGGATATAGTCTTGAGTGAAATATTGGTAGATTTTAAGTTGATAGAAGTTGTATTGTCAAAATTTAGTTAAAAATTGTATATATTGAAGGTGACACTATTAGAAATAATGTAATTATTTTCGTCTTATCTTTCCGAGTTGAGGTGTGATATCTCGTACTTGACTCATTTCTACCGCATTGGATCATCTTATTATTAAATTATGGGTTAGCTTTAATTTTGAGGAAAAAAAATATTTTAAGTTGGGTAGAATGTAATACCCCTATATTTTATTTTTTATTTAAAATTAAATTATTGAGATATTTACCTAGCAATTGGGAGAGTTATAGTTATACATAGGTCACATAACCCACAGACATGTAACACTAGGCTTCATATGGCTCATAAAGACATGCATTGATATTTAAAATTATGTTTATGCTATTTTGGAATTTTAAGATTTTTCTATATTTTTGGATAAGTAAAATCTAGGAAACATAATTTTCTAGTAATTTTAGAAATTATTATAGGAATATACTTGCATATTTGTATTCCAAAATTTTATTTTAGGATTAAAATGCTTAAATATATTTTCTATAATTTATTTGGAATTTTGTAGAATTTATTTGGATTTATTTGGTTTTAAGATAGGCTAATAACTAATTTTTAAGGACTTCTAGAATTTATTGTGCAAACCTATGAGCATAAAATAGCCCCAAGTATATTTTAGGGTTTATAATAGTATTTTACATTTTCTAGATTTTTTTTGGAATTTTTTGATATTTGTACATATTTATTTGGAGTTAATTATCTTAAAACTGATTAATAAATATATTTTTGGATATTAAAACATATTTAAATACACAGTCAACATAACTGGGCCCGCATGTCAGCCACCCGCGGCCCAACAATGGGCCTAGCTGTCATTTACTGCATCTTTGAGTGTATATATGTTTGTATTTTAGGGTTTCTGCCGATTTATTAAGCGAAGAGAGAGAAAGAGAGAGAGAGAGAGAGAGAGAGAGAGAGAGAGGGGGGTTTGAGGAGGATTGTTCCTAGGGTGTTTCCAACTTCGCGAGACCATTACTCTTAGCTTCGGACTCCAAACACATCCCCGTTTCTTGACTTGGAATTGTCTTAAGGTTAGATTTTAGAATATCTAATTTATTTTCAATAATTATGTATAAAATATTCTGTAAAATTCGTGGAGTGGCAGTTGTCCAAAATCTAACATGTTTCGGTGTTTTCCAGATTTTGGGAGGTTTCAAACTCGGAATCATAATCTGTTTGAAGTTTCAGAAAAATATGACATATACTTTTTTCAGAATTAAATATGCTACTTTACTATACTGTAAAATTTGTGCAACTTATACGTAATCAGGAATCACCGAAAACTGTCAAATGTGTGTCATATTGAAGATAATTCTTTATTGATTCGAGATCTAGAACCATCGATTCCAACTTCATGTAGCGCTAAAATCTACAGAATTTCACATAGAAATTTAGAATTTTTGTTGGTTGACTTGTTGGTCAATGGAATGCCTCAATTTGCGTGCCATGGATCCCAAAATTTTAAAGTTGACTTTCCTTGGACCAAAATCTAGGGTTAACTTTAAAAGAAGAATATAATGAGATTAAATTAGTATTTTAGGTTATTTACTTCAGAAATATAATAGATTAAAATAGAAAATTGATTCAACCACTTTTGTAGATCTAACTTGTTTAATTTATGTGACGGGGTAGATCGAACGACGTCTTGAGTTACGACTTCATCCTTTTTCGGAGAAGGCAAGTATAAATTAGCAATTTTTCAATTTCATATAGCATGTTAAAATTAATTTATTCCTTTTTATGACCTATAATTGTTCCTATTATATTTAAATGGTGTTAGTCTTAGAATTTATTGCGTAAACATTGTTAAGTATTTATTGATTAGAAACACTTGTCATAGACCATGTATTAGATTGGATAGCAATGGACTGTATAGATCCACATGAGTGTTAGACGTGCAAGAACGATTAAAAACACATAGACTATTCTCTTCTCTCTTTTTGTTATTTATAACCATGTGGCCTCTAAGGTCGGGTTATCTATTTTGTGAGCACTAATATCGGATTATTTGTTCACCCTGTGGCCACTAAGGTCAGGTGACTGTTCTCTTATTTGTCGTTTACTTGTGAGCTACGGTATTTATTGTCCGTCATATCTGTAATTCATATGAAGTCAGTTGTTCTCTTTCGTATGTGACTGACTATTACATAGGTTATGCCTTAGTTTATTTTCCTACATGGTCTTGTCTATTTTAAATGCTATATTTTTTATATACTAGGCATGCTTTTATTGTATCTTGTTACGCCTCTTTGAGAACCTGAATCCAGATTTTGTCCCCAGGTGTAGACGATCATGACTATTCGTAGGAGTACGGACCCAAGCCTGACGCATCATTTACTATTCAGGAGGTCTTATCCTTTAAATTTATCTGCTATATTCTAGTTGATGGATCCTTAGTTGATACGTTTCTTTATCATTATCTTTTAGTTTGATAGAGTTGTTGTAGTAAATTTGTCTCCACCCGAGTATCATTTTGGATTATTCAGACTTGATCATTTTGATCTATTTTACTTAGTTTATTTCTTTATTTACTGACTTGCGTCTGTGGATGAGATTTAGTATGCCTGTGACTTGTGATATTATATATCATTTATGAATTGTTATTCATAATACATCGTACGTATATATTATAGTTTTCATATATTGGTGTTTTCATATACATACGACTGTCATGCTTACGTATTCCTAGTCCTACATATTTTGGGACTAGGGCATGACAACTTCATTACAAACAAATGTTACACCTTTCTTCATCAGTTGAGTGAATGGTCTACATCAACCTAAGAGATTCGATATGAACCTCCTGATATATGCCAATCGGCCTTAAAGCCTGCGAAGTTCCATAAGGTTATGCAAAGAACGCATTTCAAGGATATGTTTAACTTTGTCACGGTAAAGATGAATACCTTTAGAATTTATCACGAATCCGAGGAACTCGCCACTGGAAACTCCTAGGAAGGATTTGGTCGGATTCATATTGAGTTGGTGTTGACGCATCAAGTTAAACACCGTCTTCAAATCTTGAACGTGATCATCTTTGAGATGACTCTTCTCTGCGATATCATCTATATAGCATTCAACGGTCCTCCATAAATATTATGAAAGATTATAATCATGGCCCATTGGTACGTTGCCCCTATGTTCTTCAAGCCGAAATGCATTACTGTGTACCTATATACTGCCAACGGTGTTCCGAAAGATGTATACTTTTTATCATCAGGAAATATCTTGATTTGAATATATTCTGCGAACCCGTCCATGAATGTCATACGCTCAAAATCGCTGGTATTGTTTATCATGACATTTGTAATAGGGAGAGATAATTCGTTCTTTGGGCAGGCCAAATTTAAATCTCGATAATCTATGCAGAGTCGGATCTTCCCATTCTTTTTCATGATCGGGACAACATTGGCTACCCAGTTAGGATGTTTTTTTTTTCGAACAAAAATCTGCATGCTATCAGCTTCTTGACTTCAACTTCAATTGCATCAATCACATTTGTACTGAATCGTAGCTATTTTTGCTTCACTGGTTTGGTGTTAGGATGGATATTTAGTTTGTGTGTTACTATCGGAGGATACAGACTAGGCATATCTTCATACTCCAAGCGAAGACGTCAATATACTCCATCTTTTGCTGATGAAGATTTGTTTTGAGGCGGAGTCCTCTCCTACATCATTCTGGATGATTTCATCTTCTGTGGGTAGTTCGTATTGCTCAAACCATAGTTCCCATGATGAATCCATCTGTTGCGCCCATGGATCAGTCTCGAAGGGTTCCAGTTCTTAGTCACCTTCGTCGTTTGAATCAGCTGACACCATGTTGATAGGGGGAGCATGCTTGAACACATCACCTACACTTTTATCAAAATCCCAGGATGACGATTCGGAGGAGTGAGAAGGTGTTTTCTCGTCCAACTCTGAGCTTTCAGGAGTTTTCGGAGGGATGGCATAACACAAACAACTACGTATTCGCTGGTAGAAAGTTTCAGGTTTTCCTTTTGGAGAAAAATTATGTATAGGAGTACGCCGACCTCTCCCAAGTTGAGACCTTTGTCGAATTTCAAATTGTAGACCATCCTCTGGATAATATTTTTACTAGGCCGACTATATCGATTGAATTATATTTTCTCCGTATCTTCGTCCGAGTCATCAATATGTGTGATCCTCTTAATACTTACTTTGCCAAAGTGTATCTGTTGCACCTCACTCTGCCTTGTCAGGACCATAAAGCAGGTACTCTCAGGTGAACTGTGAGATGTCCATGTTTGGAATGGTGGTAGCACTGGTATGGACATAGGTTCATAAGCATACATTGCTTCTAAGAACTCCATAGCAGTGGAGTCAACCTCAATGTAGTACGATGGAGTATCATATTTATTTATAAAATATAAAATCTTCTCCTCTACAAAGTCAATAGAAGGCTCTATTGTAATAGCAAGCTTAGTAAGTTTAATGATAAGTGGCTGACTTGCTGGAGCAGGGTGCTTGTTGCGAGTCAGATTGATGACAAGTGGAGGCTTTGTCTTCTTAGTAACGTCTATCACCAGAGGTGCCTTTGCTTTTTCCTTGTGCGTTGACTTGCCGAGATTGATAATAAGAGGCACTTGAGGTGATGGTTATTTTGCCTATTCCTCACGTACTGACTTGCGAAGGTGGATAACAAAGAGGCTCTGGCGGACTCTGACGAGTGACACGTCATTTTATTTGGATCATGAGAGGTTCCTCTGTCATGACCCACACCCGGATATTCGGGCACGAGTACGTGGGTACGCCCAGCCTACGCTGCAGCATTAATGGTAGAACGTTGTCTGGGTCAATTCTAACTAACTAACATCTCAACAATATATATATGGTACCTGTCAATCATCTCAACTCCAAAAGGAGGAACAATATGGTATCTCACAAATGTAGCTATACTCAGTCATAATATAAACTAAAGAAGATAGAGTACGAATGGAATAACGAAGAAAAGAATGAAGATACAATCCACAATTCTGAAATAATATACAAGCCATAAATCTCAATAAAAGTCTAATAAAAGTCCACCAAAATATAAACAAAACCTCCTCAGGCTTTGCAACTAAGTCCTCCTGATCTACAGGAGTATCCTCTAAAGATACACCGTCTTGCAGCCCGTAGAATATAGGACATCTGATCTATGAGCCAATCATCTAGAAAAAAATATCCAGTCAGGATTGGAGTGAAGTACATACCTCTGAAAGCAGTTTCAAATACATAATCGAGCATATAAAATAGATAATAGAAAAGAATACAAGATAACTAAATATTTGAATAAAATAAACTAGAGAGAACAAGTAATGTACTGGAATGAAGAATAAACAATATGAATATCTGCAATATAAAGGAATAACTGAAATCTAACTAATGTGCCTCAGAATACAAGTTTATTATGTGATCAGTTTAGGTTAAACACGAATACAATAAGGTAACTCAATTACAAGTGTGGTATGTAATCGACATGTACACGAATATACTGGGGGCTTTGATCACATAATCAACTCCTACTCCCCCATCCCCAACTAATACCAATGAATCCAATCATGACACATTATGAACACGAATATGGGCACACTGAACACGAGCAGTGTGTGCACACGAAATATAAGCACACTGAATACGAGCAGTATGTGAACACGAATATAAATAATCAATACCCAATACACACGATAAAATATATGTGAAGGAGTATCCGCTGAACACGGTAGGGGATAACATCTCCTAACAGGATCCATGTAGTACCAGTCCATGAAACCACTGTGTCGGAATCAAGTATACAGTTCTAGAACATAAAATATATACACTATTATGAAATAAAAACTAACAGAAAAATGTACTCGCTTGAGGTCCTGAGCAAGGTGTGTCTCTCGATGCCCAAGCTAGTGTCACATAGACCTATATATGGTATATTGCATCAATACAAGGTTCTGGAATGAAAATAAGTTAAACTAGTTATATTTTAGGTCATAAAGCTATTTCTAAGTCAAAATAGTCAAACTAGGTCAACTCTAGGTCAAACTAGTCAATCTTGGTCAATCTAGCTATTTCTAGGTTTTAAGAGTCTAACTCTAGAATATTAGGTCCATACACTATGTAACTAGGCCACACTAGCTAAGCTAAGATACTATGATACACACAAAACATCGTATCATAGGATACGCAAGTTTTTAGATATAAAAATACTAATTTATATATATATACAAGATAATACATATATTAATCTTAGCTAACTAATGTAAATTGGATACCTTGGCTTTGAACCAATGCGTATCTCACTACCTACACACCCATCTTGACACTCAACCCAATATCTTGAGTATCCACCAATACCTTGACATTACCTTGGTATCACAAGGTAAATCAAATCCTAATATATATAGCTCACTATCAATACACTAACTGTATACTAATATTAACTAAACTACTAAATACTACTAACTACTTAACATATAATACATATCAATATTTATATACATATATACATACCTACATATAGCTACTAATCTAACCAAGTATATATATATATATATATATATATATATATATATATATATATATTAGCAAACAATGTATCTACATACAACTACTTAACAAGTACTTAACTACTACACTATTGAACTACTAACTAGACCACTAATAATTACTAGCTAAACCCCCCTTAACTAACTGAACCCCTGCAGCTGCCTTGATCTTGTTGTTGCTGCTAATGTTGCAGTTGATACTTGTTGTCTTAGCTGTGGCCTGAGGTTGCTAAATGCCTTGCTGTATTTGCTCATTGCTGTTGCAACATGCCGCTTGCTGTTAAATTACATTGGCTATTGTGCTCATTGCAGATCCTGCTCTTTAGTAGATGGCTTCTCTGCTTATTGCTGATCCTGCTCTTCAGTAGATGGCTGCTCACTAATAAATTACATTGGCTGTTGTGCTCATTACTGCGCACAAGATCTACAGGTTTGCTGCTGCACAAGCTGTCTGCAGTGCATTCAGCTGCTGCTTGCTGTGATATCCAATATAGCATTGGCTGCTAAAGCATCTTGCTATAGTGCATGCCTCTGTATTCAATGGATGGTAATTGTTATAGGATGCTATACTGATGCTAAATCTGCTGTGCAGTGCTACATGCTGGCCTTGTTGCTATTGGTGACTGCTGCAGCACAGTTGGATTATAGCTACTGTTGAATGCACACTGAATTCCCACTACATTCAGTTGCTCGACCCCTCATACACGCATTCACACACAAACTCACACATATATACATATACTTATAGAGATATCATTATATATATATATATATATATATATATATATATATATATATATATATATATATATATACACTCGTATCTATACATTTATAGATCTATATAATAAAATAGAGATACATACACATATATATATATACAAACACATATACACATATACATATATATATCCATATACATATACATATATAAACACATATACACATAGCTATATACATATATCTATATAATAAAATAGAGATACATACACATATACATATATCACTACATATAGTATATCATTCTAAATTATAATACCAAGTCAAATTGAATTTAAATACAATGAAGCAAACACGTGGACTGCACCGCACCCGTATCACACTCATTCTATGATACGCTTGCGATACAGCTCTACCACACAACCAAACGTATCCCGAAGGACACGAGCAAGTCTAAAATAATAATTATGAATAATACAAAGAATTAAATACTCAACTACGTGTCCGTGTCAAAATATGACATGCTCAAACCCCGGTGTCGGAGAAAAACCCCTAAAATAACCCTTATCTCCAAATTGTATGGATATGGCCTACACGTATCCAATTGTGGATACGACACTAGTCACACATAATCAAACATATGTCAATTTGGTCTAATTGGCCAATTGACAAACACAAGATGTGCTAATCTCAGAATTCTCCCAAAATTGACACAAAATACCACATAACTTCCTCCATAGGCCTCCTATAAACATAATTTCAATTTCTCTGGGTAGCCTTAGCATGTGGGGTAGTTCCTTATGGTTAAATCACAGATTTAGAACCTAATTAAAGAGGAAAAATTGAATTATACCT
The DNA here is from genome assembly GCA_036927795.1 of Iris macrosiphon. Lineage (NCBI taxonomy): Eukaryota > Viridiplantae > Streptophyta > Magnoliopsida > Asparagales > Iridaceae > Iris > Iris macrosiphon. The sequence goes on from JAYESA010000010.1 coordinate 57,781,778, forward strand.
ATTGGGAGATGGATTCCTAATGAATTTTCCAAATTGAGTGAAAGTAGCCTCCAACTTGTAGATCCTTGCTCCTCCTTGTAGATCATTGCTTCCTCCTTGTATATCCTTGTTCTACTATCCTTCAATGAAGAATAGGAAAGGAATTGAGTATGAATTAGTGTGGGACTGAAGAATTTGGAAAAGGAAAAATTCTAGATCTAGATTGGAATGACAAAATGAGAAGAGAGATAGTCTCTCTCCTCCCTATAGGTGGTCGTCCCTTACCCCTCCTCCAAGTTACTATAAAATATCCAAAATACCCCTTGGGGCCTCTCATGAAGAAATTAATTGAGGGAAGGTTCCAGTCTAATTGGTTTCACTAATTAATTCATCCTCCTAATGAATGGGCTTACTATTAGGTTCAATCTTAACTAGAATTAAATGTGGTCCATGGATCTAAACTAAACTAGTTAGGTCCACTACACAAGTCCAAAATAAATCTAATATCTAACAATAAAATAAATAATACAATAATTCATATTTACATATTCACAATATTTAATATAATAAATCCTAAAAATACAAACACTCATGCCAATTACCAAACTACCCTTAGTTGAAAAAGTGAGGGTGACATCCTCACATGGAGTTGTTTCGACCTCATCATCAGCCTCATTGGATTCTTCCTCCAAGTATACTAGTGTAGAGAACAGAGTCAGAGTAATACGCCTCAACGCCCTTGAATGGGTTAATATCAGCAAACTTTGTCTTGATGTCTCCCTGATTGTCCACATATTTGAAACATTGGTGCAGGGTCGAAGGCACAATCTTGTTTTCATGTATCCAAGGCCACCCGAGCAGGACATTTTAGGATACCTCCGAGTCGAACACATAACATGTGACCTTATTTCGAAGATCACCTATATGAATTTTCAAGCGTATCTTCCTAAGAGGTTAGCTTCGTCCAGCATTTAAGCCTAAGATTGTGGAATTGGTGGTTGACAGGTTGTGCATCAGAATCTTTATATCTCGCAGCAGGCGCTTAGGGATGGAGCTGAGTGACGAGTCCAGATCTATATGAATTTGGTTTACTTTGATAGAATCGATGTAACTGGTATATTATAACATCCTGTCGTGATAGTTATCTTTTAATAGCATATCGTCCTTTGTGAAACTGATGTTAGGAATCTTCTCCATCACACTATGATAATAAGGACATTCCATGGGATCTTCAGCTGGAGACTTGAGATGGGTTAGATATGAGTCAGCGTGCATCAGTGCCTCACTCAATGTATCACGAGTTTCCTTCGAGGGCCAAAGTAACTCAAAGATAGAAAGTCGAGCCGGTGTATTGGCCAGTTGTGCCAGTATATCAAAGTTGTACATCTTGTCAAGTCCTTGAGGTGGATTCTTCTTCAAAGACTTTTCAAAATGTACCTCATTCTACTTAGCTCTCTGTTGTGGTAGGCTTTGACGGTCCTGCTTCAACAGTAGTTGGAGCAACAGAAGTTTATATAGTAGGAGGAGTATCCTCCTGGGCCTGTTCATATATCTTCAAATAGTTTTTGCCGGATCTAGTATCTCCGGTTATTGTCTCTTCAGGTACTGGAGAGAGAAGGACCATGTGATAGGACTTGACCTTCTTCTTTATACTACTTCTTTTAGCTTTGTTGGAACAATTCTACATGCTGGCATTCTCGTATCCTAGCTCATTATAGGACCTGACAGGACAGCCCTGGGGTTGTAAAGGAATACGACGTCCTTTGTCTTAGTTTAGACCTTCGATCTTCTGAAATTCATACCCTATCTTCTGCATAAGACGGATTGAGTACTGGCTATAGTGGTAAAATTGAGGCCCCCCATCATCGTTTGTATCAGGTGCTGCCGATGGTTCAGTTGACAATGAAGATGAAGAATTATGCATGTGAGTAATAGACCCGTCCTTTTTGCTTTGGCTCGTATTGAAGATGTATTATGCCCTATATAACTGAACACTACCTAACCAACACCACTGTTGGTGAGTCATGCGAGGTTTGTTTACAGACTGATCTTGATTCAAGGAGATAAATTTAGATTATGGAGTCTAGATTCAAGGATAGTACTATTTCCAGACCGATCTCGATCTTCGTCTGAGTTATACTCTAGGAAATCAGATTGCATGACCTGTTCTTCTAGCACTTCTTCTTGGATTTAGAACTCGAAGACACCGTTGTTCACCATTAATGTAAGTTTGGGAAACTTTTATTTAACAACAAACAAAAAGTATAAAAAAATTCTAGACAAAAAATCTAAGTACAATATTTATTGATCTGGAGAATGTGACAATGGAGATCGAGTACTGCAGTGACTCATTTACTACGTTAACGGTCCAATGAGGGAATGGAGATGCTCTCTTCTCTTTTCTCTCTCTTGAGCTTGTGTGCACGCACGTAGCTATCCCCTTTGTAGGGAGTATGTTATCCTGATATTTATAACCATCATGCTGACAGGCTATATATGCCGCATATGCCTCTGTTTGGTGGCCGCATAGGGCTCCTTCAACATAATACGATTACAATTGTAGCCGAAAACCATGGGCATAATGCCATGTGGCCTCGGTTGAAATATGTTGTTGATAATATCTCGGGGTATTTTAACTCCATTGTGTGCATGACTTGGTCAGCTGAACACGTAGTCAGCACTAATTGTGTGAAGATACTTTTAGTTGTAACAAAAAGATCTTGCAAGCTGATAGCCGCATAGTGTATTGGCCGCATAACATCTTGGCCATATATGTACTTTTGTTTGGCCTAGGTCTTCTGGATACATTATACGCATAGAGGAAAGGACGCATAAGAGTAACCACGTGGCACTGTACGCCTGACAGGGTCACCAATGCATTGATGTGACGTTTCTATCTTTTTTGTGTGTCGTCGTCTTTACATTTTTCAAAGCGTTCTAGTGTAATTAATATCGTGTTAGACAGGTCATAATTCTACTACAAGGATTCTATGCATGCATGGGCTCTATGGTTGTACGGGCTGCATGGGTGCTTTACGTGCTAGACGAGCCCCTCGGTCGCATATGCTTTATGTGGCTCCTCTGCGGCCTGCTTTCACTTTGAGGGTGCGTGGGCTATCCAGTATCAGAGAGGGTTTACAGGATGTCACCATCTGAGTTGGAGATCTTGTACTGGATTATTAAGGAGTTAAGAGCCAAGGGATTCATTAGACCTAGTACATCGCCTTGGGGAGCCCCGTTGCTTCTTATTAAAAGGAAGGATGGTTCATCGCGTTTAGTTATTGATTATAGAACACTAAATACGGCAACCATTAAGAACAAGTATCCATTGCCCAGGATAGATGACTTGTTTGATAAGCTCAGTGGGACAACTATATTTTCTAAGACCGATTTGTGGTCTGGGTATCATCAGATCAGAGTTAGAGAACAGGATATACCCAAGATGGCGTTCGGATCTAGATATGGTCATTGGGAGTTCCTAGTTATGCCATTTGGAACAACCAATGCACCAGCTATATTCATGTCTCTCATAAATAACATCTTCATGCCTTACCTAGACCAGTTGATAGTGTTTATTGATGATTTCTTGGTCTATAGTCGGAGTGAGGAATAGCATGAGCAGCATCTTCGTGTAGTTCTTCAGATTCTTCGAGAGCAGCAACTGTACGCGAAGTTCAGCAAGTGTGGGTTCTGGCTTGATCGTATCTTATTCTTAGGATATATCATTTCTGTTGGAGGAGTCAAGGTGGATCCCAAGAAGGTGAAGGCTATTGAGAGATTGCCAGTACCTCGTACAGCTTCAGATGTACCCAATTTTTTGGGTCTATCAGGCTACTACAGACGGTTTATGGCAGACTTTGCTAGAATCTCCGCACCCTTGACACGGCTGACGTGTAAGGATGTGTGCTTTGAGTGGTCAGATGCTTGTCAAACTTATTTTGAGAAGCTCAAGCGGAGTTTAATTTTGGCTCCTATTCTGACACTTTCAGTGGGACCAGGTGGGTTCTCAGTGTATTATGATGCTTCAAGAGTGGGACTAGGGTGTGTCCTTATGTAGCATGGCAGAGTGACAGCTTATGCGTCTTAGCAGCTTCGAGACCATGAGAAGAGTTATCTGACGCATGATCTTTAGTTGGCAGCAGTAGGCACTTAAGCTATGGAGGCATTACTTATATGTGATCGAGTAGAGATCTTCACAGACCACAAGAGCTTGAGGTATTTGTTCACACAGAAGGAACTCAACATGCGTTAGAGGAGGTGGCTCGAGTTATTGTCGGACTACGATCTTGACCTTCAGTATCATCCAGGTAAGGCCAGTGTCGTAGAAGACGCCTTAAGCAGGAAAGGAGTAGCTTACTTCTTGACAGAGAAGCTCCATATTTTGGAGGATCTGTAGGAGATGGGTATCGAGGTAGTATTATCTGGTGATATCGATTTTATGGCGAGTCTACATATTTAGTCTTCAATAGTTGAGAGGATCGGAGCAGAGCAGACTGGAGATGTCATGCTTCAGCAACTCAAAGCAGAGTGTAAGTCAGGACGCAGACCAGAGTTGAGCATTCATGAGGATGGGACTCTCAAGTTTGGGAGTCGACTTTGTGTGCCGAGAGGAGATATCCGACAGTAGATTATGTCAGAGGCTCACAATTCTCAGTACTTAGTGTATCTAGGAGGGACGAAGATGTATCAAGATATTCGTCAGCACTTCTGGTGGAATAGTATGAAGAGGAAGATAGCTCGGTTCATTTCTCGATGTTTCTCTGTCAGCAGGTCAAGGCTGAGCATCAGAGACTGGTCGGACTACTTTAGCCTTTACCAATTCCGGAGTAGAAGAGGGGGCATATTAATATGGACTTTGTAACCGGTCTTCCTAGATCTCCGTCTGGCAGAGATGTTATATGGGTTATAGTAGATCGACTCACAAAGGTTACTCACTTTTTTTCTTTCAGAGTGGGCCAATCTACAGAGCAATTAGCTGAGATATACATGAGACAGATAGTTATATTACATGGCGTACCGGTTTGTATAGTTTCTAATAGAGATTCACGGTTCACGTCTCATTTCTGGTAGAGCCTACAGCAGAGTCTGGGTACTAGGTTAAAGTTTAGTTCAGCCTACCATCCGCAAACAGACGGACAGTCGGAGCGTACTATTCAGACTTTGGAGGATATGCTTTGAGCTTGTACACTTGACTTCGATGGATCTTGGGAGGATCACTTACACTTAGTAGAGTTTTCCTATAATAACATCATCCAGGCGAGCATTCCGATGGCAACCTTCGAGGCTTTGTATGGTAGGAGATGCATATCACCGTTAGCTTGGGATGACATTGGTGATAGGCAGATACTTGGTCCAGAGATGATTGCTCATTCGATTGGAGTGATCAGAAAGATCAGAGAGCATCTAAGAGTGGCTCAGTATCGCCAGCATTATTGGGCAGATCAGCACCGTCGTCATCTTGAGTTCTCTATCGGCGACCATGTATTTCTGAAGATTTTGCCTACCCGTGGAGTTATCATATTTGGAATACAAAAAAAGCTTAGTCCCAGATATATAGGCCCATTCGATATTCTTGAGCGATTTGGAGACGTATCTTATCGTCTAGCTCTTCCACCATCGCTTCATGAGGTACATGACGTCTTTCACGTATCTCAGTTGCGTCGGTATATTCCAGACCCGAGCCATATCCTAGATCATTCTGAGTTGGTCGTTGGTACCGACCTATTATATGAGGAGAGGCACGTATCTATTTTGGACTAGAGGGAGAAGGTTCTCAAGAACCGGACGATCAGGTTAGTTCGTGTTGCTTGGGGACATCACTCACTGGATGAATCGACGTGGGAGCGCGGGGACGATATGCGTACTCGTTATCCATTTCTCTTCGAATTGGGAGGTATACTAATTTGTATACCCGTGTCCTATCTTAACTTGTGCATGTGATTGATTGATAGCTTATATGTTATGTCCGTTATTGTTTCTTTCTGATTTCTTGTTTTTGCCCAGGAAATTTCATGCACAAATGAGTTTCTTGTTTATTTTCAATTTTGAGCTGGCTTTCTTGGATTTTCTTGTTAGTGATTTTTGGATCCTTATGGAATTTTTGAGGACAAAAATTTTCTAAGGAGGGGAGAGTTGTAAGACTCGTCTCACAATATTCGTATTTTAAGCGGATAAGTATTTTATGCTAGTTATTACATTTTACTGGCTCTCGAGGAAGCTCAAAAATTCTTAAAATTGAAACTTTACTACCAAACCGGTATACCGAAGGTATACTACAGTATACCGACGGTATACTACAGTATACCGGCGGTATACTGTCCGACAGATATTTTGTCACGCCCCGCTTCCCAAAATACGGTAAGTCGGGTACGTAACTGCACCCCCAGGCTACGCCCCATATGAATACTATCATACTCGTATCAGCGATTGTCGCCAGTAAGTCTTTTAGAATAAAATGCAAGTCATAATAGAGCAATTAGGCAATATATCTAAACCATACCATTCTGATTTATACATAACTAAATAAGTCTTTATAACCACTTCTCTTTAAGGTACATAAATTCAATTACAAACAACTTGGTGTCATATATCCTGAAATCACTTGTAGATTATCCCTCGATCTCGTCTACGTTGTAGAGAGGTGGCATCTCCTCATCTACTTCATCAACTCCTAGTGAACAATACTAGGTCGTCAGAACGACAAGCAAGTCCTCGGCCAAGAACGGTAAATAAATGAAAGATATGATAATAGAGTAAGAGAAATAATAGTTAAAAGATAAATAAGAAGGTAAGTATAGTATGGTGTTCATGACTTGAGTAGTTCCTAATTTAGTACTCCTATAGTGTTTAGAAATAATTCAAACATCACAAATCCTACGTCACTACCACAATACACAAACAATTTCCTAAATGATGATACGATTTGTAGAACAGTCATTAAATAACTACTTCACCTAGTTTCCCGCCAATAAATCCCGTTGTGAAGGATCAGGCTGTGACTTGATGGCACGGTGCTTAGAATTCGGCCCTGCACTCATGGCTTAAATATCGAATTCACCTATTCGATGGTTTTGAATCGAAATAGGTGCACTTATATTCAGGTGACTTGAACAGGATGGCACGGGGTTATGATCCGGCCTAGCCCCTTTTGGGCCAATCTTGAATTCACCCATTCGATGGTTTTTGAATCGAAGTAGGTGTAGTTATATTTAGGTGACTTGAACAGGACGGCACAGGGTTATGATCCGGCCTAAAACAGGAAAGTGAGCTAAGCCTCACCCCTCTCACTTTGCAAGGCCTTACGAAAGAGCTTTAACTACTGATCAGCCATATATTATTAATTATATGGCGGGATTTCGTAGGTGGTTATTTATGCTGTTCTCCCCCACCCGATGCTTCTAGCCTAAATCTACAAACAATCCTTATTCTATTTTCTTATGTTCAGGTCTCTGCTCTGGTATCGCTTTAACCATTGTTTATAAAAGAAATGCATGTCCAGGATGATGCAACTCTCAACACCGAAAACACACACAGTTTATATTTTAGAAAGTATTAATAATTTTTAAGTAGGTAAGGGAGTCTTCTTACCTTGGTAATTAGCTATATTAGCCACATACCTTAGCTCTGCAATTTGCTGGCTATTTTCAAGACAATAAAATATAACTATCAGAAACATAATGATTCAATAATTAAAAAAATGTGTCAATATCTTTCTCATGACTTTAGTTAACCATAATCCAAGTATCATATGCACAAAATGTTCCTTTTTAAAAATTTATATCTTAAGGATAAAGCACAATATATATATATATATATATATATATATATATGTATATATATATATATATATATATATATATATATATATATATATATATATATATAGCTAAATTTATTTATAAAGCCTTGGAATGTAATAATTAATTCTTCTCCTACATATAACACAAATGGTATAATCCAATTCTAGATCCCTTACGTAATTTCGAAATGGTATGTAATTGCTTCTATCTTAACATGCCTTTATAGAAGTAAATTTTTAGGTACGTCATATAGCTATATACTCTCCTAAATGTTTCACTTATAAAGACTTTCATTCATCCATATAGCCAATGTACATATACATATAAGAATCATCAACGTTTTTAATGATCATAATTAAATCTAAATTTTATTATACACACTGTGTTTCATCCTAGAGTTTGTATCATAGAATCGAATTAATCCAAGTTACACAAACCTACTCCAACCCAAAATCGAACTTGTATACTTCATTTTTTCGAGTTGATTACAACTTGATCCTTATAAGTGTAATGATATAAATTATGTACTATCATTATGTTTATACGTACGTGTGCATTCCTAGATTCATAAACAATCATGATTATATAACATATACATAATATCGATGCATTTCGTATCGTATCCTAATACGTGAGTCGATTATCAAGGGACAATAAGTTCCAAATTTTAATTATACTAAATAAAAAATTTGACTACCAATATAACCAAATTGGAAAAGGGAGATGAGGACTTACCTTGGTTCCGAACAACCTAGGGTTCTCCAAGATTCCCAATTTGATATTTGATTCCCCCTTTGTATTCCTAATTCAAGAAATTTTGATATTAAACTATAACCTAATTTGATTCTGGAAAGGAGAAATTGGAGAAGGGAAGAAATAACTAGGGTTCTGGGAGAAGGAAGAGAAGTGGCTCTACGGTGGCGGTGTCCGGCGAGGTGCGGGTCCGGGGACGACGGCGCGTAGGGTGGCGGCGGCCGGCCGCGGGGCGTCGACGACGTGCCGCTCCGGCAGCAGCGGCAGCAGCAGCAGTAGCAGTAGCAGTAACAGTGGCAGTAACAGCAACGGCAGTGGCGACGGTGGCAGCGGTGACTTGCGGCAGCGGCAGTCGCGACAGCCACAGTAGCAGTGGCAGGCACAGTAGCAGCAGTGGTTAGCAGTGGGGAGAGGAGGAAGGGGTTTCCTTAAGGGATTAAGTAGGGGAAGAGTTAGGTGCATTGGAAATGCATGGAGGAAGGAGAGCAAGCCATATTTTCCCTAGGGAATGGAGATGAAGGAGGAGGAGCCAGGTTGGTTATGACTCAGCTCCTACTGCTGGTTTTCTTCTCCCTCCTTCCCATAGATTTGGGGAAAATGCACAAAAATCCCCTCTTTAATTCAGAATTTGGGTGAGACTAGTTTTGCAATTAAGTATTTGCATAAGCCTAAGTTATTAATTCATATATATATATATATATATATATATATATATATATATATATATATATATATATTGGAGAGATAAAAATGAAATAAATAATAAAAAATTAAATAGGGTAGTAGTTATGACACTCTATCCTCCTTAGAAAAATTTTGTGCTCGAAATTTTAAATTAAAGAGTAGCTAACCTTGGTTAGTAAACAAATATGGGAACTGGTTTCGCATGTCTTCTTCTTTTTTCCATGTTGATTCTCCTGGAGAGTCCTTGTTCCAAGCTACTCGAACTAATGGAATGATCCGATTCCGGAGTATTTTATCTCTACGAGTCAGGATTCCAACAGGTCGTTGTTCAATACGTATAGTCGGTCCGATGGTGATTTCTGAATGATCTAGTATATGATTTGGATCTGGTATATATCTTCGGAGTTGAGATACATGGAATACATTATGTACCCCTTCTAGCGTTGGGGGCAGTGCCAGTTTATAAGATACTCTCCCGATTTTCTCTAATATATCAAATGGTCCAATATATCTTGGACTCAGCTTCCCTCTAGTTCCAAATCTAATTGTCCCCTTTGTTGGCGAGATTTTTAAGAATGCATGATCGCCAGGTTGAAATTCTAATATCCTTCGATGTTTGTCAGCCCACATCTTCTGTCTATCTTGGGCTGCTTGCAAATGACTTCTTATTGCTTTAATCTTGTCAACAATCTGTGTCACTGGTTCTGGGCCCAGTAACTGCCTTTCTCCTACATCCGTCCAGCACATTGGTGATCTACACTTCCTCCCATATAATGCTTCGAAAGGTGCCATCTTAATGCTAATATGATAACTATTGTTATAAGAAAATTCTACCAAATGTTAGTGGTCGTCCCAAGATCCCCCAAAATCTAATGTGCAGGCTCTCAACATGTCCTCTAGAGTCTGTATCGTTCTCTCTGATTGACCATCCATTTGAGGATGGTAGGCCGAGCTAAATTTTAACTGAGTATCGAGGCTCTCTTGCAGACTTTTCCAGAAATATGAAGTAAACCTAGTGTCTCTGTCTGAAACTATACTTACTGGTACTCCGTATTGGCTGACAATTTGGTTCATATACATGTCTGCTAATACTTTGATTGTCTGTCCTACTCGGAATGGTAGGAACCGAGCTGATTTAGTGAGCCTATCTATGATGACCCAGATAGCATTGTTACCTCTTTGGGTCTTAGGTAGTCCGGTCACGAAATCTATTGTGATATGTTCCCATTTCCATTCGGGTATTGGTAAGGGATGAAGAAGACCTGTTGTCCTTTGATGTTCTGCCTTTACTTGCTGACAGACAAGATATCTGGATACAAATTTAGCAATCTCTCGTTTCATTCCATGCCACCAAAAATTTTGTTTTAAGTCCTTATACATCTTAGTACTTCCCGGATGGATGGAATACTGAGAGTTATGGGCTTCTGTCATGACTTATGATCTTAGATTTCCATTGGGTACACACAATCGATCTCCAAACCTTAGCGATCCATCTGGATGCTTCCTCATTCCAGTCTGGAGTCCTTCCTTGGTTTGTTTCCACATTTTCTGGAGTTTAGAGTCTCCTTGTTGAGCTTCCTTGATTCTGTCTACTAGGGAAGACTGTACTTGTAAATTTTCCCATAATCCTTCTGATATTGGATATATTACTTCAATTCCCATCTTACTTAGGTCCTTGAGAATTTCCTTCGGGGTATTCATAAAGAATGCCAGTGATTTCCTACTCAAGGCATCTGCTACTTTATTTGCTTTACCCGGATGGTATTGTAATTCCATATCAAAGTCCTTGAGTAATTCCAACAATCTCCTTTGTCTCATATTGATTTCCTTCTGAGTAAACACATATTTCAGACTCTTGTGATCTGCATATATCTTGATTCTCTCCCCGTATAAGTAGTGTCGTTATAATTTAAGTGCAAAGACTACAGCTGGTAATTCCAAATTATGAGTTGGATAATTTTTCTCATGTTGCTTCAGTTGTCGAGAGGCATAAGCTATAACTCTTCCGTACTGCATTAGTACACAGCCTAGCCCTTTACCTGATGCATCGCTATATATCTCGTATCCTCCTGATCCCGACGGTAAGGCTAGCACAGGTGCTGAAATCAATCTTTCCTTTAATTCATCAAAGGCTGTTTGGCATTTCTCCGTCCAATTGAATTTCTCTTCCTTTCGGGTCAGCCGAGTTAGTGGTTCTGCAATCCTTGAGAAGTTTTCCACGACCTCTTATAGTATCCGGCTAATCCCAAGAAACTTTGAATTTCTGCCACAGACTTTGGCGTTGGCCAGGATTTAAATCCCACGGTGAAGCGCTGGGCTGAATAAATCCTTTTGATAATAACTCTTTTATTTGTTTGTTTAGCTCAGCCAATTCTTCCTAGTTCATCGGGTATATTTTCTTAGCTATAGGTGCCGCTCCAGGTACTAATTAATAGAAAACTCTACTGCTCTATCCGGTGGTAATTCCGATAACTCATCGAAAAATACATCCTTGAATTCCTTCACTATCCTCGAAAACTGCTCCTCCTGTAGTTCATGAAATCTTTCTTGGACTGGTTGTTCAAATTTTTTTAATTCCTTAGCATCAAATTCTTTCTGGTCTCGCACAAATTCATATAATTCTCCATTGGTGAGCTGGAACTGAACCTTCCCTTGGCCACAATCTATACTTGCCAATGTCTTGGTCAACCAATCCATTCCAAGTACTACATCATAATTGTTCATTGGAAAAACTAGCAATCTTACTTGAAAAGCTCCACCGCCTAACTTAACTGGACAAGCTTCACAAACTCGACTAACTTCTACCGTACCATTACCCGTAAGAATATTTAATTTCTTAAGTAACGGTTGTGATTTGATTTCATGAAGAGTTATAAATGCTGATGCTATAAATGAATGGGTTACCCCAGAATCAAATAATACTGATGCTGGACAGGCTGAAACTAGAATAGTACCTGTTACTACTTCTCTGGCCAGTTCTGTTTCATCAGTATTCATCATAAATGCCTGCCCTTGCCTTTTCTTCTTCCCGGTCTGAGGCTGGTTTGTTTTCTGAGCTTGTTGGAATTGGTAGGCTTGGGGTGCAAAGGGCGATCTTCGTTGATTCCCATAAGTCAACATAGCTTGAGGTATTGGCGCTTGTATCAGAGGTCGTGGACCATTTTCTTGAAGCATAGGCCTGATGTTATTTCCTCAGAACGTGGGTCATAATTCTTAGTGCGGGTTTTGCATCGTTGGCCCTAAGGTTCGTCGTTGTGGGCATTGGCCAATATGATGCCTATCTGATCCGCATCTTAAACAGAGACCCAGAATTTCCTGCAGTCATCCCTCATGTGTCCAGGTTTCTGACAAAAGTTACAAATAACTGGTCTTCTTAAGATACCAGTTTGTGGGCGTTTGGACGGTCCTTGCCATGGATGCCTCGAGGATGAATTTCCTACTTCCAAAATCCTTTTCTGAGGCTGAGATCGAAATTGTTGTTCTTCGTTTAGCATTCTTTCCTGACTCCTTGCTGCTTCAGTCACCTCAGGATAGGTTTGGCATCGATAGGCAGCGACCCTACTCTTCAGTTGGCTCCCTAGTCCTTCCAGGAATCTAGATACTTTGGTCTCTTCATCAGCTACTAGGCTTGAAGCAAAACGACTAAGCTTGGAAAACTCTACAACATACTCGTCTACCGTGAGTCTCCCTTGCTTTAAATGAGTGAACTACCATTCTAACTCAATTTTAGCTGATTTTGGGAAGAATCTCCCTTCAAATTTTTCTTTTAAATTCTTCTCAAGTTATTTTGTCCTCTGAATCCTCTGGGTGTTCAGCACTCCACCAGTGTTCAGCAATATCCTCTAATTGAATTTGGATTGTAGACACCATATCTTCAGGATTGATTTTTGCTGCTTTTAACAGCCCTTCTATAGTTCTAATCCATTGTTCGGCCTCGATAGGAGTTTTCGTTCCCTTAAACTTGGGAGGATTTAGGTTCCTAAAGTCCTTTAGTGAACCATCTCTGGGATTGGTAGATGTTTGCAAGTGTTCCAATATTGTGGCAGTTGTGGCCAGAGCCGTATCTGCATGCTGACTGTTGGATTCCAGAATCTGCTGGAATAACTTGTACATGTCCCTAATAGAGGGTTCCATCTGAGTTTGCGAGGACGAAGCATGAGATTGATCCTGATTAGACATCTTCCTGAAAATCCAAATGCAATTTGTCAGGAATAATCCTGAGATTGAAGGATAGGAAAAGATGTTAAAATTCTTAAGAGTTTGTTGGAAAATAGAGGGACATATAAGTACATGAAAAGCATATTTCATTCACTCAGAGTCAAAATGTGATACAAATATGCTGCTAAGGCACCAGTCATCTTGCATATAGGCATATATACATATTTAGACTATTTATATTCCCATACTTCCTTTCTTGCTAACTTATATACATATACACACACACATCCTTGCCGTCTAAAAGATACCTAGTAGATAAGGGATCCTTTATACATCGTTGTATCCTCCCTTAGATCATCATTTCCCGTATTCGGATGATAGTTGCCTATCACGCCCCAGTCCCAAAATGCGTAGGACTAGGACACGTAAGCATGCCAGTCGCATGTATATGGCAACTCCAATATATGGAAACCATAACAAATACGTACGTTGTATAATGAACAATAATTCATAAGTGGTACACACTATCACAAGTCACAGGCATAATCTAAATCTCATCCACGAAAATCAAATATAAATAAAAAAACCAATATCTATGAAACTAGATCTCAATACAAAGTATCTAAAGAGGATAGTTGGATGGAAACAAATCCACTACCAACTAGAATATATAAGTGCAACACAATAAACACAATATAAGAATATCAGCTAACCATCACGGGGCTCGAAGAGAAGACCTCCTCAAAATATATAAGTAAACAGTCCGGATCTGCGCTCCTGCGAATACTCATGAACATCTACACCTGGAAAGGGACCAGGTCCTCAGAGGGACATAACAAGATACATATAAGCATGCCATAAAGTAAATACTGCATAAATAAAAGGGGTGCGCTAACCATCTAAGTGAAATGCAATTTGAGGACAACATTGGTACGTATGGGAAAGTGTAGGCTAGACATATGCTAACGTAATTCACCAATCGTCATGACTGGCTAGTATATGCCACATATGCCCCCTATAACACGGGCGCAATGCAATATAATAACGTCCAATGTTCTATAGAGTGTGGTATCTGTAAAAATCACCAAGTAATGTCCAACACTCTAAAGAACGTGGTATCTGTAATAATATATACGTCTATATCACTCCAACGAGTGCGATATCTGTATAAAGGAGGTGGGTGTCCCATACGCCTACTAGTCGTCCTCCCCGCCCAATTTAGATATACCAGTCGTGAACACGACGTGGACATCTCGTACTATAATGCAAGTCTCTATAGAAATAAATACTAAGCTAAATACCGTCACACGTGTTGCTCACCCCGATGGCCAGTCGAACATGAGGCACGCATCCCTACATGAACTCACTCTGTGACGTGCAATGATACGTATCAAGGCCTGGGGAGTCATACCGATAACTCCACAACTTTAGGTGGGTCTCCTAACGTCAACGCATTCGTTGACTGCACCCGAGTCTCTCTCGGACGCGCACAATTATAAAATCTAAAACAATAAACAGGCAACTAAATAATAACTGAAATTTAAACAGTACAACAAGGCAAGGTATACTTGCCTGGAACTCTGGTGTGCACAAGCAATGCTCCGGAAACAGCAGTCAAGGTAGCACCGTCTCGGATGCCTACGAACAATAATTATTAATCAGTACATTACACTATGCTTAATTACTTATGCTAACATAGTACATGTATACATACATAACATATATACATATATATACATTAAATAAATTAATAACATATATACTTATATATACAATTATGCATATAGACATATTTACATATATACATTATACATAATTAATCATAAATACATAAATAAAATACATATGTACATATATATATACATTTAAATAAACATATATATATATATATAATAATATAATAGATTAGATATTATATATAAATACATTACATAAATATAACAATACATATATAAATACATATATACATTAGATATTATATACGATAATACATTAATACATATATAAATATATTTATACCTTATACATAAAATATAACTACACATATAGGGTTTACATTACATTACTCGTGTCCAAATCAACGACACACGACAGGACGACACAAGAGGGAAAAGGATGAAGGGAACGTATACCTAGTTGGCTGAACGAGGGGGTCTGCCTCGTCGAAGTGCATGTTCTCCGACGATCGGCGGAGCTCCGGCATCGCACGGTCAGCACGGCAGCAGCAACTCGACAGCAGTTGCAGCAGCAGCAGCAGCGGGGTCAGTCGCGGTGAGGCGGTTGGGTGTGGTGCTGGCTGTGGGGAAGGTGGTGCTGGTCGGCTGGCAGTGGTGGTTGGCGGTGGTCAGGCGAGTTGGGGTGTTCGATTGGTTGAGGTAAGGGTAGGGGTGTTCGTGAAGTTGATGTGGGTGGTGGTTGGTGGTGGTATAGGTGATGGTGTTGATGGGGTTGCGAGGTGGTTGGCCGGCGAGTCTGGTGGCGGTGGTTGGCAGCGTCAGGCGGGGTTGAAGTTGGTGGTTTGGAAGTCGAGATAAGGGGTGATCGGGTTGGGTAGTCGGTTTGATGGAGGTGTTGATGTGGATGATGGTGAAGGAGGAGGCGGTTGCAAGCGGCTGGGGGTGGCGGTCCGACGTCGATGGGGAAGTGCAGGCGGAAGAGGGGGCTGTGGTAGTGGTGGCTTGAGGTGGTGGTGGATGTCCGGTCGGGTAGGGATGAGTGCTCGGGCAAGGGGGTGTTCGGCTAGGGTTTTAGATTTTTAGGGTTTCAATAGGAAAATATGTGTATTTATAGGAGAGAGGGAAATATGCGCTGACCTCGAAAATTGGGCCGGCCTGGGCTCTTTGGGGTGGTGAACATGTCCACATGAAAGGGTGTAGAGTGTACATGGGCTAGGTTGGGTCTTACTTTGGGTGAGATTGGTCTCTAATTTAATTCAATTAAAAATAATGCACAAGGCGTTCTTTTGTCAATTGAAAATACATGGGATTAAAATTGGGTGGGACACAAGTGTCATGGACATAGAGGATTCAGAGTAAAATTTTATCATAAATTGGGTTGCACAAAACGGATCAAGATTGTGTCTCCAATTTTGATTGGAACGCACAAGGATACAAAGTGGTATTTATTTAGAATTTATTATAATCGTCCGCGACGAATATTGTGCGACTAAAATGTAGCACAAGAGAGCATAATTATAAGTTACACAAAGGTCAGAATAGTAGACGGGCACGTCTAGGACAAGGTTGTGAAATCTGTTGGAAGGCAACAGCTAGAGTAGTGCTCTAATTATCGAAGCAACGGTAAGGTGCAATATGCGATATAAATATTGTATAATTAAATAAAATGTCGTGTTCTATTTCTAATTGGATTCTAATTAGCCCTAATCTCTCTATCTATGCCAAGTAGGCCTAATTTTGGGTGAGGGAGTTTACAATCTACCCAACTTAAAACAATTTCGTCCTCAAAATTAAAATAAGGCATAATTGGTTTAAATCCTTCACTTGAGTACGTACGGCAAGTTCAATCACAATCTCTTCCAAAAATTTAACCTATTCAAATCCATCGCAATCTCTTTCAAATTAAATTAACCATTGTTTAAATCGAACGTCAACACATCGCACTATCTTCTCGATTCTCAAATTAAATAATCTACATCCAAATCTAATTCAAATCTCTATGACATCCCACATCAAATTTTACTTCGCAATCTTCAACTATCATACTCTCCTCTAGAAAAAAATTATAATCAAATATTATTTCTATTTTTAACTTGTGAATTCCGTACTCTTCAAATTTTAAATTCAATTTACATCCTCAATATTTCAAATAGGTAATCCAACAATCAAAATTTCTTTTAATTCCATCACCAAATTTGGAATTTAATCCGTCGATGTTCATGTTTAGAGTTATATTTATTTTTTCTCAAGACTTAAATCGATGATTCAACCTTTAATACTCCAAATTTAAATCATGTGCCCAAGTATAATTATTTGGTCCGTAATATCAAGATATCAATTTCTATTAAATCATCGTTATCTTAATCATTCTTCTAAAAATTCTCAACATTTAAAATGACTTAATCTCGCAATCTAATCTTACCTGATCATAATCTAAAAGAAACTCCTCTCAAGTTAATAATGCAACTTCTACCCAACTTAGAATTTTACCCACCTAACGCAATAGGCTATTCATTTAAGAAAACTATTCCTCAAATTATTTAATCGTGTTATTCAATCCTCAAAGTTTAAATCAATGATTCAACCTTCAATATTCAACATTTAAATCATACGCTCACGTATAAATATTTGGTTCGCCATATCACAGTTTTTAAAATTCATTCATCCTCATCATATTAATCATTCTTCTAAAATTCTCAAATTTAAAATGACTTGAACCTCTAAATCTAATTTTTCTCGATCACAATCTAAAAGAAATTCCTCTCAAGTTGACAATGTAACTGCTACCCAACTTAGAATTTACCCATCTATCACATATGGCTCCTACATTTAAGAAAACTTATTCCTCAAATTTTTTAATTATGCTATTCAATCCTTAAAACTTTAACACCAAATATATCATACATGATATACCCTTAATCAGTTATAAAAGATAGTCATCTAGCAATGTGATTAGCCTATGGGGTATATCTAGTACTCCCTGTATATCAAACTTATACTAAGCATGAGGTTTCGTCTTTTCGAAATAAGGGAAGACGAAAACAATAATAAAGAGTCCAAGGTAAAGGTAATAGAATAGAAGTATGGGGTTCAAGGCGTTTAAAGAATTCAAGTGGGAATTGTCAAGGCAGTTATGGATTGAAATCCTATTTGGTAAATTCTTATTCGCATGCTCGTACCAGTACAGTTATATAACTGATACGATATGCTCAGACATATCTAGAGGGCAAGTACATTCGTCTACTAGTCAACTATATATCTCAATCAACGTAAAGTAGTCGTGCGAAGAGCGAACCAAAATGCACTAAGGTTGATCAGACCGTAATACACTGATTCTGAATAGACAATTGTATTAGTGTGTCGACCCAATAATACATATGTCACGAACAAGCTTGATAAAAGGATAAGCTTGCAAAACTAGGCTATAATAGCGGCATAAGTCAAGGTAGTACAAAAAATATAAGCACGTTATATTATGATGAAAAGAGGTACAAAATAATTCAAGTTCACACACAACAAAAACAACAAAAAAATAAGACCCTACAATCTCTACAGTTGTCATACTAGCTCCTTGTCTAAGTTACTAGTCGACCAAATAGGGATATGGGCCTCTAATTTCTTTAGTCTAAATAAACACTATCTTCTTATGCAAGTCTATAGTTAAGGTCATTCAATTACACTTCATTAGTGTGTCAAGAGGACTATGTGATACTAGGTTATGAGGCACACTACCCAACTTAAAAGAATTAAACTAATACTGTAGCTGTCTTGAGGGGGTCCTATAAAATAATATTGCTCTTGTAATTAAGGTATAAACTCTTATTGGGGTATATACGAAAAAGAACTTGGTACTTATTAGGGTCTCCTGTTGCATTATATAGGTAATGGCCATCTTAAGTCTTAATCATAGTGCTTATAGAACAAGTGTCAATAGTATGGATGGAAGAGTTATGGCCTCCAAAGGAAAAGGGAAATATAACTCGTATCGAGGTGGGGGTACATGTTACGTGATTTAAAACTAAGAATAATCATAAAAGTATAATCTAAAGGAATACTAAACTATCAAGTTCTAACTACCAACCATATAATTCAAAATTCAAGATTATAACTATAATCCTAGCAAGCTATATGTCCTTAACACAAAATAAAATCACTTGGCCTACAATCAGAAGTGTCAGGTGGCACGAGTTGAAAGATGAGGAATAGAAGAGCATAATTAGTCGTTGCACAAATAGCGAGCGCTAAGGTTTCAAGGGAACTAGACATGAAATAAAATAGAGAGGCTATTAATAATGTCATGGTTTCCTAAGGGAAGATGCTATGCTAATCTCTGTGTTTGAGGTATGATCAAGAAAATATTCTATGCATTGCTCTTGGCTTTCTAAGGTACTGTCTGCTAATCTCAAGACAAGAATCTAAACTTATAGTTCTCTAATACTATCTCACTATGAAAGTTAGGCTTAGTCCTAATACTCAACCTTGGATTTCTATTGGTTCCTTAATACTAGGGTAAACACTATGGTCAAATTTCTAACTAACTCTATTAGTGGCTGTACTACTCTCAAGTCATTCATAAACAGGTCAAGGAATAATGGTAAACCAATCTATAGATAAGGGATACTAGGGTTCACTAGACATTCTGAACTTAGTGATGTGTCTTCATTCTAGTTGTACTCTTAATAGGAAGGTTACTCTACTTATTATCTAACAACAGGGACTTTTATATTCTAGGAGAAGGCTATGCTCTAGGAACTATTAGGGAAGCACATGAATCAAGCAGGATACGATAGAACGGATAGGAAGGAAGATAATTCATAGTCAATTATGGATGAGATCCTATACTCTAATCCTAGGTACAGGCTTGCTCGGTACAGTAACGTAACCGAGACAATATGCTCTCGACCTGCATGGGCCACCACTAAAAACATGTCATGCCCCAGTCCCAAAATGCGTAGGACTAGGACACGTAAGCATGCCAGCCGCATGTATATGGCAACTCCAATATATGAAAACCATAACACATGCGTACGCTGTATAATGAACAATAATTCATAAGTGGTACACACTATCACAAGTCACAGGCATAATCTAAATCTCATCCACGAAAATCAAATATAAATAAAAAAAAACCAATATCTATGAAACTAGATCTCAATACAAAGTATCTAAAGAGGATATTTGGATGGAAACAAATCCACTACCAACTAGAATATATAAGTGCAACACAAAAAACACAATATAAGAATATCAGCTAACCATCACGGGGCTCGAAGAGAAGACCTCCTCGAAATATATAAGTAAACAGTCCGGATCTGTGCTCCTGCAAATACTCATGAACATCTACACCTGGAAAGGGACCAGGTCCTCAGAGGGACATAACAAAATACATAGAAGCATGCCATAAAGTAAATACTGCATAAATAAAAGGGGTGCGCTAACCATCTAAGTGAAATACAATTTGAGGACAACATTGGTACGTATGGGAAAGTGTAGGCTAGACATATGCTGACGTAATTCACCAATCGTCATGACTGGCTAGTATATGCCACATATGCCCCTATAACACGGGCGCACTACAATATAATAACGTCCAACGTTCTATAGAGTGTGGTATCTGTAAAAATCACCAAGTAAGTCCAACACTCTAAAGAACGTGGTATCTGTAATAATATATACGTCCGTATCACTCCATCGAGTGCGGTATCTGTATAAAGGAGGTAGGTGTCCCATACGCCTACTAGTCGTCCTCCCCGCCTAATGTAGATATACCAGTCGTGAACACGATGTGGACATCTCGTACTATAATGCAAGTCTCTATAGAAATAAACACTAAGCTAAATACCGTCACACGTGTTGCTCACCCCGATGGCGAGTCGAGCATGAGGCACGCGTCCCTACATAAACTCACTCTGTGACGTGCAATGATACGTGTCAAGGCCTGGGGAGTCATACTGATAACTCCACAACTTTAGGTGGGTCTACTAGACTCTAAGTCAGACACAAGTCCTAATATCAACGCATTCGTTGACTGCACCCGAGTCTCTCTCGGACGCGCACAGTTATAAAATCTAAAATAATAAACAGGCAACTAAATAATAACTGAAATTTAAACAGTACAACAAGGCAAGGTATACTTGCCTGGAACTCTGGTGTGCACAAGCAATGCTCCGGAAACAGCAGTCAAGGTAGCACCGTCTCGGATGCCTACGAATAATAATTATTAATCACTACATTACACTATGCTTAATTACTTATGCTAATATAGTACATGTATACATACATAACATATATACATATATATACATTAAATTAATTAATAACATATATACTTATATATACAATTATGAATATAGACATATTTACATATATACATTATACATAATTAATCATAAATACATAAATAAAATACGTATGTACATATAAATATACATTTAAATAAACATATATATATATATATATACATAATAATATAATACATTAGATATTATATATAAATGCATTATATAAATATAACAATACATATATAAATACATATATACATTAGATATTATATACGATAATATATTAATACATATATAAATACATTATACAAATACAATAATACATATATAAATATATTTATACCTTATACATAAAATACAACTACACATATAGGGTTTACATTACATTACTCGTGTCTAAATCAATGACACACGACACGACGACAGAAGAGGGAAAAGGATGAACGAAACGTATACTTAGTTGGCTGAACGAGGGGGATCTGCCTCGTCGATGTGCACGTTCTCCGGTGATCGGCGGAGCTCCGGCGTCGCACGGTCAGCACGGCAGCAGCAACTCGGCAGCAGTTGCAGCAGCGGCAGCAGCGGGGTCAGTC
Source organism: Iris macrosiphon (assembly GCA_036927795.1). NCBI lineage: Eukaryota > Viridiplantae > Streptophyta > Magnoliopsida > Asparagales > Iridaceae > Iris > Iris macrosiphon. The sequence continues at coordinate 57,803,701 of JAYESA010000010.1, forward strand.
GCGGTGAGGCGGTTGGGTGTGGTGCTGGCCGTAGGAAAGGTGGTGCTGGTCGGCTGGCAGTGGTGGTTGGCGGTGGTCAGGCGAGTTGGGGTGTTCGGTTGGTTGAGGTGCGGGTAGGGGTGTTCGTGATGTTGATGTGGGTGGTGGTTGGCGATGGTGTTGGTGATGGTGTTGATGGGGTTGCGAGGTGGTTGGCCGGCGAGTCTGGTGGCGGTGGTTGGCGGCGTCAGGCGGGGTTGAAGGTGGTGGTTTGGAAGTCGGGAGAAGGGGTGATCGGGTTGGGTAGTCGGTTTGATGGAGGTGTTGATGTGGATGATGGTGAAGGAGGAGGCGGTTGCAAGCGGCTGGGGGTGGCGGTATGGCGTCGATGGGGAAGTGCAAGCGGACGAGGGGGCTATGGTAGTGGTGTCTTGAGGTGGTGGTGGATGTCCGGTCGGGTAGGGATGAGTGCTCGGGCAAGGGGGTGTTCGGCTAGGGTTTTAGATTTTTAGGGTTTCAATAGGGAAAAATGTGTATTTATAGGAGAGAGGGAAATATGGGCTGACCTCAAAAATTGGGCCGACCTGGGCTCTTTTGGGTGGTGAACATGTCCACATGAAAGGGTGTAGAGTGTACATGGGCTAGGTTGGGTCTTACTTTGGGTGAGATTGGTCTCTAATTTAATTCAATTAAAAATAATGCACAAGGCGTTCTTTTGTCAATTGAAAATACATGGGATTAAAATTGGGTGGGACACAAGTATCATGGACATAGAGAATTCAGAGTAGAATTTTATCATAAATTGGGTTGCACGAAACGGATCAAGATTGTGTCTCCAATTTCGATTGGAACGCACAAGGATACAAAGTGGTATTTATTTAGAATTTATTATAATCGTCCACGACGAATATTGTGCGACTAAAATGTAGCACAAAAGAGCATAATTATAAGTTACACAAAGGTCAGAATAGTATGCGGGCACGTCTAGGACCAGGTTGTGAAATTTGTTGGAAGGCAACAGCTAGAGTAGTGCTTTAATTATCGAAGCAACGGTAAGGTGCACTATACGATATAAATATTGTATAACTAAATAAAATGTCGTGTTCTATTTCTAATTGGATTCTAATTAGCCCTAATCTCTCTATCTATGCCAAGTAGGCCTAATTTTGGGTGAGGGGGTTTACATTGCCTCTGGGTAAAAATTCTGCCACTCTTCCAAGGTTCCATTGTAGTCTTTTCTATTGGGATCCGAGCCTTCAGAGGGTTGGGCCTTAATAAGTATATAATAGTTTGTTCTATTGAAAAACAATTCCTTCTCATCACTGAGATCCGATACTACGGGGTACTTGATCTCGTAGTGTACTCCATAGGCCCTTATCATCTGTTTACGTGCCAATCGCCACTTTTTTTTTTGCAAAACGGTAATAATTATCTAGGCTGTGGCTACAATTTCCCAGTCTGGCATGAGGCATGAATCGAGGCATGATCTACAATAAGGAACTCCAAGTTAGTATCACCCCATAAGTATTTCAAATAAATTTTGTAATATCATTAGTCCTTCCTAAATCAGCTATACAGCTTACCCTAAAGTATCTCTAAATAATAGCTAAGAAATCCAGGTTCACTTATATCTTGTAACATGTGTCCTTACAACACCTAGACTTGCACATTATCCTAGGTTCTTCATCTTCAGGTCCTACCTAGGTTTCCTAACAGCACGACCTGCATGGGCCACCACTAAAAGACGTGTCACGCCCCGCTTCCCAAAATACGGTAAGTCGGGTACGTAACTGCATCCCCAGGCTACGTCTCATACGAATACTATCATACTCGTATCAGCGATTGTCGCATGTAAGTCTTTTAGAATAAAATGCAAGTCATGCTAGAGCAATTAGGCAATACATCTAAACCATACCATTCTGATTTATACATAACTAAATAAGTCTTTATAACCACTTATCTTTAAGTTACATAAATTCAATTACAAACTACTTGGTGTCATATATCCTGAAATTACTTGTAGATTATCCCTCGATCTCGTCTACGTTGTAGAGAGGTACCATCTTCTCATCTGCTTTATCAACTCCTAGTGAACAATACTAGGTCGTCAGAACGACAAACAAGTCTTCGGCCAAGAACGGTAAACAAATGAAAGATATGATAATAGAGTAAGAGAAATAACAGTTAAAAGATAAATAAGAAGGTAAGTATAGTATGCTGTTCATGACTTGAGTAGTTCCTAATTTAGTACTCCTATAGTATTTAAAAATAATTCAAACATCACAAATCCTACGTCACTACCACAATACACAAACAATTTCCTAAATAATGATGCAATTTTGAGAACAGTCCTTAAATAACCACTTCACCTAGTTTCCCGCCAACAAATCCCGTTGTGAAGGATCAGGCTGTGACTTAATGGCCCGGTGCTTAGAATCCGACCCTGCACTCATGGCTTAAATCTTGAACTCACCTATTCGATAGTTTTGAATCGAAATAGGTGCACTTATATTCAGGTGACTTGAACAGGATAGAACGGGGTTATGATCCGGCCTAGCCCCTTTTGGGCCAATCTTGAATTCACCCATTCGATGGTTTTTGAATCGAAGTAGGTGTAGTTATATTCAGGTGACTTAAACAGGATGGCATGGAGTTCTGATCCGGCCTAAAATAGGAAAGTGAGCTAAGCCTTACCCCGCTCACTACGCAAGGCCTTACGAAAGAGCTTTAACAGCTGATCAGCCATATATTATTAATTATATGGTAGGATTTCGTAGTTGGTTATTTATGCTATTCTCCCCCACCCGATGCTTCTAGCCTAAATCTACAAGCAATCCTTATTCTATTTTCTTATGTTCAGGTCTCTGCTCTGGTATCGCTTTAACCATTATTTATAAAAGAAATGCATGTCCAGGATGATGCAAGATACATATATAATTCAGAGTACAGGTATTAAGTCATCCACACAATTTCAAGGATATCGATTTACACAGAGCAGATTGTCAGATAGTTAGATTTTGTTGAGTGTCTCATGTCCGTGTCCTACGTATCCTAGACTTCCACTAGCTGTCCCCTAATTAAATTATAATCGTTGGTGGTCTGTTGTAAAGGATATGTATATCTAGGGTTTAGAGTATTGGGGTGTCGGCGATATTTCTGAATATCGAAATATTGGTTAACTCCCAAAATTCTTAAAAATTTCGGCAGAGTATCCTTTGTATTTCGGCTGCCAAAATTTTAACAGTTTATAATTTCGACCCGGAGCAACCCTCCGTAGCATTCCCGGGCTCGCCGACCCCTTCGGTGGAGCAACTCTCAACACCGAAAACACACGCAGTTTATATTTTAGACAGTATTAATAATTTTTAAGTAGGTAAGGGAGTCTTATTACCTTGGTAATTAGCTATATTAGCCGCATATCTTAGCTCTGCAATTTGCTGGCTATTTTCAAGACAATAAAATATAACTATCAGAAACATAATGATTCAATAATTAAAAAAAATGTGTCAATATCTTTCTCATGACTTTGGTTAACCATAATCCAAGTATCATATGCACCAAATGTTCCTTTTTAAAAATTTATATCTTAAGGATAAAGCACAATATATATATATATAGCTAAATTTATTTATAAAGCCTTGGAATGTAATAATTAATTCTTCTCCTACATATAACACAAATGGTATAATCCAATTCTAGATCCCTTACGTAATTTCGAAATGGTATGTAATTGCTTCTATCTTAACATGACTTTATAGAAGTAAATTTCTAGGTAAGTCATCTAGCTATATACTCTCCTAAATGTTTCACTTATAAAGACTTTCATTCATCCATATAGCCAATGTACATATACATATAAGAATCATCAACGTTTTTAATGATCATAATTAAATCTAAATTTTATTATACACACTGTGTTTCATCCTAGAGTTCGTATCGTAGAATCGAATTAATCCAAATTACACAAACCTACTCCAACCCAAAATCGAACTTGTATACTTCATTTTTCCGAGTTGATTACAACTTGATCCTTATAAGTGTAATGATATAAATTATGTACTATCATTATGCTTATACGTACGTGTGTATTCCTAGATTCATAAACACAATCATGATTATATAACATATACATAGTATTGATGCATTTTTGTATCGTATCCTAATACGTGAGTCGATTATCAAGGGACAATAAGTTCCAAATTTTAATTATACTAAATAAAAAATTTGACTACCAATATAACCAAATTGGAAAAGGGAGATGAGGACTTGCCTTGGTTCCGAACAACCTAGGGTTCTCCAAGATTCCCAATTTGATATTTGACTCCCCCTTTGTATTCCTAATTCAAGAAATTTTGATATTAAACTATAACCTAATTTGATTCTGGAAAGGAGAAATTGGAGAAGGGAAGAAATACCTAGGGTTCTAGGAGAAGGAAGAGAAGTGGCTCTGCGGTGGCGGTGTCCGGCGAGATGCGGGTCCGACGACGGCGGCGCGTGGGGTGGCGTGCGGCGGCATGGGGTCGGCGTCGGCGGCGTGCTGCTCCGGCAGCAGCTGCAGTAGCAGTAACAGTGGCAGTAACAGCAGCGGCAGTGGCGGCGGTGGCAGCGGCGGCGTACGGCAGCGGCAGTCGCGGCAGCCACAGTAGCAGTGGCAGGAACAGTAGCAGCAATGGTAGCAGTGGGGAGAGGAGGAAGGGGTTTCCTTAAGGGATTAAGTAGGGGAAGAGTTAGGTGCATTGGAAATGCATGGAGTAAGGAGAGCAAGCCATGTTTTCCCTGGGGAATGGAGATGAAGGAGGAGGAGCCAGGTTGGTTATGACTCAGCTCCTACTGCTAGTTTTCTTCCCCCTCCTTCCCATGGATTTGGGAAAAATGCACAAAAACCCCCTCTTTAATTCAGAATTTGGGTGAGACTAGTTTTACAATTAAGTATTTGCATAAGCCTAAGTTATTAATTCATATACATATATATATATATATATATATATATATATTGGAGAGATAAAAATAAAATAAATAATAAAAAAATTAAATAGGGTAGTAGTTATGACATATTTGTTTCACTTTCGAGATATTTCTCTATAAATCGTACTTAAGATATTTTATTTCTTTCTTTCTCTTTCTCTCTCCTCTCTTCTTCATTTCTCTCTCGAGCTTGGAAGCGTGGTCTTGAGACTTGGAGTGTAGTTTCTGAACCCCTTCATGGTGGTGGACTAGAAGCTTTAGGCTGGGAGCTCGCGTTAGGCAAGTACACCATGTCGATTTTGTGGACTTCTTTTACTTTCTATCATTTTCTTTTCTGGAGCCTTGGTTATTACTTTTTAGCTAGGACTTACTTTACTTTTATTGTTAATATCGTGATTTCTAGCCTAGTAACCGTCTCAGTTTTGATTTTTGGTAGAATCTTGTTTCGTCCATTTTTGGTAACTCGGTAACTAAAATGGTACCGGAGTTGTGACCGTGAGATTTAGTCCATATTGTGATATGAGACTTACCCTAGACTTGACTTCTTATTAGACTTGGTTTTGTTAATTTTCAAATTTTGATTTGGGTCCCAAAAATCAGACTTGACTTAACCATTTTTATTCTTGGAAACCGGCATACCGACGGTATACTACAGTGTACCAATGGTATATCGATTTCGACCGACTTGATTTCTAGATATTTTATGTGAACCCTATCAGCATACCGACGATGTACTATAGTGTACCGTCGGTATACCGATCCTACCGATATTTGTTGACCGACTTCAGGATATTTATCTTGGCAGCGCATATCGATGGCGTACTGGGCTGTGCCGATGGTATACCGATTTATGGAACTTTATTTTTCAGTAACTTTTTGCCTACTTAGAACGGCATACCGACGGTATACTACAATATACCGATGGTATACCAATTTGTTGGAATCCAGAACTTGCTGTATTTTTTCTATCTTTGGACCGATGTACCGACGGTGTACTGGACTGTACCGACGGTATACCGATCGTGCTCTTTTTTTAGGAATTCTTGATTTTTTATGATTTTATGTTAAAACTTCTGGCTTTTGCTTTGACACTCGATGACTTGATCTGATTTTGGACATGAACTTACATGGCTTCAGATGACTTAACTTGAGTTGGCTTTACTCGATTTCATCCGGCTTTGCCCGTTTACACTTGATGACATGATTGACTGGACTTGACTTGGCATGACTTTACATGGCTTCATCGGACATGGCTTGACTTGGTTTCACTTGGTTTCATCTGGTTGGACATGGCATCACATGGTTGTAGATGGCTTTACCTGGTTTCACATGGCTTCACCTGGCTTCACCTGGATTGACATGGCTTTACCTGGCTTCACTTGGTGATATGTGGCTTGGTTGTTATCGTAGCTTACATGAGTCCGTTTGTGCAATGAATATTAAACTTGTGTATATTACTATTAGAACTTATTTTGTTGCATCATGTCTAGGATGGATTCTGTGGAATGCCACACCCGGATTCATACAAGAAACTGTTAGTGGTTAATAACTAGAGATTCACTTAGTACATGGCTAAAAAAATTTCTACATTGCATGCAGTCCCGGTTATTCATACAGTTATCTTGAGGAGTATCCAATGGTTTATATTGTGGAGTATCTTGAGGAATATCCAGTGCTGGTTTATGCGTATGGATATTCCGGACGGACTACAGGGGAATGCGATCAGAAGGAACTCTAGCATCGTGTTTCATTATAACTGTTAGTAATTAGGATTGTGATAACCCTAGTTAGTTAAAGTATCAAGCTGTATTTATATGATTTTTCGTAATTTATGGATGATAGACAGTCTAGGATTTACATAATCATACTTTTATTTTTAGCACTGGTTACTTTATTGCTTATTAGTTCAGGATATATCTCATTGCAGGTTTACAGTATTTTTTTTACTATCCTGAGATCTTTTACATTCAGTCTTTACCTTCAGTATTTGTATTGCTTGTGTTGTTGGTTTAAGTTCCTAGATTGGCTTCATTTGTGGTACTTGTTATTTGGGAGTCTGACCCCCCCTGGTTTTGTATGGCCAGATCCAGTAGCAGCACTGGAGGATCTTTCCTACTTTTCTGAGGATGGTGGCCACCAGGAGCACCAGATCGCTTGAGTGGATTTTCTTACTTCCCCACCCTAATGTACATTCTATTTTGTGAGCGTTTAGCCACCGAGCACGTGTTTTGGTTTGATTAATTAGCCTACGGGCATTAGCATGATTGACATATCCTAAGGTTGATCATGTATGACTCAGATTCTGGCTAGTTTATTCATTATGTGTTTACTAGCATCATGATCATCTGTATATTATAGTTTGTGATGCTTTACTATTATATTTTAGCTGATCTTACATCTTATTTTTATTCTTGTTGTTCTTGTGATTGAGACACTAGGGTTTGTTGGACATAGGCTTGACTGATGGTTTGTAGTAGTGGCCCCTCATGTCTTACAGCTTCACCGTATATACAGAGTACCGGAGTGCTCTAAGTATACATAGATGGCCTTGTCAGTCCCGCTCTCTAGTATTCTGGTTCTAGGGTGTGACAACAATATTCTAGAATCCAGCCACACAAAATAATAAGCTGGCAAAGTAGCAAAAGTATACGACCATGATTAGCTGTAGTCTGATTAATTACAATCATGTAAGAAGACTAAATATCCAGATTTACGGCTAACAAGTGACGGTGGCTAAACGCCCAAAAGAGTAAAATGTGTAATAACGAGCAGTGTTCAAGAAACCCACTCGTGTCCCTCAATGGCAATCCGCCTGGTGCGCGTCATTATTCAGAGGGAAGTACGCTTGATCCTCGGGTGCTAACTCTAAACCTGGCTATGCAAAACCAGTAGGGTTAGACCCCAAATTTCAAGTACCACAAAGGAAGCACGAATAAAGAAACTAAACTAGGAAGAGTAAACATATACATATATATATAGTCCTGTCTCGTAGTTTTGGTTCATATCCTATCGTAATATAATAATCTAATCCTACAACCAAACAAGGACAAGGGTTAGACCATCGCAACTTGATAGTCCATGTCCCTAAACTATTTAACAGAAGATACAATCACAAACGAGTTCAGTTATGTAATCGTCCAATCATTTGTACGGCTTACTAGGTGGAGTCTGGGTTATCCTAGAAATATTATGCTTATAATAGGAATCCTCAGGTCGAGCCATGTTCTAGCGGGGGCTAGCCGAGCCATGAATCGCCCCGTAGCACATAGTAGTATACACCGGTCCCTCGAAAGCCACCGTGCTAAGATCGCATGGAACACATAGTATAATATAATAATCAGATATTGCCATCCACTAATGAGAATTTAAACAATATCCATGGAGTCTAGCCTTCACTCCCCATATGATTGAGGGTGACTAGTTAAGCACGATCTCGGGATTTCGTCCCTCCCAATGCTCTACATATTTTAGTTGCCTAGTTAACCCTATGGTTAGTTAAAATCATATGGCGTAGTCACATGTTATTCCCCTTACATGTCGTACCGTAGCACGGGCACGCTAGATACGAATCCACTTTGTCGCTTGGTAGTTCAATTTGGATTCACCCCAGCGTGATGCAACAATTAACACAAGTCCTAGCCACGCTCGATTATTAACCAACTATCATGTCCATGCTGGAGGAATTGTATTATATCACGTCCCATAGCACGTAGGTACACCTCGGTGTAAAACATGTAACATAATCACGTAAGAACACTTAGCACGTAAGAACACATAACACGTAATAAGTGTATCAGCAAGGATACCAAAAGTCGAGTCAAGTCACCAATCATTGATAAATCACATGAATTCTAGCACATAGCAACACATGGGTTGAGTCAGGAACATAGGTAGTCATAGTCACTTGGCCGCATAGTCTATTTCTACTCATAGTCGGGTTAAGCATATAGTCATGTACAACACATGGTCACTTAGTTCTCATGCATTTACAATCATTTATAACACACATAGAATCATAAAATCCAATAAAACATCCAACTAAGAAAAATAATAAAGCATGCACATGGGGCCGCATAAGAACCAGGGACGCATGGGATCAATGTCGCTTAGGTCATGGCCGCATAGAGGTCAGTACCGCATAAGAGTCAGACCGCAAAAAGTTAAGGCAAAGTCCACTCCTTGCGACAAGTGCCGATTGACGTGCATTAAATGCGTGCCAGTGAAGTGACTGAAGTGATGGATGTGACAAGCCATAAAGTATGTCAGAGAAAAGACAAAATTATAGAAAAATGTGCAAGGACAAAACCGAGTTATGCGTCAAAAGAGAAGAGGCGCATAGTCTGCTTTGCCGGATGCTTTGCTTGTCGCATGCTCTGCTTGCCGCATAGATGCCTCTTGGACTTAGCGAATTTTTCATTCGTTCAGCAAGTGAAACACAAGGAGTTATGTCACTTAGGACTTTTCCAAGCACATAGCTTCAGAAAACTTTGTGTAATAATCAGTCATGCATCCAACAAGATGGACGCATGCTGGAAGGTATATGCGGCACAGAGCTCAAGCCGTATAGCACCCTCTGTCGCATATGGTGTTGGCCGCATGAGCACTTCATCTTCTCCAGACAGCAAGTTCAGCCTTGGCGGAAAAGCTCCAAAACCGACAATATTTTTCTCCATAAAAACTTTATTTCAACTCCAAATCAAGTGAACCAAAAGCTAAAATGCTTGAAATGAAGTGCTCCATCAACCAAAAATGTTTTTTTTCTAAAATACAATATTTTAAGAGATCAAAATCAAGAAAAACTTTTGGAACCCATGAAAACCCTTAACTAAAAATGCATATCTACTAAATTTCACCCATCAAAACCGAAAACTCCAAAGATTAAAAGTGGTTAGAATCATAATATACACATATTAGACTAGTAAAATACAAGGAAAAAACAAGAATTAAAATCTATAGAGTTTCTCCATGTCATGCAAGGTGTACTTGCCTAGAAATGAAAGAAAGAAGGGAAAATGAAGAATGAGGGAAGAGAGAGAAAGAAGTAGCTAGGGTTGAGGTTTGGACCATGGGTTCTCTCATGACTAAACCAACCCAACAATTAAACCAAGAGCCAAGTGAAGCAAAGAATTGGTCTAGTCTCCATGACATGCAACATAATTAACCATGCAAGCAAGAAATAGCATAAGCAGGGAAATATATGTTCCAAATACGTTTATCGAAAACGGGGAGTAACAGTTTCAGAGAGTCTTGCTTTTGTCCCTCACCAGTACTTTCCCAAAAGTGCTGACCCCCCCCCCCCACCACCACCACCACCACCACCAGTTTGTCCGTAGGTGTTGGGTGTTATGATGGATTTTCTGAAATGATAGAAGATTCTCATCTTCAGGAACCAAAAATCAGAAGAAGAAGAAGAAGAAGAAGAAGAAGAAGAATAAGAAGAAGAAGTTGCCTTGAAATACGTACTTTGAGATATTTTCTATATAAAGGGATGCAATGTATGAAACGATATCATTGTATTTATGTATAGTTCAAGAGAGATGTAAGCCAAATTGGCATGTATAAGATATACATTGAGATTCTTGTAATCATTGCCAAAGTTATCAATAAAGAGATTTTGTTCTTATATCATTGTGTTCATTTGGTTTTCTGCAATATTATGCTACTTCTAACTCTTAATAGCTTATTTTATTATCGTACAAGTTCTGGCCTTGTGCAAGCGTAACTTAGGATTGTACGACATCACGTCCAGTGGTAACTTATCGGTCCACCGAAATCAGGGCCTAACAATCACCAAGTCCCATTTCTTGTACTCAACAGACATTTACTTGGCATCGGCCCAGTTCTTCATCTTGTGTGCAGCCTTCTCCAAAAATGCTTTAGCAATATTCATGTAACTGGTTAAAGTTCAAAATTCTAATTCAAAATAATATTTTAAATTTTAGTGTAATTTTTAGAATTTAAATTTAGTTAATAAACTATATTCCTAGATAATAATTGATTAGTTAATAATGTACATTTTAATTCAAATTGTGTTATAATACTAGTGAATTAATTAGATTAGCTTAAATAATTTAATTAGACTAATTAAATAATTTTTAATGAAATTCAAATTTGAATTAAAATTTTGAATAAATAAGAAAAAAATAAACACACTTTTTTTTCTCTCCCAGAGAGATTCTAGAGGAATAATTAGAATCTGTTTGGATTTATTTTTTCAATTTTAGTTCTTTTCTGAATACAGAGATTCTGACAACTTTGTGTGTGATTACTTTCATCTGAAAAATAATTTTAAGAAACAAAAGTTAAAAATTTTATTTGAACAAAAAATTCAAAAAATAATTTTTTAATAATTTTTAAAATAATTATATGTCTATAATTAAAAATCTGAAAATTGTGTGTCCTTAATTTCTGTCCAACCGGGAACATTTCTTCACCTCTCATTCTCTCTTCTATGAGCAATCGATCTGGTCTCCCACCGCCGACTCTGGACAGAGCAACCCGTCATTCTTCTTCTTCTTCTTCTTCTTCTTCTTCTTCTTCTTCTTCTTATTTTCAGTTAAAATCTCCCCAAATTAATATTGTTTTTATTTTTATGTTTGGATCATATCGAGTATCCCACCACCGCCGGCCATGGACATCGAGGCCCTCCGGTCTCTCACCACCGCAAGCCATGGACACGGACATGTCCATAATTAAAATATCCCCAAATTGATGTTGGTTTTGCAACCGATCCGGTCTTCCACCACCGTCGGCTATGTGTTAGAAATATTGTCGTTTTCTTATTGCAAATTTTTGAATACAAAATAAAATTAGACTGATGTTACCGGCCTCTGGGGAAGTCGTGCACGAAGCACTGCCCTAAGAGTTGATTCGGGATCTGTGTGCAGACGTTCCCGAAGCTCCTAGTGGTAAAACCCCCGCACTACCGGTATCTCGTCGTCGCACACGACTTGGAGAGAACGACCAGGACTTAGCTCTGCCCAGAGCTTGGAGACGATGAAGATTGAACAGAATGTTAGCAGCAAAAAATTTGGAGTAAAGAAATTATTCTGATCTTTTACAAAGAAAACAGACACATATATAATACTGATATGTAACGGTCTGAATTAATTTCCTATTAATTCAGCCGTTACACAGGAGAAATAAAGAATGAACCTGGACACAAAAATTATAATGGTTCAAAAACAATTTGTAACTGACGAAATTAATTTCCAACGTTCAGAAAAAATAAATGAAAAATGAAGAGGAGCAAAAAGAATTTTAGGGTCCCAGCCCGAACCCGAAGAGGAAATCGAATCGGCATTCGGCGCCCGCAGATGTGGGCGCGAACCCGCACCCGTTACGCGCGCCGAACCGAACCGAGCCGAGCTGGGCCGGGAGGCGGCGGCGGCACGCGCGTGTGGCCCAAGGGGTTCCCCACACAACAACTTAAGAGAGCAAAGAAGAGAAACTAATATATGTATACAAGAAAGCTTTGGCCCATCCAATGTGGGACTAAAGAAAGGAAGAGGAAACTTGAGCTTTTGAAAGCAAAGCAAAACCAACAATCCCCCCCCCCCCCAAAAGGTCAAGTTCCAAAACAGAGATAAGAGTGAAGTAAATAGAGAGAGAGAGAGAGAGAGAGAAAGAGAGCATCTGGGCAGTAAAATACTATGCATAGATGAGATGGACTACAGCCTTGAATCTCACGTAGTGACTATTGCCTTAATCTGAAGAAGTGCTTGATGGACTATGCCTTGAATCAGACTTTTTGAACCAGATTTAGAAAAATAGCACACATAGTACGCTAGAGGTCCTTGGTCTATCGGGTGGCGCTTTTAAATGGCCATACGCACTTTCCACATTCATGAGAGTTGTCTGGGATCGCCCTATCCCATAGTCGCGGCCTTCACGACCTCTCATATAGGTAAGTCCTTAATAGTTGGTGATATGAATCAACCCAGCATTACAGCTTGGACCTATTAAGAGTTTAACCTCATCCTAACCATATCACACAGGAACATTGTCACCATAGGGATGGGGAGTCATTGTACACATGTACAGCCGCTTGGGCTTTATTTTAATGAGACTTTAATCTCGAGTAAGTGTTCCATAAAGTCCCCTAAGTTCAGCTTGTTTCTACCCATTGAACCGGCTTCTTGGGATCTCCAGTCAGGCTCGGTTGGGTTGCCACTGCTGGTGACTAACTTATGGGCTTAACCCCATCCCCCTCGATGATTCTAGGATCAAAGTCCTAGACAGACCCTTCGTCAAGTGATCTGCAAGGTTCTTTTCTGACTTTATATAGTCAAGAACCACATATTTGTCTAGTAGGCTTTTTATTGACTTGAAGCGCAGCTGCAGGTGCCTGTTCATCTTAGCATTCACAGAATCATGCTTTAGTAGTTCAATAACAGATTTATTATCACAATTTATAGAAATTGCAGGAACAGGACTAAGAGAAACAGGTATATGCATAATAAGATTTTTAAGCCATTCAGCTTCTGTGCAAGTTGTATCTAAAGCTATCATTTCGGAGTCCATTGTACTCCTAGCTATGATAGTTTGCTTACAAGAGCCCAGGAGATTGCAGCTCCTCCTAGAGTAAAAACATATCCAGTAGTAGATTTTATATCATGTGAGTCAGTTACCCAGTTTGCATCTGAATAACCTTCTATGATATCAGGGTGCCTAGTAAAATGAAGTTTGTAATCTATGGTGCCCTTGAGATATCTAAATACCCTATCCAAGGTAGTCCAATGTGACTGATTTGGGTTACTGGTATATCTACTTAGTCTCCCAATAGCAAATGCAATATCAGGTCGTGTCATGTTTGTTATATACATAAGGGAGCCTATCATCTGTGAATATTTATGTTGTTCCAAAGGTGATCCTTCATTCTTTTTCAGTACAATACTGCTGTCATAAGGAGTAAGGACAGGTTTCTTATCAAATAACTCAAACCTTTTTAGCATTTTTTTAATTGAATGTGCTAAAGATAGAGTATAACCCTCTTTGCCTTTGGTCACTTGCATTCCTAAAATTAAGTTAGCTTCTCCTAGGTCTTTCATATCAAACTGGCTAGATAAATAGTTCTTTGTAATATTTATCAATTCCAGTGATGAACCTAGGATAAGGATGTCATCTACATACAAGAATAAAATGACACAACTTTTACATGTACCTTTAGAGTATATACATTTGTCATACTCATTTGACAAGAAACCATATTCACAAATTACTTTGTCAAATTTATTGTGCCATTGTTTGGGAGCTTGTTTCAAGCCATAGAGGGATTTTACTAGTCTGCAGACTTTCTTTTCTTGACCTTTAGCAATGAAACCTTCAGGTTGGTCCATATAAAGTTCTTCCTCTAGATCTCCATTCAAGAATGCTGTCTTTACATCCATTTGATGGATTAGCATATCATGAATGGATGCTAAGGCCAAGAGAGTTCTAATGGATGTGATCCTAGCTATAGGAGAGTAGGTATCAAAATAATCTAACCCTTTCTTCTGGGTAAAACCCTTAGCAACTAATCTAGCTTTTTATTTCTCTATAGTACCATCGGCTCTGAGTTTCTTCTTGAAAAGCCACTTACAACCTATTGATTTATTCCCTAAAGGTAGATCTGTTAGAAACCAACTGTTATTCTCCATGATGGAGTTGTATTCACTGTTAATGGCTTCTTTTCAGAAGGGAGCATCAGGAGACGACATTGCTTCTTCATAAGTTGAGGGATCACCCTCTATCAAAAAGGTGAAGAATCCTTCTCCTAAATTTTTCTCAATCCTATTCCTTTTACTCCGTCTTGGTTCTAAGTCTTGTTCAGATTGTGAGCTTGGTATTTGGACTTGAGAACTAGTAGAGGGTATGGAGGAAGAGATTGAACTTCTATCTTTAAAAGAAAATATGTTTTCAAAGTAAACTGCATCTCTTGCTTCTATAATGGTATTGTTAGAGATTTCATTTACTTCTGAGTGAGTCACTAGAAATCTATTGGCATAGCTGTCTAAGGCATATCCTATGAAAACAGCGTCTACAGTCTTGGGACCAATCTTCCTCTTTTTAGGTTCGGGAATTCCGACTTTAGCAAGGCATCCCCAAACTCTAAGGTAATTAATCCTAGGTACTCTACCTTTCTACAGCTTATAGGGAGTCTTATCTTTTGTCTTACTAGGAATCCTATTAAGAATGTAACAGGCAGTTAAAAGGGCTTCTCCCCACAAGTTATCAGGAGCACCAGAGCTGAGAAGAATGGCATTCACCATATCTAACAGAGTGCAGTTCTTGCGTTCAGCAACTCCGTTAGACTGAGGTGAATATGGAGCAGTTACCTCATGAATTATTCCATGTTCTTCACAGAAGTTAATCATTTCGTTTGAGGTATATTCTCCACCACGATCAGATCTAAGGATCTTAATCTTCCTTTCTAATTGATTCTCAGCTTCAGATTTGTAGACCTTAAATTTATCTAGAACTTCATCTTTGGTTTTGAGAAGGTAGATATAACAATACTTTGAATAATCATCTATAAACGTAACAAAGTATTTTCTACCGCCTCTGGTCAAAATCCTATTTGAGTCACATATATCACTATGGATAAGTTCTAGAAGGTCAGAATTTCTTTCTACAGATTTGAATGGTAATCTACTGTGTTTGGCTTGAACACAAATCTCACATTTGTGTTTGTCATCTATTGGAGTCTTGGGAATAAGATCTAAGGTCATCATTCTTTTAATGAAACCTAGGTTTACATGACCTAGTCTGCCATGTCAAACATTTGAAGATTCTATATTAGAGACAATGAGAGAACAATCAGACATTTTATTCATTGTACTTAAAATGAAAAGACCGTCTTTTACAAAGCCTTTTCCTATAAAAGAGTCATGCTTAGAAAAAACTACTTTATTTGTCTCCATTATAATTTTGTATCCTGAGGCTACAAGAAGGGATCCACTAACTAGGTTTCTCCTGACAGACGGCACATGAAGAACATCATGAAGAGTTAAGATTTTTCCTGATGTCATCTTCAGGTCAACTTTTCCTCTTGCAATAATTTGTGCCGTTGAGCCATCTCCTAGGGTCACACCTCCTCCACTTGATTCCTGATAGTTTGAAAAACAGGAGCGATCAAACGAAACGTGAACATTAGCTCCAGAATCCAACCACCAATCATCAGAATGGTAAGAGAGGTTAATAAGGGGTTGAAAGCTTACAGACCTGAAGGAACTCGAAGAACCTTTGTGAATCATGTTCGCTTCTGGTCTAACTGAGCCCTTTCCTTTGTAGGAGGTCTGGACAGCTTCCTTCTTCCTATGGTAGCAGTTGGTGGCCATATGGTTTGTTTTACCACACACAAAACAAAATCTCTTCTGATCCTGAGTCTGACAGAAGTTCCTAGGTTTTTGGTTTTGGTGATGATGGTTTTGGTGGTTAGGCTAAAAGTTTTTCTTCTTCTTAAAGAAATTCTTTTTGGATTTATAAGGAAAATTAGATTTGGGTTTTCCTTGTCCTTCTACAAGGTTTACCTTAGCTTTAGATTCTGTCTTAGGCTTAGACCTCAATCTAATTTGTTCTTCGGTTCTAATTTTCTTTAGGACTTGATTGTAGGTAAGATCTCCTTGTGTATGGATAAGTTCCTTAGAAATATCAGACCAAGAGGGAGGTAGCTTGTCTATTAGGCATGCTATTTTATGCTCATTGGAGAAAGATGTCCCTTTGGCTTGAATATGCCTAAGGTATTCTTGGAATTCATGGAGCTGGTCATTCATTGGCTTGTTATCTACCATGAAATACCTATTAAAGGTTAAAGAATTAAACATTTCTATTCCGGCATCATCACAACCGTATTCATCTTCCAAGGCTTTCCAAAGTTCTTTAGCGCTCTTGTATTCAAAAAATATATCATACAAGGATTCAGATAATGCGCTTAGAATTCTATGAAAGCAGTGGAAGTCTATATCTTTAGGGTTTTTTGGTTTCGAGGAGGTGGACACTCCTATGTCAGACTCAGTATCATCAGAATCATTTGTGATGGGTGTGGACCCATCAATGGCTGAAATAAGTCCTAAGGTCGTGAGCCAAAATTTCATTTGGCTCTGCCATCTTTTAAAGTATGAGCCATCAAACTTAGCAGGTTTTGCAGTAGAGGATTCCTCCTTACCAGTCATGATTGCAGTCTGAAAAATATAAATTTATTTAATAACAATGTCTAAGATAATAGTTTAGGTGGTCTTTGCTAATCAATCTTAAAATCTTTAGTTTTTCAAGGGTTGATCAACTCAGGTTAGCTGTAGGGGCCGGTTCCCAGCTAGCGGTGGTCCGAAGACTCTTAAGTACCATGTCGCTTAGGGCTATTTACACCCGGTTGACATAAGGACCCTTTCGGCTTGTGCCCGAGTTTGTCTCTACTTTGAAACTTTAGATTTGAAGATTTTATTTGCAATTTCCTTTTTACTAAACTATTTTCTTTTTGGTCCTAGATTGCTTTCAAAATACTAAGTGATTAAAATGAAGCAAATTGTATGTTACAATTGAAAGAAATTTTGTGATCAAAATTGCAATTGACAAAATTTTCAAATGTGCTGACAATTTTTAAAACACTTTAAGCAAATTTATAATTTGACAGTATAGTAAGCAACTTGATAAGTAAACAAATAACTCAATTTATGAAATGAAACAAATTTATAACAACTGTTTTGAGTTAACGATTATGGTCAAAAAACAAATATTAAATATGGTTATTTGCTATGGTAAATATATTGAATTTTTCTAGAATAAAAATTAAGCTACTGCAACTTAACGATATTGGCTATAGTAAGAGTAATTTTGTACAAGTTAAAGCACAGTATAGTCAGAAATTTTAAATTTCCAATTTATAAATTATCAACTATGCTACAGTAACTATTAATTCTAACAACTCTAACTATCAACTTGTGAATACAAAAATATTTATCTTGCTATCAACTTGTGAATACAACTCTAACTATCAGTAAGTATTTTGCTATCAACTTGTGAATACTACTCTAACTATCAGTAAGTATTTTGCTATCAACTTGTGAATACAATTTTTTTCTTCTCTAGAATAAATCAACAGTAAGTATTTATCAGTAACTATTTAAATTCTAACAAATAGAATCAACTCTTAGATTGTTAGAAATATTGTCGCTTTCTTATTGAAAATTTCTGAATACAAAATAAAATTAGACTGATGTTACCGGCCTCTGGGGAAGTCGTGCACGAAGCACTGCCCTAAGAGTTGATTCGGGATCTGTGTGCAGACGTTCCCGAAGCTCCTAGTGGTAAAACCCCCGCACTACCGGTATCTCGTCGTCGCACACGACTTGGAGAGAACGACCAGGACTTAGCTCTGTCCAGAGCTTGGAGACGATGAAGATTGAACAGAATGTTGGCAGCAAAAAATTTGGAGTAAAAAAATTATTCTGATCTTTTACAAAGAAAACAGACACATATATAATACTGATATGTAACGGTCTGAATTAATTTCATATTAATTCAGCCGTTACACAGGAGAAATAAAGAATAAACCTGGACACAAAAATTATAATGGTTCAAAAATAATTTGTAACTGACGAAATTAATTTCCAACGTTCAGAAAAAATAAATGAAAAATGAAGAGGAGCAAAAAGAATTTTAGGGTCCCAGCCCGAACCCGAAGAGGAAATCGAATCGGCATTCGGCGCCCGCAGATGTGGCGCGAACCCGCACCCGTTACGCGAACCGAACCGAACCGAACCGGGCCGGGCGGCGGCGGCGGCGCGCGCGCGTGTGGCCCAAGGGGTTCTCCACACAACAACTTAAGAGAGCAAAGAAGAGAAACTAATATATGTATACAAGAAAGCTTTGGCCCATCCGATGTGGGACTAAAGAAAGGAAGAGGAAACTTGAGCTTTTGAAAGCAAAGCAAAACCAACACTATGGACATCGAGGCCCTCCATGAGCGGAGGCTGCAGCGGATGACCTCGAGCATCGACTAGGGTTTCGAGGTAGGCGAGGAGGGAGGGGAAGCGCCTCAACAGCTTCAGCGGCACGGCCAAAGGAGACCAGTCTCTCCTTCGCGCTCGGCCGCCACCGCCACTGCTCAGAGGACCCGAGCTCCTCCTCGAGCTTCCCTCGTCGTGGTGGAGATAGGCGGTGGAGACGACCACGCCGGACTCCTCCGCACCGCCCACTCCCCTCGATCTTCCATGTTGGACTCCTCTCGGAGAATTTTTTGAGGAAGAAGAGAGGACCGGTGAGAGAAAAAAAAAACCTCTCTTAAGAGTAGTTTTGGGAATCGAGGGTGGGCCGGGGGGGGGGGGTGCGCGCATTTAAACGCTGGTTTGGGAGAAATTTTTTTTTAAATTGTCTCAAACGTTGGAGCCAAACACACTTTTTCTTTACTGTAGCCTTTTTATGTTCTGGAAACCACGTTTATAGTTACAACCAATCAGCCCCTTAATCTCTAAATTTAAGGGGTTGTTATAACCAACATTTTGGTGGGAGATTTGAAATCAAATAAGATAAAGAAATACAAATACAAATAATAAATTAATTCTGCAATTATCAAATGTTAGCACTATTTATTCTTTTCTCAACAAAACATAAACCATTCTCTCTCTTCCTCATTTTCTTATCCCGCTTTCCTCTCTTATTATTCAGAAAACTCGGATATGAGATTCTTTCTCTCGAGTTACGCCTCCTATTCCTTCATCACCGTCCTCCGTCGTGCGTCAGCGAACCCATTAACGTGATCCTCATCGTTGTCGTGTGTGTGATCCCGTCAACAACCGTCAGTGCCATGTGTGGTTGTTCGTCGATGAGCTCAACACCTCGTTGTCAAGTTTGACCACTCTTAGCGATTAGCTCACCGCGCCATGGCCGATGACCGCCAGTCAGAATCGCCAGGTTGATTTATTTCTATCATTTCGATCGACGATGACAACAGTTCCTATAGTATGTGCTTCAGTCATTATGTGCTTCATGTAGTCCTTTCTTCCAATGGACTTTACTTCTTGCCAAAGTTGTTCCAGTGTAAACTTTGCTTCCGCCGAAGCTATGTTACGTGACACTTTCGCGTGTAAGCGCACGATAAATGGCGAGACCATTACGGAGATCGAGGCGACTATTTGACAGATGTCAGAGATCATGATTTTGTGGGAGCATACAGCCGCAGTAGTAGCAAGCCACATGGCAACATGACTTGGACTGTGCAGAAACGTGTCCCACTCATACAATTGATATCACGTGGCAGCATCTTCTTACAAACCGTGTGAACATGCATCCACGTGACAACATCTCCTTTAACCTCACATAAACGTGGGTTAGGCTTCTAAAGTCTGTAATCGCAAGAACAAGGCTTCTAGCAAGCAGTATTTCATCCAAGGGACAATGCCTCCTAACCGTCTTTGAGACTTACGACTATAAATTGTATCAATTTTTGCATTGGTTGAGAGGACACGGGGAGAGCACAGAGAGCACACACAAAGCATATACATGCTTGAGAAGTAGCTTCAATCATCCATTTTGCCAAGTTATTCCTATCACTAGGATTCGTGTATATCCAAAGTCTTTACAAGATCGTCGGATCGTCAACGGAGTAAAAGAATCACTCGTTAATTCGATCTCCACCGCTACACTAAAGAACCTCAGACTTTGTACTTGAATTTATGTATTCGTTGTAATCGAATTCTTATACTGCATAAGTCTTTTTTTTTAAGTTTACATAGAAAGAACATCACTTATTTTTTGTTCGAAAATACTCCTTGATGAGAACTCATTTTGACAACTCCTTAGCCTCCTTTAAATAGGTTAAGAAACCCTTATTTAGGATTAGAAAAATTCTAAATTAGTCCAAGACCAATCGTGGCCATTTAGATCCAATCAAACGGTCCAAATCGTGTCAATCAGACCATCAGACTGAGGGGAAAATCCGCATATAGTATACTAGACGATATATTGTCTGCACATAAAAAACTCTAGAATAGATTTTGACTTCTTAACGTAAACTGGGCGGTATACTGCTCGATATGCTTTCGCTGTTATTTTGGCTTTGTTTAAGCATCGGTTCAGCCATTGATTCTTCATCGTATTCGTCGTAACTTCCGTCGATGCTCCACCACACTCTAGACTATTCCTACATATCTCGAATCGAGACTGAGACCTCATACTATGTACTTGTTTAGGTAAAAATATCATGCATTAATATATCATGTGTTCCAAAATTGACGATTCAATCCTGGACGTCTTATTATTAGATGCAAACGAAGGCTCAAAAAATGAAAAGTGGGTGAATAAGGGACCTGGTTCACTCAAAAATGATGACCCTACAGTAATCAAAGAAATACCTGACTGAACTGGGAACAATATAGATCAAGGATGCGTGTGACAAGCAAAAAAAGTGGCTACAATATTTTTCAGGATATTTTATTTCATAATTGTCCGACACTCCAATTTAAGGAGCATATAACTCAAAATATGTATTTTATTTACTTTTAGTTCGTCTTTACCCAAAACGAAGTCAGATATATATATTGGGTAAACGAGATATGAGCCATAGCGCTTATATTCCTACATGAATTATGCACATGCGAACCAACAGGAATAGACTCCTACATCTCATGTGCAACCAATAGAAATATGAGCCATAGCGCTCATATTCCTACATGAACCATGCACATGTGGACCAATAGGAATAGACTCATACATCTCATGTGCAACCATGTGCCCTAGTACACTATATTCTATTGGTCCACATGTGCATGGCTCATGTAGAAATATGAGCACTATGGCTCATATCCTGTTTACCATATATATATATATATATATATATATATATATATATATATCAAGTTGTGTAATGGGCCGGCCCGACCCAAGGCCCGGGTTGACCGGGTTCGGGTTGATTTGGCAGTCGACCCAGCCCAGACCGGTCGATTTGGCAGTCGACCCAGCCCGGACCGGCGACCAGGTCTGCGGTGGACCAGGCTGAACCGGTCTGAGTCCGGGCCGGCTCACGGTCGGGTCGGCCTGGCCCAATTTTTTTTTTATGTTTATTTATATATTTTTATATATAATCTATATGATATAACTTATATGTTAATAAATTCAAGTTAAAATTTATAGGTTTTTGTTACTAAGTTAATTTTGTATAATTTGAAATTTACAAGTTATTTGTTATAAAAAAAATTTGTATAATTTATGTAAAAATTTATATAAACATTAAGTAAGAAAATTTTATTTGATTTCTTTATATCAATATTTATATAACTTTAAGTATAAAAAAAATATATAAATCTTTTTTTTAATTTAAATATAAATTTATAACTTGAAATTTAAAGAAGTTATTTATATAGACATAAAGAAGTTAAATGTAAACAACTAAGAACATTAAGTAAGAAAAAACTAATTTTTTTTAATTAATGACAATAAAATTATAAATATATTATAACATTAAGTAACCAAAAAAATATAAACTTGTAAATGATATTTTATTTGCATAAAGCTTGTAAACAAATGTACAAGTCTTTTAAAAAAATTTGTCGTCCGTCTTTCGTTGAAGTTTATTACTCAGCTCCTTCTTCAGTAGCGTCATCCATAGTAATAGATTGAAAGTCCAGGTCTGAGATATCGGCACTTTCGTCTTTTGAGTCTTGAGTTCTTTTTCAGCACGGGTCCAATCTTGAACGCAGACACAAGCTTCCAAAATATCTGGCAGCAACCGACTCCTCTTCTTGCTTAGCATCCTTGAACCTGCACTAAAACAAGATTCTGATGCTACCGTGGACACCGGGACCATTAGAATATCACGTGCTATAGAAGAAAGTACAGGATAAGTTTTTTCATGTCTCTTCCACTATTCTAAAATTGAATAATAAGATGAAAAGTCGTCTTCATCTTCTTCATAAGAATTTAGATAAAAGAAAAATTCTTGAGTGGGTTGGGAAGAATTTTTTTTTCTTCCTTTGTAGTACACTTTTAGCATATGATAATTTAGACATAAAATCAGAGCTACTACCTTGAACGGTTGTACCGGGTCGGGTGGATACAACTGTTTCTTCATATAAAGCAATTAAACTATCTAAAACATCCTTAATTTCTACTTTCAAGCTACCTACGTCAACTCTCATATTTTCTTCAAATTTGTCTAAAAAAATTAATACACCATCTAATTTAATCATGGGATCAAAAATCGAAGCCAAACAATATAGAAGAGGTATATTACCCCAATATTTTTTAAATTTGGCTTCCATTTTGGAAACCACATAATCAAAACCAGAAACATTTCTATATCTAGAAAATAAATTATACATGTTAAGAACTTATGTTAAAGCTAAAGGAGAAGTTCGATAATAAACTCCAAATAGAATACATATAGCATTGTAAAATAATTCAAAAAATTCAAAAATAGAAGTATCAATTAACCAATCATTCTCAGTTACTTGATAATCAAAACTAGGATTAGCATTACAATAATTTGTAATAACATCTTTAAACTTCATAGAAGATTTCAACATTAAATAAGTATAATTTCACCTATGTGGTGCATCCTTAACAAATCGCCTAAAAGTGATACCATATTGTGTACATAAAATTTTAAAAGCTTGTTGTCTACTTGCAGAAGTGTTTCAACTTTGTAAACATAATCTAACATTTTTTAAATTTGGTTGAAAGAATTCAAGACATTCTTGTACAATCAAATTAATAATATGATAAGCACATCTAACATGAAAAAGTCTACCTTCTAACATAGGCATAAATTGTGTTTACAAAACATTAATAGAAGAAGTGTTATTATTACTAGCATTATAAAAAAAATCAAAAATATTTTATTGTGAATATCATATTCATGCACAAATTGCATTATAGTGCCACCGATTACAGCGTCGGTATGTGAAAATTCTAAAGGCCTTAGACAAATAATGCATTTTTGTAATATCCATCTTAGATCTATATAATGTGCTAGAAATATAAGCATAATTTTGCTTAGTAGTCTATACATCAGAAGTTAGAGCTAATTTACTAACATGCATAAAACTTTCTTTCAATGCAGCCTTATCTTTTTGAAAAATTTTAGAGCTTCTGTTCTAGCAATAGATCTAATTTTTTTAGTAAAACATGGATTAAGGGTATTACTTGCATAATTATAATAGAAATCACTCTCACCAAATGTAAATGGTTGTTCATCACAAATAATATATCTTGCTAACTCAGTCTTGTTACGAGAATCAGAATAAGTAAAGTTACCTATAGAAGATTCTTGACCACCAATACTTAGCTGTGTTTGTCTAGCCTGCAGTGTGTCTTTGTCCTAGCAACTTTCGTAGTGTCTTTTTAAAGTGTCAGTGCCATCATTTTTTTATTTGTAAATCCGCTTACATTTCTTACATTTCGCAACCTTAGGTATTGATTTTTGATCTTTTGGATCTAAAACCGGTGCGCACTCACTATCAGTGACAAATTCTTTTGTAAAATAATCCCATAACATAGATTTTTTTTCTTCTATTGACAACATTTGTAGCCGTAGTCATACTTCTAACTTCAGGAGGTGACATTTGTGTCGATGACGTGGAATCAGGAATATAATTATTTTCAAACATATTATTATAATAATCATAATTTTTAAAAGGTTGGTTTGAACCTTGTCCATCTATATTTTAAAACAATAATTTAAAAAAAAATTAGAGCAAAATTAATTACTTATCTACCAAAAGAGAGAGAGAGAGAGAGAGAGAGAGAGAGAGAGAGGAAAGAAAAATCTCAAATCAGAAGGAAAAAAAAAACTATTCTGTAATATTAAAGTTACTTGTAACGTCTGCTAGAAGCCTCCAAAAGAAATCGCAATAAAATGTGTTGAGAGGAATGAAGTTGGCCTCCAGTAATTACTTTGCTTCTAAACATTGTAATTGCCTTACTTCTAAACTTTGTAAGAGGGGGAAAAAAATTGTAAGAGGGAAGAAATTGTGTTGTGTTTATTTTGCATAAATTATGGACTATTTATAGGAATTGTTTGGGGCCAAATGACCCAAATATCCTAAAAAAAAGAATTGTTATAATGGATATTTTGGTCATTTTTAGCAAAATGATCAAAATACCTATAAAACGGTCAAAAATCTACCACTAAAACAGGAATATTTTTAACGGTTATATTCCAAAAAAAAAAATCAGTCGAACCGGGCCGAACCAGGCCTGAACCGGGCCAGACCGGGCCGTCCGAATTGGACCCGGACGGAACGACGCAGGGAGCAGGCTGGACTTGCGGGTCAGATACTCCGATCCAGCCCGGACCCGGGAGAAGGGAGGGGGGGGGGGGGAGTGGGCTGGACCGGATTCCGGGCTACCCATCCATCCTAACACCTTCATATATATATATATATATATATATATATATATATATATATAAACTGGATATGAGCCACCAATAGGAATGGATTCATACATCTCATGTGCATCCATATGCACTAGTACACTCCATTCCTATTAGTCAACATGTATATTGGCTCATGTAGAAATATAAGTCTATGGCCCATATCCCTTTTTTCATATATATATATATATGAAGTATTTTACATATTAGTGCTTAAACAATATAACATAATAATTTACTTAGTATAGTTGGTTTTAAATTATTCCTCTTATGTAAAGGCCACAGGTTCAATGCCTAGTGTTATTGGTTTGTCTTTTTTTTTTTTTCCATAAAAACTTTTAATCTTTTTATATATATATTTTTAGGAAGAATATTATTTTAATTTTTGTTGAGAACATCAAAAAAATTCTGGACTGACCTGACTTGATATTAAGATATCGACCTAGTTGACAACCGCCTCACCGTACCAACCTTATGACGGCCATCAGACCTCATCGGTCGACTTGAAACAGCAATCCGCTCACGCCAGCTGCGCTCTGGTAGGAACCTCAAATTCCGTGTCGGATATTATCGATACAAGTTCAGAGAAGTAATATAAGAATTTGAAAAGCTTTGTGATAGCTTTGGACAAGTTCAGGTCACATGTAGACCTCAAGGTCCGTGTCCGGACGTGTTAGGTGCGTCAATCCGTCCGCGACTAACGCTAACATGTCTGTCGAAGAGGGCTGGCTCTAATCCTCTGGTCGTCGTCTTGGAGCCTAAGCAAAGTATTCTCTTCTCCCCTCTACATTATTAGAATAACGCCTTCTTTGTTACATTAATAAATTACTTCTCCTCTCTCCAGTGGACTGCAGTGTAGTACGGGACCGACAACGTCAGCTTAGAATTTGCATCAAGGGCACTTGTCCCGTGACGTGAACTCTTGACCATTGATACAGCTGGCTACTCTTACAACAAGTTCGGATTGTGGTTGTGCATACATTTATTTGAGGGCTTAAATAGTCGTGATTTTATAATAATGTCCTGATGGAACATTTGATCCAACATTTCATAAATGGACGTTTGGAAGAAGAAGAAAAAAAAAAATTCGTTACTAAACTCGTTATAACTCGTCACTGGACGAATTTTGGATCAGTCATTTAAACTAGAGGTTTATTTGGTTTTGTAGAATTGGACGATGTAAAGTAATTCTTATTACGTTGTATAAGGATGTTAGGTTAGACATTATGTTTTTTTTGATATAACGTGATCTCGATTATAAACTTAATTACATTAAATTATTTTTTTAAATCAATTATTATGTAATCGCGATTATATTACAATATAAAAGTGTCAAACTTAAAAAATAAAGCATAAAAATACCTAAAAAAAATTTAAAAATTACAATTTTTTTAGCATTTTTATCTTTAATTTTCATTTTGTAATTTTTTTCTTTATTTATTAATTTATTAACTTTATTTCTAATATTTTTAATTCTTAATTCTTAATTTTTAACTTTTAACCTTAAATTTTAAATTTTAAAATTTTAGATTTAAATTTTAAATTTTTAGTTTTTATTTTTCAGTTTATTAATTTCTTTTAATTTTAATTTGATATTTGATATTTGATATTTTTTAATTTTTATATTTTTACCTTTTACTTTTCTTGTTTTAGATTTTGTTTTTTAATTTTTTGGTTTTTAGTTTCACTATTATTTTTATATTTTTACTTTTTTATATTTTATATTTTATATTTTAAATTTTAAATTTTAAATTTAAATTTTTATTTAAATTTTTATCACTTTTTTAGAAAAAATTATGTCTTTATCGTAATTTTTATTTCTCTTTTAATTTTTAATTTTCTTTAGTAGAATATCCATATCTAGACATTCTTTTCTTTAGCCTCTATTTACTTCAAAGTTTAAAATTACAAAGAAATATTGAATTTTCTGGAATTGTGGAGAACTGAAAATATTACTATGATAAGATTCATCTATAAAATAAATAAATAAATCGATAATTATATTTATATATTGTGAGAGATTCGAGATTTTCATATTATTTATTAAGATTTATTTTTACCGAAAACTGGAAGTTCAGATTCTCAGCCAGAATTGGGCCAAAAAAAATGATTTTATTGTCCTATGTTTAAATTTGCATTTATAATCTTGAAAATGACTTAATTTTTCCCCCTCTTTTTGGTACAAAATCAGCTCACTGGCTGGTAAAATTCTCAAACTGTCGAATCACTGAGAACTATAACCTCTCATTATGAACATTGTCTAGCTCCTCTTTGATGTGTGTCATTTTCTCGAGACACCTAAGCTCTAGCAAGAGACGATCGCAAGTGTGCATAAACAATATTATTTTCCGTCGAATGAAGAATATCGGAAAGCAAGAACATTACTTCAAGAAGGGTGTTCTTGGATAGGTATAATATCACAGATACATAAATATGGGAGAATAAGTTGATTTAATTTACATATAACCTGAAACTTCACATAAAAAAAGATTTAACTTAATTTACATGTGACCTTAGGCTATTAAAGGTTTTTTTTCTAATCCGACCAGAGGCGGAGAAGTTTACAGCAGTGATGGAAAAAGCGAATAATACTACATAGGTGGCATGTTCAAGCAATGCTATCTGAGGCTATTACTTGATAAGAATGCACCTGATTGGGGAACCTTCAGCACCACGCAGCCTCAGAGGTAAGCAATGCAAAGAGTAAATCCCAGCTTTGACATTATCCAGGTTTAAAGCTTCCACAAGGATTATTTCCTGAAATAAACGGGAAGAGAGGAGCACGAATTACATGCATCAGAAACATTCTTAGCGAGGAGCGTGAAAATTCGTAGCTTCTGCGATGTAACAGAATAAAAACTTATCATTCCATAGCTAGTGACTTGAATCGACACTTCGTTTGATTCATATGAAATTGGAATGTTCATTTGGAGTGGCCCAAGTATGTTTTGGAGGGGATCCACCCATACTAGAAAAAATGAGTTGCAAGAGTAGGCAATTGATATTCGGAATGCTGTTCATAGAGTTGGAGAATGGCTGAAGTGGTGTGCTTCTGAAGTGCTTTACAACCTTGATGTTGAACTAAAAGAAACAAGTAATCCATACTTGAGCATAGCTCGGAGAGAATGCTGAAATCTTGAGCGGTAACACATTGCAAGATAGGATAGAAATGAACCCATACCTGGGGTGTTTGAAATGGTGTCAATTGAGGATGAGAAAAAAAAAAAAAAAATCGTAGAAGATGGTTGGAGTATGTGCAACAGTCACCAACAGATGCACTAGTAGTACGATCTTAGTTAAAGAAGCTAACTTGAAGGGAACTTGAATTGAGGTTGCTATTATAAATATGCTAACGTTGCTGATCATGTGGCCTTTAACAGAGCTGAATGAGGGGAAAATGACTCATGTACAGGCACCGATCTGGGAGAGAGACTTTTTACTCTTGTTGATGTTGCATTCTCGTGTTTTTTTCTCCAAAATTAGACACATCTATCAGGTAAATCGTGCAATCTTTCAAGGAGAATTGCATTTGGAAAAGGTTTCTGCAGGCCCAGTGATTGTTAAGAGATTGAAAGTAGTGCCTAAGGTCAAATATAACAAGACATATAGCACCTCTTGTGTGTATGAATGCCCAAGTTTTTCAACCTTCCTAATATTATCTTCACTTGAGAAGTAATGACAGGAATATTTGGACAAATCATGGACATAGCTAATATGAAAGAAAGTTAAATCAAAGATGAACAAATTGTCCCATTTATGTAACAATGCAAGTAGAATATAGTCGACAAGATAGTAGAAGACAACGATTAAAATGATTGACGACTACAGTATGGTGGAATAAAATGTAAAATTAGAGCTCATCATATACCAAAACTTCTGAGCAATTAAGAATATAACATGAGTAAAGAAGCAGCACTGCTTTCAAAAAAAAACAAGATGCGGAGCGACCAAATCATCAAATGCAGCTACTGACACATAGTCAATCCCTACACAATATGATGGAAGAAAGACAAGGCTTAGTATCAGCTATTACAAAGTAGAGAACTCGCAGTTATTAAATTACAATTGAAGACATAAACGTACAAGTTACTGAATAATTACATCTTCCTAACACAGTGTTTGCATTATGAAAATGGCAGTTAACAATTATTGCATTGTAAATGAATATATAAGATACTAAATATGTATTTCCTAATTTCCTCTCTCTCTCTCTCTCTCTCTCTCAATATTATATATATATATATATATATATATATATATATATATATATATCATAGTTTGCAGTATCACCCGATACCGATCCGATACGGCCGATTCCGATACAGTTTGGCATGTCCCGATCCAATACCGACCGATACCCGATACTGACCGATACCGGACATTAGAGGTCTCTTTTTCGGTCAATTTGACAAAACAAATTTGAATGAAATAGACTAATTAGTAAGGGTGTAAAAGCATAGTAAGGTTGTAAAAGCATGTAAAAGAGGAAAACTTATCTATCGCATGTAAATCAATCGACAAGGGTGACTTCCTATTTCATTCAATTTCCAAAATACTAAGAAACAACACTGAAAATACTTAAAATTATGCATAAATGTATAAAAATATTTTCTAAAATGTTAACAATTTACTAATAGTTATTTGCTTTCCGATACCAAAGATTCGATACTCCGATCCGAAACCGTCGATACTACCGATACCGTCGATCCCGATACACATAGGAATGGTCCGATACTGATTCCGATACCGATACTTTAAACCTTGATATATATATATATGAGGGGATCCACATCCCCCCTATTATGCATCCCAAAGCATCTCTCCATGTTTAAAACCGTTTGAATCTTGTTTAAGTCATCTAATCTTAACGTTAATTTGAACCATTCAAATCAATGGTTAAGATTAGATAACTTAAACAAGATCAACGGTTGATAACATGGGGATGCTTGGGGATGCAAAAAATAGGGGATGTAGATCCCTCCTCTATACATATGGGTAAACGGAATATGAGGCATAGGCTCATATTCCTATATGAGCCAAAGCACATGTGGACCATTATGAATGGAGTGTACTAGTGCACATGGGATGTAGGAGTCCATTCCTATTGGTCCACATATACATGACTCATGTATTCCTAATTTCCTCTCTCTCTCTCTCTCTCGATATATATATATATATATATATATATATATATATATATATATGGGTAAACGGGATATGAGCCAATGCACATGTGGACCAATAGGAATGACCTCCTACATCCCATGTGCATCCATGTGCACTAGTACACTACATTCCTATTGGTCCACATGTGCATTGGCTCATGTACGAATATGAGCCATAAGCCGTTTATATATATATATATATATGGGTAAACGGCCTATGACTCATATTCCTACATGAGCCAATGCACATGTAGACCAATAGGAATGGGATGTACTAGTGCACATGGGTGCACATAGCTCATATTCCTACATGAGCCAATACACATTGTGGACCAATAGAAATGGAGTGTACTAGTGCACATGGATGTAGGAGTCCACTCCTATGGCTCATATCCCCGCTTACCCTATATATATATATATATATATATATATATATATAAGTTGTGCACTGTGTACAGGCAAGTTATGATTATCATTCTTATGTGAAATATTGCACTTTAAAGCTACAACTTGCTTTTAGTATTTGGGGATTATAATCTTGGCAACACCAAATACACTGTAACGCGCATAGTATTTAAATGCATAATTTTGTACTGAAATGCTCACTTTATGTGAGTTCATGTGCTGTCAGTATTATAACTATTTTGTGATATAGAACCACATCAAAACTTGCTTCTCAAGCTTTAGTGACCTATAATATCATCTCCAGAATTGAGGTAAACACATAGGCTTTGTAAGCCACTGACATCAAAATTTCTGGTCCTCCATGTTCTAAACCTTACATTCTACAGAAGAACCTGCATAACCTTGGCATGCAAGTAGCCACCTTTTTTTCAATCTGGTGAGGCTTATACTGCTTCTAAGGCAAGCCACAATGGACTAGTATGAGTTATACTGATAGTGTCACAAACCATACTCGACAAAACTTTCTTTAATAAGTTGCTCAATATAGTCTCACATAAATAAAATAAAACAACATAGACGTATATGAAGATATTTTAAACTCACCAACAAGCTTGATGTCAGTGTTGTCTACCAGCCATTGTGCACCATCTTTCATAAACCCAACAAAGCTTGAATCAAACTCCTTTTTCCACATAAGTTTCCTGCAAGGAAATGTAATATGGTTTGGTAATGTATTCACTACTCCAACTCCAATTCGTTGTTGTCCAGATGATAGAGAATATCCTGAGTATAATGACATGAAACATTTATGCAACAGACGCGATAAATCATAGTTTAGATAAAAAAGGTGATCCAATCAAAAGCTGACCCATCTAGGACGTCATATAGATAAAGTACAAGTACAGACTTTGTAGACCTAACCTCATGTACCCATCACAAAATGAAAGTACATCTCATTGACATCCTTTCTAATTCAAAATATATCTTCCCTTAATTCCTTTGATTTTAGTTTTTACCATATGCTTATGCATTTGCTAATAAGTTCCTTGCCAGTGTTGCCAATAATGTTCTACCGTAACTGTAAATCTTTCTAATCCATTCATCTTGGAAAAAGAATAGTTAAGAGTGAATGTTTATATAGTATTGATGATCGTAGAAGTCATTTTAATTGAGAGGAATTTAATCATTTCTTACTGGTGCCACTTAGAAACTATTACCTAGTAGACCTTTATTGTGCGGAGTGAAATTGAAAAACGCGTCAATCAACGAAACATACTGGTTAAAACAACGTACCAAATGCAATCCCATTCATTTTATTAAAAGTAAGTCGGCAGGTGTTGGCTAATAGAGCTGGTTCCAGTATGGTTAGGTTCCTGAGTATGCTTAAACCTGACCTGGACCGGCCAGCCCTGAAGCCTAGTGTTGCGGAAATGGAACATCTATAGAGTAATTCTATGTAAAATTAATAATAGTTAGCTTGGTAATTGGTATTGCACTGACAATAATTATAACAGAAGCAAAACACAACACACGCATATATATAATTATCCATGATCACTCCCACTGGGGTTTCGAATACCGCCTATTCGGGTCTTATGCCTCCATACTAGGCACTTGAGCCACAGGTCATTTATATCACCGGCAGGGTACCGCCTACTCGGGTCTTATGCCTCCACACTAGCCACTTGAGCTAGAGGTCATTGGTATATATATATATATATATATATATATATATATATATTACCGGACGGGGTGCTTCCATTCGTGGTAGGGGAAGGTCGGGTGGAGGGGGTCACCTAAAAGTGGTCAATCTTCCCGTCCTCGACCCACGATGAGTTCTGAACAGTCTTATGGCTATAGGCAGATGATGGAAAGTAATTTGTTAAGGCATCAAAACTAATAAGCAGGGTGCACCTTATGACTGCACCAAATGATAGATATCTTCTGAATGTTGGTCGTGTTTCCCAATTCTCTCCCAAAGAAGGATCATGCAAAGACTCCCAAGACAGAACCTAGATCATGGGAAGACGTGTAAGCCAGCGGTGATTCATGAAGAATTGGAATTCCAATATAAAACAAAGAATATAGGGGAGGAGAAGATTGCTGAAATCACAATGGACGACTTGGAGGAAACACTAGAGTATTAGGAAGAACACGTTAGTTTTATACGTAATGGGGGATCGACCGTTCTACGGACAGTATGTGCCTTTGCACATCAATTTTGGCGACCAAGAGAGTGTATGGAGATTTTCTCTTACGAGAACAGATTCTATTTTGTCAAGTTTGGTCTTTAGGAAGATATGGAACACATGGTACAAGGGGGGTCCATAGAATTTTGATGGACGCCTAGTGATCTTGAAGCAAAAGGTTGCCCAAAATCTAATTTCGAGAGAGAACGACTTTCTTCGGTTCCTATTTTGATTAGATTTTCCCTTAGCTATCACCGCAGCTATGGAGTGCTCCCGCTATAATGAAGTTGTCTAGTATAATTGGAAAGCCTATTAAAATTGATGTGCCTATTGCCAGGAGACTTCAACTCTCCTATGCACTTGTTTTTTAGAGATTCAAACTTCAGATGTTCTGCCGCAATCAGTAGGGTTTGAACATCCCAATGGACAACGTACGTCCCAACAGGTTGAATATTAGTAGGTTACACCCACTTGTTGAATATGCTACTGTTTTGGCCACGTTCAGAACCAATGTTGTGATCGGCCACGAGGAGCCATAGTGAGGGCGTCCCTTAAGAAAGGAGTACAGCGAGATGATGATTGAGGGGGACAACAATGAGGGAGGTGATCAACAAATAGAGGATGGTGTTGACATGTCTGAAGGTAATGAGTCCTCGAATGCAGTGGAGGAAGTAACATGCCGTAGTGTTGTTGGGCAAAAGACAAGCCCTGAGAGACTCTCGCTTACTAAGGAGGGGACCAATTCTTCAATGATGGTTTTAACACACGTAACCTTGACGGGGGGGGGGGGGGGGGGGGGGGGGGGGGGATTGCTCCGGCTACTATGGGTAATAATACTCCGAATACAAGGTCAAGTGAAGGGATGGTGGTGTATCCCTTGGCGTGGTTCCTCTTGAGATGCCTCAATGAGAATCAACCAACATGAGAGTTTTGAATGAGTAGAGGGCTTGACCAAAGATAACGCAAATTGGCAACTACTTCTACGTATGGGGATGGTGATCTGCTGACCCTCAGCTGAGGGCAGAGAGGAGAGTGGAAGAGCTTGCACAACCCCACGAGTAAGCCAACGGTAAAAAAAGAGAGGATTCACACACTGTCATTAAAAGTCGATAATTGTGTGGAACTGTTAGGGGTACTAATTCCCTCAAGAGTGGAGAGAAACTTGTGATTATATTAGAAGTCATCATTGTACTATCATTTGCTCTCTTGGAAACTAGAAGCAAGTTTAAGACTAAGCTTATTAGGAGAACCCTTCTTATTGGTCCCTCTCTGCATAATAATCAGTTGTGTGGGGTGACGTGGATTTGGCTTACTTGGGATACAAAAACTTGGTCAGGGCATACTCGATACCAATCAGAACAACTTCTTGTAGTAGAATTTACAAATAAAGGTAGGTTTAAACTGATTCTAGGTGCAGTATATGAACATAATGATAGGAGGAAACATTATAAATTAGACTTGACCTTATCCAAGTCAGTGACAGTGGTAGGGATCGGCTCTCACTAATGATACTCGGAGATTTCCACTCCATTTTATATGGTCATGAGAAGCTGGATGGCGGAGAGTGCCTAGCCCAATTTTAGACGATTTTCAATGTTGTCTTCTGGGTCCGGACTTCGTTGCTTGTCTCGAATCGGACAACATTTGGTCTTGGAACAACAAAGCAGTTCGTAGGCGCATATCGTGTCAATTGGACCGAGCTCTTGGCAACAATAAGTGGTTTAACATACTTCCTGATGTGGTAGCAGAAGGGCCTTGCTATTCAGTTGTGTAGGGTGATGCGGATATGGCTTACTTGGGATACAAAAACTTGGTCAGGGCATACTCGATACAAATCAGAACAAGTTCTTGTAGTAGAATTTACAAATAAAAGTAGGTTTAAACTGATCCTAGGTGCATTATATGGACATAATGATAGGAGAAAAACATTATAAATTGTGCATGACCTTACCCAAGTCAGTGCAGTGGTAGGGATCGCTCTCACTTATGATACTCAGAGATTTCAAAACCCCATTTTATATGGTCATGAGAAGCTGGATGGCAACGAGTGCCTAACCAATTTTAGACGATTTTCAACGTTGTCTTCTAGGTCCCGGGCTTCATTGCTTGTCTCGAATCAGACACATTTGGTCTTGGAACAACAAGGCACTTCGTAGGCGCATATCGTGTCAATTGGACCGAGCTCTTGGCAACAATAAGTGGTTTGACATACTTCCTGATGTGGTAGTGGAAGGCCTTGCTATATCTTCGAGTGACCACTTGCCAATTCTGATTCGTCTTTCTTCTCCCAGCCTCCTCGTGCGCTTCCATTTTGATATTGTAATGCTTGGCAGAAGTAAAGGGTTATCAGGAGGTTGTTGAAAGGGGGTTGTCAATTCAGGTATATGGCAATGTTCAATTCCGATTGTGTAGGAGGCTAAAGTCAGTAAAGAACGGAGATTTCCTTTGTCACCTCCAACAAGACAAAGGTTTTGATCCAGTGGTGGGTGAATAGGATACGAGAGTGTATTACAACTCCATCATTTTCTGTAGTTGTTAAAGGGTAGACACATGGGTTCTTCACAGGTAATCGAAGTATGCCAATTTGCGTTATCTTTGGTCAAGTAGTTGCCAATTTGCGTTATCTTTGGTCAACCAACATGAGACCCACTTTCTCCATACCTATACACTATAGTGATGGAGTATTTTACTTGTCTTATGAACTTGGCGGTATGTCGGAAGCAGCTTATTCCATTATTTAAACGGATTGAGTCTGTGGTATCTCATCCTTTTATGCATACAATCTGCTTATGTTTATTAAACCTTTGACGAAGAGTATCAATAATCTTACAGCTTTTATGGAGGAGTTCGGAAGGTTGTCTGGCCTTCAGTTTGAATAGAGATAAGAATAAATTATACTTCAATCGTACTTGCCCGAATCAGGAGCAGTGGCAGGACCTTTTATAGAGAGAGAGAGGACAACTACCTGTCATACCTTGGTCTTCCTCTATCTATTACATATGCGCAGGTTGTTGACTGTCGTAGCTTAGTAGATTAATGTGCAAAACACGCTTGAGGGGTGGCAAGTGCAGTACCTATGCTTGGGTGTCTGTCTCGAGCTTATCCGGACAGTCATAACAACTATAGCCATATATTGGTTGCAAGCTATACTTCTGCCGACTAGCATTATTAGTAAAATTGAGAAGTAATCCGCTGATTTTCTATGGAGGGATGAATTCATGCAATAACATGGAAGAAACTCAGAACCAAGGGAGGGGAGGGAGGGGAGGGGGGGGGGGGGGGGGGGGGGGGGGGGGAGTGGACATCCGATCTTTGTGGACTGCGCAATATTGCTAATCTGAAGCTGATGTGGAAATTTTTGTAGGGTAAATCGATCTAGACTATTTGGACAAGAGGTACCTATCTAGGTCGAATTTTGTGTTACCCCTATTGATAATAATGCTTCTGTCACTTTCAAATCTATACTCGGTCAAAGACATATCATTAAGCGAGTTATTTATCTCCAATAGGGTCACAACTAGCATGTGGTTTGACCCATGGTTGCAACACCAGAGCCTCATTAATCGTTTGGGATAGCCCATTTTTTTTAGGTGCTCGGTCGAGGTGAACCAGTGAGCCGCATAATCCGACAAGGACAATGGTATGTAGCTGCTAGGAGGATTGGAAAGTTGCTCGCTGATGACATTCAGGCAGTGCCTGTAGATATCCATAGGGAGACAACAGACCACTGGCCGTAGGACAACTCCCCAACCGGAAATTTTCTGTTCAAAGTAACATTTGAACAATTCAGACCAAGGTATGCTTGGTTTGAATAGGTTGAATTCATCTGAGTGAATGGGGATCCCATAAAAACAAAGTTATGCCTATATAAGGTTGTTCGAGGTGGCTTCTCACTCTAAATCGTCTGGATCGGTTTGGCATGCAATTCCTTATCCAGGGTTGTGTAATGTATAATGGAATAGAGGAGACTCGGGACCATATCTTCCTCCAAAGCCAATTTACCTGGGTTACATGGCAAAGTCGGTATTGGCAAAGTCATTGTGATCGTCTGGGTTTTACCCTCTCAGCCGGACAAGTTGTCCATACTTCGGACTAGGGGTTCCACTTGGTTGAGGAAGGCCAGACTTAGGCTGCTTTCTATTGTTTGGCACGTGTGGAGGGAAAGAAATAGGCACATCTTTGATGCGTTGTCCACTACATTGACAGGGATTTTACATAACATAGAAATTGATTTGAATATTGTAATCTCCTATGTAAGGAGTGAGAGTTGAGTTGCTAAGAGGAGGGGATGTATCAGTTCACAATTTTTTGAATACAATTACCTATTTCAAATATATATATATATATATATATATAGAGAGAGAGAGAGAGAGAGAGTAGTACTTATCGGTATTTAATGTCCTGAAAAGCACCGACGAACTCCTCTTGGAATATGCAAAGACCCCATAACTTCAGCTGAATGTAGACAAAAATCGTCACCATATAAATTAAATAAACTGTTTCAGTATTGTTAAAAACATTATAAACCCATGTATCGGTTTTCGCCATAAGCCCTTGGCTCTATAGGGACTTAAAAAGATTGCAGCGTCATAATGTGGTTAGGTGGAATAAGTCAATCAACATAAAAGACAGTGAACACACGTTTTTGTAGACACGAGATTGACCATTTAGAATCAAGGATGCAATAGTCCTTAAAATGTATATGATGCTATGAGATAGATGTTATGAATTGCTTGTTTGGAAGGGATTTATGCAATTTACCTGCATGAACCTATTGTTCATGCTACAGATATGCTGCCAATGGTCTCCCCCCCCCCCCCCACACGCACCTTTTCTTCTTCCAATTAGTGAAAACTTCTACAGTCAACCATGTATTGTTTATAGTTACCAGATTCATTCTAGATTTTTTTTTATTTTGAAACTGATTGCAAAAATGGTGAGTAGAACAGAATGCTGAAGAATGGTACATTGTCCAAAGCTCAAGGCAATAAATGAAAGTTGTACTCAGAGAATTGTGATCAAAGAAAGAGAACAATAAGAGAACTTGAAAGGAAGTTTGGACAAGAATTTGGACAACTCTTGTTTTAAAAAAGAAAAATTTGCCATTGGAGGAATGTTTGTGAAGAGAAATTCCAAAATCGTCGAAAAAGAAAAATTAGTACAATGATTCCTGCTTAATATATCAAGTTCCTCTCCAAATTTCTGGAAAGAAGAAATTTAGGGGATTACAAATCAGTAATGGTACGAATTTTAAAAGAAAAGCTTGGATTAATATGCAACCAACAACATCTACCAAGGAAAACCATTGGGTTAAAAATTGTTTGCGGGGAGGTGCTTTCAGATACTCGAGTATATATGACCTTCAAAGAATGCAAAAGTTCAACTCATTTTTCAGTAGTGTTCGCTGGTATCTGAATTCTGGATGTAATTAGATATAAATGTAATTTACTACAAAACATAGAACCATCTTGCATTCTCATTTCGACTATACTAGTTTTCTAGGAGAAGCTGAATATGAATTTTTATTACAAATATCTAAATTTCAATTATATGTTATAATTGTCCTAAAGTAGGTTTGGGTAGTCTCACATATACTTACCAGTTATATTCTTGTCTCTTGGAACGTCCACCAACAATGCAGGACCTGTTTTATGATTCAATAAAAGAAGATCAGCTCAAGTAAAAAAAGATCAGTAATAGGAATAGCATGTCAAATTGTTGCACTTTATATAAAACTGAGGGTGCATTTGGCACAAGGAAAAAATATTTTATTCCCAGGAATATAAGGGTGGGTAAATGAATACTACATTTGGTTCGTGCTATAAATTTTTTCGTTCGGACATAGAATTTCCGGAAATTCTATTACCCCACAAATGTGGGAAAACTATTCCTCCCAAAATAGGTGGCTATCCTTGCTTCCCATGAGAATAATTAGGTCAGGTTTGGAACCTAGTTGGGGTCTGGGTATGGCCCAGGTCATCGGTTTGGGTCCACGTTGGATCAGGTTCAGTCTTATTGGTTCGTATCTAGGTCTTCGGGTCCAGTCTAGGTCAGTTCAATACAAGTTGGGTCGGGTCCAGTCTTATCGGGTTCGGATCTACATCGGGTTAATACAGGTCGAGTCCAGTTTAGGTCGAGTCAGGTCCCATTCTTATAGGGTTTGGGCTTACTCGGGTACAGGCCAGGTTCAGTCAGGTACGGGTTTGGTTCATTCTTATTAGGATTGGTCTAGTCGGGTGTGGGTATGGTACACGTCAGGTCGGGTTGGGTATATTAATTTGTTAACTTTACCATTTTCTAAATATATAACAATGGATTTAGTGAGATGTTTAAACCGACTAACCTATTATATGATTTGGTTAAAACCAAAATCAATAAATGTTTAACCAAAATCAATAAATGTGAACAAGGAATGCCATACATAATATATGCCCAGGAATATATAATTTGTACCACTCATGGGAATATAATTTTTTTTCCATGAATTTGATTCCTAGGAATATGGCCAAGCACCCTATGAAAGAGATCAATTGATGAAGAAATTAGAGAGACTAAACAAAATATAGAAAGTAACTTGTGAACATCACTGAGAAAAGGAAGAAAAGAATCGAAATAGTATTACAAGAGTGAGTCAATTAATAATTACCTAATACT
Organism: Iris macrosiphon; assembly: GCA_036927795.1. Classification (NCBI taxonomy): domain Eukaryota; kingdom Viridiplantae; phylum Streptophyta; class Magnoliopsida; order Asparagales; family Iridaceae; genus Iris; species Iris macrosiphon. The sequence continues at coordinate 57,843,405 of JAYESA010000010.1, forward strand.
GAGACTGATATACTATAAATAAGTCAAATGTAATTTTTTTGAAGGCCAAAATACCGAAATTAAATCTCTACATTAAACAAGGAAATTTGCTACTACCATGACACACACCTTTTACTTGCTAAAAAGTGACATAATTGAACAGTTGAACAACCAGACTTATGCGTTGAACAACCAATTGGCCAAGTATCAGTTGTATTTGAGAGCTTTGTAAATCTTTTGTAAGCCATGTACTCAATTATCATTATCAATAAAGAAAAGCTTTTCATTATATTCATTGTGATTTTAATTTATCTGCTTAATTTTACTGCGATGTCGTTGTTTCTGATATATACCATGCATTGTCTATCTTCTTGTCTTGTATAAGTGCAATCTAGGCTTGTACGGCATCAAGTCCATGGCTACTTTCGGTTCTTCGGAATCGGGACGTGACAAATTGGTATCAGAGGACGATTTATGCGTCCTTAAACTCGGCAAGTTCTAAATCAAAGTTGCTTCCACGATTACTCAATGATGCCTCTGCGGATACTCAAAGTTGTGTTAGTGACTACTCAAAGTGTCTTCTGCGATTAGTCACAGTCGCCTCAGTGCGTATTCAAAGTTGTCTTCTGCGAGTATTCAAAGTCACTTCTGCGAATATCGAATTTGCATCTGTGATCGTTATGTGTTGTTTCCGCTATTGTTCGAAAGTGTTTCCGCAATCAAGAATATTTGACCGCTTGGTTACACTCACTGAATGTTTCATACAATAAGCCTAAATATTATGATGCCCTAGTTGTTGTGATTCTTGATTTGTAAGTTATATCAAGAACCCAACAATGATTCGATGCCATAGATAACTAACTTGTGATTAATATTTTGTATTTGGAAATGAAAAAAATCACATGTGTGCTGTAATCAATGAGAATTGTGCATGAGTAATTTCAATAGAGGAAATCAACAGTAAAGTTGAGTTGATTCATGTGCGATGGCAAGATGGTGTTTTATATCTGAGTATGAGAATCATATTATAGCATGCAATGCTACCATGTGAAGGTAGTGCGGGATGGATGTTGGATCCGTTGTAAGAACGGTGTGATAGTCAGGAAATAGATTCGTTTTGAGTGGTATATGTCTCTACCCTCTTAGTGCTGCATATGCAGTGACTCTTCCATAAGTGATGGTATTGAGCCTACCAGTAAGAATGGGGTAATGCCGAAACTTAGTCCGAAATGATGCCTTATTGTATGCAGTGCGATTGTCCCTTGGGTATTTCAGATTGTGTGTCAACATCGAACCCCTGATAGTTGGATTTGAGTTGTCAACATTAGAGATCATCGATAGCTTAATGTTACATGGGGTAGCAAGAAAGTGAGAAAGTATGAGATGGATGCCTTAGCTGGGACAACGAGTTGGATTATATGATTATATGGTGGCTTAAATGGGCTAGGTGAAAGTTTTAAATTTTAGCATCGATGATCGCATGTTACTATCGGTAAACAAGTTGGATCGTATATCCAGTGAGATTGGTTGGAACTGATTGGGAATCACAAGCGGAATATTATGTTTGGTTACCTGAGTTTGGAAGTTCTTGGAAATCAATTAAAGATTGACCGAGTATGTGAAAAACTGTTTCCTTTGACCTTAGGTGGGCAGCATTTACTACATGCCTAACTTAAAAAGGGTAGCAACCGTCAAGTGAAAATATTTGAACCTAGCGATTTGCGGATAATAATTAATCAGCATATGAACTTATGGGACTGCAAGTAACTAATCGGTGACCCTTATTGTCTGACAATGTATGAAAGTTCGTCAAGAGGTTTCGATGGATGGAATTCTAATAAAGCTTGAGGTCTAGCACGTTGGGATAAATACTATCGACGGAAAGTTTTATCGCATCAATAACAATTGATTTCTAGATTGGTAGTTTGACCAATATATCGAATACGTGAATAATTATCGAATGTGGCTGAGCGAGATGAAATTATGTGAGCCACTGATGAGGTGATGCAATTAAGTTGATGGTTAATGCGAATGAAAGTTGACCCTATCAAATAAAGTTGGCAAAAGTATGTTCGACGGAAGGAATCAGAAGAAAGTTATTTTCAATATATTAGTTGGGTGATAGTCGGTTATAAATTATTTGGGTGATACTGAACACACGAATACGTAATATGAATGGAAAGAAAGTAAGAGCAAGGATCATGAACAATATACTAGTAAAAGTGATCGATCGAAATTTAATTTTGGGTTAGTTGTCTTGTCCCATAGATAAAATCAGACGCTTGGGAATTCAAGAATGATATGTTGGTACAACTAGAGGATGACTATGAAATCAGAAATGAAACAACATGTTGGAGCAATTCGGATTTTGAATGTTGGTGATTTACTTGATGGATATGAGATTTGAGCATGTAATTCTAGATTGACCTTGTCAGTTAGGGTAAGTCTAGAATGAACCTTTAAATTGAGGTAGACCCTTAAGAGATTGACCGTGGGTAATAAGAGTGGGTAGAAGTCCCTTAGAATGGTCGGATTACGATTAACCTTAAGAAGAGTGATGGGTATGGTCCCTATCAGCTGCCTAGCATGAGATGAAGTTTGCCTATGAATACTAGGTTTAGCTGTCGTTATAGCTAGCCTTAGAGACTTGACCGAAAAGTTATGTTGGTTGTCGGAGACCCATAGGATGACCCTATTAATGTTGCATGGGTAATATAACATCGTGTGAGACTCGAATAGTGTATATTATGAGTCGGCTATGTTCAGTCGGTGTTTGGATAGTTTGCTGCGAGATTTCGGTATGAGTATTTCAGGATAACAGGTCGTGTCGGAATGGTTAAACTGTTGGATGGATAAGTTTGGGAATTGACGGTTACTAGAGTTGGATTTGATTACTTTGACTGGAATGGAAATCAATAGTGGGTTCGGTTGGATGGATCATCTTGGAATAGTTTTTTGTGAATCAACTTGGAATGAGAAATAAATCATAATAAATGATAGAAATGTTGCTTGAGAATTTTGATAAAAATTTCATACGTTGGAAAGAGAAACTTGATATGTGATGTAGCTAATGCGACTATTTTATGGGACGGATTATGATCATTAAACTATAATAGAATTTTGTTGCTTGGACAACAACATGACCAAAGGGAACTCCGAATTCATGAGAATTTTGGTGCTACTGATGTTGGAAAAAAGATTGCTAAAAAGTTTGAATGAAAGAAATTGCAATATTGAGGAAACGGTCAGACTAATTATAAATACACGGGGGTCATAATAAAGAGACGACGGGTGATATTCTTAATGTAATTAATCAAAGTTTGATGGATCAAAACATGTGACGACAGGTACAATTATTCATAAGAGGTGAGAATGACGGAATTGACATTTAAAGAAGGAATATTGTAATTCAGAATTAATAAACATTTCATTGTGGTCAGTTTGTTCGAAATGATTAAAGTATCGTGCTTGGGTTAATGGCCTAACCTGGGCAGTCCCTAAGGATTTTTATATTGGAAAGAATTGGAAAAGTAAGGTTTTATAGAATGGGTAATGTGCTAGGAATTTAGAATATAGTACTATTATAGATTAGAGTAAGGTACATCTTACAGGTTTAGGATTGAGAAAAACAAATAAGCCCCACAATTTCATGTTGATCTTCTCGACTCACTACGTCACACAAAGACGAGCGCCTTTCCTATGGCCAGGCGCCTCGGTTGATCCACATTTCACCTAAAACTTAGACAAATTTAATTACAAAATGTTAAGTGAAATTGTAGGTTTCTTATTATAATTTTCAATTTGACGATTTCAACTATTCTCTCCTTTAATAATAATCATATGTATCGATATAATTATAAATACAATCCTATGCTTTTAACTTTCATTTTCTTACATGGTTATTTATTTTATTTATTGATAAAGTGTATGGATGTGTTTATCCTTACGTGTATACTTTTGAGATCAAAATCACACATAATCTAAAGACACTAGACAGTAGTATAATAGTAGAGTGTGAATGAGCACAAAGCATTAGCCAAGAGAAGCATTTTACATGACGCTAAATCATGTGACAATGTAGCAAACATGATTGTGAGATAACAACATGCGCTTGTTCATATTTCGCAATAGCAACAGAAAGATCTAGACTTTATCGCTAGATCGTTAGATGCTTTGTAATGTAAGAGGTCCTTCTCACATATCATAAAGGTGTTATTTTTGGCTCAAAAGTAGGGATGCATTCGGAGCTGGATTATCCAGATCGGAACCGATCCGATCACAACTAGATATTGATCTATTATTTTTGGATTCGGTAGGATCCGAATTTAATTTATCCGGATATGGATCTGGTTCCACTATATATCCGAGATCCGGATACCTATATAAATAATATTAATATATCTATGCTTCTAACACTAAGAAACGTTCTATTTTTTATTAAACATGTTGTATTTAAAGTATATATTAAGTTGATGAATATGTAAATAGACTAGATCATCACTTCTCTTGAAAACCTAAAATTTAGTTTCTCCAATACCTTATTATTTACGATCCGTATTCATATTAGTCTTATCCGTATACGTTTCTTACTATATCCGTTTAGGATACAAATCCATTTTCTTCCCGGATGTGGTTATTGATTTTTATATCTAAACAATATCCATATTCGTTACTAGAAAACAAATATCGCTATGGTAATACCCAAATATGATATGTATGTGCTCTAAATACTCCACTATTCATAACACATAATACACAGGCACAAATATTAATTAAGAAATCAATTATGATTGCAATTTCCCTAGACATGATAATACTGAAAATAATGCATGTCTCTGGGCTCCGAATATTCTATGTATAGATTTTTTTGAGGATAATAGTCTCAAGTGCATAAATTTTGTAAGAGATGAAATTTGAAAAGCTTCAGCTTAATGCAAGATGTGTCAAGTGCGATCACAAGTTCCTATAATTGACTGATATGTTTGATGAGTAGGAGCTACAACTAAACGTGACTACCATTTGGAGAATTTCTGGTATTTGAGAACTGACTGGTGCACCTAAATGCGACCAACATTTAAAAAAATTGCTTGGTACAAATATGAATCAACTTTATTTGATTGTATTTGAGAACTGATTGGAACTATCGGATGTGACGAGTATTGGCCAATAACCTTTGATATGAGGTTAGTTTTGCTTACAGTTACAACTCTATTTTAGGTAGGTAATGGGTGAAACTTCCATAAATTTTGCTTACTAGCTAGGCTAGCTAGCCTTGTTTGAATTATCTGAAACTCTCCAGAACAGTACAATATTATTGGGAAGTGAAATTGCTTGAAACTTCTATAAACTGGACAAAACTTGCCAAATTTGGTTGAAAGTTCTGGAACTTCCCGGAAAGTACCAAATATAACATGTTATTCTGTTTTAATTTCAACACATGTTTTATTCGGTTTTAACCTTTTTAATGAATCAAAAAAAAAAAAAGCCTCAACTTCATGTATTGTAAGTTGCTTACAAAATTTGTAAGCACCATGTTATAATGTCGTAGAAATAATTCCATTATGAGTTATTGAAGAAAACCAATAGAGTTGCACATGATATGTCGAGTTGTATTTGGACTTTGACCATTTAATTATTATAACCATGTTGATCCTTTCTATAGTACTGAAACCTAATACTCTAATTACTAGTTTGGGTTGCAGTCACTTTCAACCGAGACTCTGTTTGGTGGCAAACACAAGGCGTGTGCCAATATAGTTTACATTCTGGATGGGTGGTTTTTCAACCATGCCAATCATTTTGGGGATCAAATGGACACTTCCGAAACACTAATCCAATGAGGGCGTTTTATTAAATGGGATGAAATGTTACTACAATCCAAACTTGCTCTACCTACTCCAATATATATAACATTGTCAGAATTAACAATACAATATCATCATAACATTAGCACAATACATATAAAATAATTATGATATCTAAAATATATATATAGACCAATAATGATAACATCTTCCATACAGCAAACCTAGTAAATTAACTGAAATCCAACATATGATAACATTAATAATAATTCCATTCAAATTATGGGTCGACACTAAGTATAGTGAACAATGATAGTCCCTTATACTACCAATTATAGACAGATATTGTTCTATGAATCACATCATATAAACTCATGAACCTAAAGCCCTCTTCAAAGTCCTGCTAGTCTAAAAGAGGAAACTCAATAACTGTTTAATTAAATATACGAATATAGAATTCTGGTCTAACTTGTCTTAGCAATGTATATAATTGACATATAACTATGTCTATTATAAAAATTTATCTTCCAATTCAACATGCTCGATAATGCCAATATGGAGGTCAAAAATTTATAGTATCCCAGTCACATCATATTCGATGGACACTCCAAAATACATTAGCTAGCACACACCCAATCAATGTCGCACCCGTGTCATAAAGAGAAAATGTTGTTTCTTGAATACCTCATCGTCATTGACGAGCTTGATTGAAGACCCGTCGATCCATCTGGACACGATCACCTTCTCCGGGTTCTATGGCGCCTTGGTAAGTGGGCCCACATTCATCGTCCTAGCTTTCGCTGGATAAGTTGGCTCGGGATGTCTAGCCGCCGCAACCGATGGCTCGCCATCGCAAGTGTGGGTCTTCTTTCTTTTAGTTTTGGATCGGGTCGTGGACAGAGAAGAAGAGCCCGAGACTAATTCCCATTGGGATCTAAGCACGAAGTCCAGCTCCCTCTTGTGTCCACGCCATACAATAGATCGAGTCATGTACTCATCCTCCTCCGGCGGGGGTTCGGGTCCAGGTTTGGACCCGGATCCATCTTGGTATGAGCTCCATTTCACGAATTGGGAGTGGACGACGTCGAGTTGTTGGTGGAGGGAGGCCATCTCAGGCGGTGGGTTAGGCTCGATGGCCCGCACATCTACTGATTTTCCCTCTGCTGGCCTCCATTGGGGAAGAAAATTAGGGAAGAGGAACATATAAATTCATTTAGTGAAACAGACTGCAATAACATAATTAATAATAAGCTCAAGCGATCAGATTCTTCAAAATCATTCGAACTACAAATTTTCAACCAAATCAATTAGTATTATAATGATATAGGTGGTATAGAAGGAAACTCACTGTGCAGTCACAGCTACAAAATATTCTTCCATCTTCAATTATCGCAAAGAAGGACATTTTCATGCAATACCGTATAAATGCAATTTCAATTTATGCTATGCAGAACTACATCCTCCAAAATCAGTATGACACCTTCTCTAACTCGGACGCGCCACAATAAATCTAAGATATATTCACCTCAGACAAAAGAAGTAAACCCCTCAATGGGTTTTCACTACTTAGTCACAAAGTATACCTTTTACTATTTATAAAAGTATCCCTTGTTGTAGTTATGAAATTATACAATATCTATCCACTTGCTTTCCAAGGGTAGTATAGGCATAGGAGAGAGGGAAGGTAGGGTTCATGGTATTATCACAATTTTTAGTTTGAGTAGCAAAGTTCCTTTGAACCACCTCCATTCCTCTTCCCATATCGATGTACCCTAATGTAGATAGGATCAAATGCATACATATCTAATTAAATTGGCATACTTTGCTTCTATCGTCCATCGAATCAACACTAATAAGTAAATATCCGTTGTACGATTTTGGACGTATGCATCATTTGTCAGATAAATCTACTTCCACGCGGTAAGTAGATATCATATGCATGCACAAAGAATGGTCTCTCGGTGGATAAATGTGAGTTTAAATAATTTTAATCAACTTATCAATATCAAGGAAGCATGAACATTGTGAAAATAGGTGCTTGTATGTGTGTCTTGTCGGACTCGGAAACAACAGATACCCTAAAATATAACCAAAAATATAATAAAACACTCCAAAATAGTTGTTGTGTTCATATTGACGTGTTGGTACCGCGTCGTGTCATGTCCTTGTTCGTGCAAAACTCATATCAATACTAAAAAAAATATGGCTTTTTACTGAATTTAATGTTGATTTCTGAGTAAGTAGATTTTAGAAAATAAATAAATAAAAACGACTCTTGTACATCCGTGTCATACAAAGAAAGTTGTTTCTTGAATACCTCATCGTCATTTACGAGCTTGATCGAAGCCCCGTCGATCCATCCGGACGCGATCAGCTCCTCTGTGTTCATGGTAAGTGGGCCCCACATTCATCGCCCTGCTCTGGATAAGTTGGCTCGGGACGTCTCGCCGCCGGAATCGATGGCTCGCCATCACAAGTGTGGGTCCTTCTTTCTCTTAGTTTTGGATCGGGTCCTGGACTCATTGGGATCGGAGCGCGAAGTCCAGCTCCCCTCTTGTGTCCGCGCGCGCCGGACACTAGATCGAGTCACGTACTCGTCCTCCTCCGGCACGGGTTCGGGTTCAGGTCCGGTTTAGACCCGTATCCGTCTAGGGATGAGCTCCAGTTCACGATTTGGGAGTGGAGGGCGTCGAGTGGAAGGGTTTCTTTGCTTCTTCTGATTTTTTCCTCTGTTGGCCTCCATTGGGGAAGAAATTAGGGCTAGGGTTTCTTTGCTTCTTCTTCTTCTTCTTCTTCTTCTTCTTTTCTCTGGTAGAGAAGAAGGTTTGTAGTGAATAATGGAGTGGGAATGAATTGAGTAAGGGAGGAGGAACATATAAAGACAGACAAAGGAGGGGGTAGCATGGGAAACAGAATAGGGGGCGGTTCAAATGGCCCTTGTTTGGAAGGAGCGGGTTGCTTGATTTGACAAATATACCCTTTCACTGAATAAATTTTTAATTAGAATTTAATACGGTTCTTTTCCTGTTTTATTATTATTCAAATAAAATTTCTTTGTTAAATTCTGTACAAAGTTGGGGACAGTTTTGTACGCCATCTCCGGAATATTATATTCTTGAAAATATTTTGTCTGTTATCAAATTCATATGTATCTAATTTTAGATTGAGTTGGTACACAGAATTATGATATTGGAAAATAAAAGTCATTTATTTCGTATGAATGTATGCCAAAGAAAATGACGAAGAAAGAAAATAATTTGTAATGAAAAAATAATAGGAGAGAAAATGGCTCTCCCCACCCATCAAGGATTCACTTTTTCATTGAGGATTCACTTTTCCTTTCAATTTCTTTGTCTTTCCAAACACCAATTTTTTTTTAATGAAAATTACAATTTTTCAAAAAGAAAATAGCTAGAAATTGATTTCCATTCATTGTCTTTGCGTCTTTGCACAGGCATTAGTGTGTGGGGTTGTAGGAATATAAAATATATATGTTAAGTACTTTTCCTACTATTTTTTTTTCCATTGGAAATCACTTTACTTTCCTCCTACATTCTTTAATGTTCCTCCTCTCACAAAATTATATATTTTGGGTTAGTTGAGTCATGTCGAGTTAGGTTCAAGTCAGAATTTTTGACGAGTTGATTTTATGATTTTGGTCTGAGTTGGCCCAGTCAAAAGTCGGGTCGGATTGGATCATATTCCTGTTGGATTCTTGCCGGTCCGGATTCGGGTTCAAGTTGATGTGGATCCATACAGATACA